>JAOWBW010000780.1:466790-637124 GCA_026119855.1 Campanula takesimana | reverse complement strand
TATAAATTTTGAAAATTTTTCATTTACAATCCAATATGATCCTAAGTTCTTTGTGACAAATCTCTCAAAAAGTAAAGTTTAAGGAGGAAATAATTTTACTTAGGCAAATTGTAAGTATAGATAACATTCTCATCAAGGGAGCATTGGCAAAATTTTTTTTTTTTTTTTTTTTTTTTTTTTTTTAGAATACTTAACTAAATGCAAGCAACAAGCTAACTAAATGCAAAGAAAAAGAAAAACGGATATAATAATTTTATTATAATAATTTATTTTTTATTAATCCTCCCCCCACACTTGAACTAAACATTGTCCCCAATGTTTTCATGAAAGTAAAATTGGACAAGAAAGTAAAATGGGGACGGGGGAACAAATAACTTATCACTGAATGGTGGGTTGTGAGGGTGTAAGCCCCAATGATCAACTCCGTAATCAAAGATCTGATTAACCCTTCCCTCTAAGTGACCGACTCGACCCTCTATGTTACCAACCCGTCCTCCATGTTGGCTTGGAATTGGTTAAAGTTTTGGAGAAATTGTCAAGTTGGTTCAGAATTTGATTGTTCTGTTGAAGGAGTTGATTTTGGGTTGATCACCAAGTTGTTGAATTGCTGATAGAAATCAGGAGGCATTTGGTTGAAAGGGTGGTTTTGGGCTTGCTCCTCTTCTTCTTCCTCCACTTCCTCATTTTGTCCCAGGTTTAGCGGGAAGGTCCAAGTTTGTGGTTGGTTGAGGATGACAATGGGGAGGTTTGGTTGGCAAGTTGATGTAGGGGATTCTATTCCTTCCCACATAGAAAGCATAATGGCCACCCAAGTTACCCGAATCATACTACAACCCCTCAAAGCTGCTAAGTTCAAGGAGGTGACCCATCTACCTTAATCCAATCTTTCATATTCTCCTCCGTGGCCTGAAAATGATGGTATGCCGCAAAGAGAGTTATGATTCCACCCACATGAAATCTCCCGTTTCTTGGGGGATTTGCTCCTCAATCCTTTCTATCACCCATCTCCCGATATCACTCTAGTATACCCCGTCACGAAAGCCCAAAGTAAAAACAACTCGGATTTGTTCATAGCCCCTTTTTCCTCTTTTGCAAAGATAGCACAAGAATACATCCGATGGATATAACGGAGGACCGGGTGGATTATCTGTGAGGCTTTAGCTCTTTTGGTGATAAACGGGGTTCCCCCATTAATTGCTCCCAAAAGACATCCGTTTGAAGTGTAGGGGATACTCATTGGTGACAGAATTTTGGTTAGGCCACCCTAGAATTTCATTTATCTCTTCTAAATCTAGGGTGAAGGGAGTGTTCATGAAACGGAATTGCAACTCTATGCTCTCACCCTCTAGACCTGCTTCTCCATCAACTACCCTCCTCGAAACTTTCTTTACGTACTCAAGAATTCTAAGGTTAATTTCCTAAACGTATAGGCCCCTACCCCGGTAAAATGACCCGAATTCTGTTGTTGGTGCAGCATCCCATAATGTTGTCATAAATTCCCAGAGTCACATTGCATCATAGCTTGGAAACTGAGTGGTTTGATATCTCTACCCGACAACCATCCAATTTTGTTCTTTCTGAAGTTCTCGCAAAAAACTATCCCCATAGTATCTATTTTGACATTAACATGTGAGGAAGATGTTTTACTTTTCTTAGAGGTTTGTGTGCTAGACCCTTCCATAATTCCCTTGCCCTTATTCCACCCTTTCTTCCTTCCATTTTATCACTCACAATTCAATCCCTTTAATAATCAGAAACTAAACCCAGCAGAAATTATCACAAATAACCAAAAAGGTAACTAATGATGAACTTCAAATGAACTTTTAGTGAGAGAAAGTGAAAAATTTTGTTACCCGATTAAGAAAAAATTCAAAAATTGGACTTGAATTCTCCCTCTCTGATCAAAAGTAGCTCCCGAATCCTCAAAAGTATGTATCTTGAACTTCAATTGCAATTAACCCGATTTGAAATTTTTGGGTCAAGAACTTAGGGTTTTGGATTTTTGATATTTGGGATAAATTGATGGTGGAATGAATGTTTGTGGGGTGATTTGAGAGTTGGGGAAGGATTTATAGATGAAGAAAATGGTGAATTTGGTCGGATTCTATGGTTTTGAAGTGGGTGGTCGCGGCTCTTGGAGAGGTTTTGAGAAAGAAGAAGCTGAGATGAAGAAGAAGATAAGAAAAATTGGAAGACCCGACCTTTGTTGAATCGGTATGTCCTTCTATGCGACTGATCCGGGCGGGTCGCTCTGGGGATCCGGTCGGATTTATTATGGTCCGGTCGGATTATTTTTCAGACCCGACGGATAATTTTCTCTGGAATCTCCAGAGTTGCTGGATCCGGTCGGGTGCTTCAGCTTGGCCCGGTCGGATCTAGATGATCCGGTTGGATTATATTGTTGACCCGATCGGATCTTCGAAAATTCTTCCTCTCTTTTTTTTTTTTTTTTTTTTTACCTACAAAATGTTAGAAAAACAGAACATAATAACAATAATAATAATAATAAAAATAAAATAAAACAAAATAATCCATCGGTTACCACCCGATGATGCTTGTTTAACGTCTTTAGCTCGACGCCTTTTTGTTAATTGGAATGGCCATTGTACGGTATCGAGATGGCCTATTGTCTTTGACAATACGCCACTTCTTCTCCGGTGGATTGTTTAGGGCCCTATGATCAGTACATATGCGCCATCCATTCTTTGACGGGATTAATTTATGAAAATCTTTGCAAGCTCGTAATCCCGTTATTTTCTGTGGTGCTACTTTCTTTGGTTTTTCTATGATGTCATCTCCATCATTTTCATCATGTAGCACCCTCTTCCAGTCTAAATTCTTGGTACTTTCCCTTGCTTCCTTTATTTCTTTCAAATAATTTTCATAAGCTTTGAATTCATCTATATGATCCCTTTTTGGAATCCATAGATTTTATGACATTAATTTCCTTATGATTTTCTTTTAAAATATCAATTTTTGACAAGAGTCTTCAATGGTTGGGGTACTCTCCAAAATTCCTCTTTTTGATCTCCAACATTTAAAGTAAGAGTACCCTTTTTCACATCAATTATGGCTCCCGCAGTTGCAAGGAAAGGCCTTCCCAAGATGACTGGGATATCTTGATCCTCCTCAATCTCGAGGATCACAAAGTCGACAGGGATGATTAGGCTCCCTATTCGACACGGCAAGTTTTCCATAATACCTATCGGGTATTGAATGGATCGGTCTGCCAACTGCAGAGATATGGTGGTGGGTTGGAGTTCCCCCACACCTAATCCCTGACTAACCGAAAAAGGCATTTATACTAACGCTAGCCCCTAAATCAAGCATAGCATTATCCATATTGATCCTACCGATACTACAGGGGATAGAAAAAGTGCCGGGATCTTGAGTTTAGGCGGAAGTTTCTTTTGTAAAATGGCACTAACATCTTCCGCCAAAGTGAAATTTTCAAATTCCTCTAAAGACTTCTTTTTAAAAATCATTTCCTTCAAAGGCTTTGCATAAGAAGGTATTTCTTTCTGGTCATCAGAATAAGGAACTCTAATATTCATTGATTTTAATGTTTCCAAAAATTCGGCATGTTGTTCATCAACCCCTTTCTTTATTAATCTTTTTGGGTACGGTATCGGTGGTTCAAAATATCTATTGTAACTAGTCTCATTTTCAGTCTCAACTTTTGGTGGGGTTGGACTTTCATTTTCCTCTTCTTTATTTATTGAAACTATTACATTTGCATGCTCGCTAGGCCTTTGAGGTTGACCGGGAAGACTCCCTTGTGGTCTTTGCGGCAGGTTGGCCTGTTGAGCTTGCTGGCTCTCTAACATTTTGTTATGAGCAGCTAAGTTATCAAACCTAGCATTCAAAATTTTAAAATTTTCCCTAAATTCATTATTGATTTTCTCTTGGTTCTTATTATTTTCAATCATATAATCCATAAGAAGATCTAATTTAGATTTAGGGGGAGGGAAAGCATTATTGTTGAAATTCTTGGGTACAAATCCCGGTGGTTGTGAGGAAGGTTGTGGGTTTAAAACATTGTTATTTCTATAGGACAAGTTGGGGTGATTTTTCCATTCGGGATTGTATGTGTTTGAATACATACCCCCTCGTTGTCCATTAGAAACAAAATTAACTTGCTCACTAGAAGTAGTGTCAAGTAAATCACAAACTTTCGCTACTATGTGAGTTTGACCCACATAGTTCACATAAAACATTAATGTTAGCCACGGAATTTGTATTCAAGCTATCTATCTTTTTGAAAAGAGTATCAAATTTTGAAGATAGAAGAGTGACGACATCAACATTATACTTACCTGCTGATACTTGCGGTTGGTCCCTTTCATTGGACCATTGGTAGTGGTTCAGGGCAATGCTCTCGATCAAGTCATATGCCTCGTCCACTCCTTTATTCATGAGTGCTCCTCCCGCAGCAGCATCTATGGTCTCTCTTGTCTTGAATGTGAGAACGTTGTAGAAGGTGTGCACTATCAACCACTTTTCAAGCCCGTGGTGTGGGCACATCCTTAGGAGTTCTTTGAAACGCTCCCAAGCATCATAAAGCGACTCATCTCCATTTTGACTAAAATTAGTGATCTTGGTCCGGATTTGAGCGGTTTTGAAGGAGGGAAGAAACGTCCAAGGAAAGCCTCTTGAACTTGGTCCCATGTTGTTAAAGAGTTGTGTGGGACCGAGTTCAACCATTGTTTCGCCTTATCCCTTAATGAGAATGGGAATAGGCGCATCCGTATTGCCTCGGGTGTGACTCCAACAATCCTTGTAGTATCACAATACTCCAAGAAAGTTTGGACATGGAGGTGCGGATCTTCAAGTGCCGAGCCACCAAATTGGTTGTTCATAACCATATGGAGAAGTTGTGGCTTTATCTCAAATGTGATTGCGTCGGCATTTGGTACTACTATGGGCGTCCTAGAACCCGGGGTGCTTGGGTTAACAAACTCCCGTAAGGTCTTAGGTGGTGGGGCATCGCCCGAATTTTGCCCGTCTTCGTTGTTTTCTCTCACCATTTCTTTCTCTAAAGTTTCTCTCAAATTTCTAAGTCTTTCTCTAAGGTATCTCTCAGGTTCCGGATTGTATTCAACGTAATTGTCACCTCTCCGGACTCTTTTCATAAACTTTGGAAAAAATACTTTAAAGAAGAATTCAAAGAAAAATACTTTGAAAAAAAAGATGATGAAATAAATAAAAATAAAAAGAATAAAAACAGAAAATTGAAAAGCAAAAACTCTTTTTTTTTTTTTTAAATTTAACCGTTGTCCCCGGCAGCGGCGCCAAAAACTTGTTACGTTTAAACCGCAAGTGCACGGGTTATTAATAGTATAGTATGTGCAAATACGGGTCGATCCCACGGAGACAACTTAATTCTAAAAATATTTTTTTGCTTTGGATAAAAGTAAAGAAAATAAAATGATTGGGGTAGGAAAATTTGTTTGTCACTTAAAATAGAAATGATAGTAAAAGCTATTTATGTAGGAAAAACTCTTATTTTAAAGGAATTCCCGGGATTGGGACTCAAGTATTCATATATTCATCATTCATTTATGCTCTCTTTTAGATTAAGGGTTCATTTTTATACAAGGATGGTATGCTTAGCCTACACTACTTCTCACGATCAAGCAAGTAGTGTTTGTATTCTCATACTAATTATGTCCTAACTCTTTGAGAAATCCGTTTATGTTTTTCCCCCGCCCTGTCACAAACGGGCATTCCGGCTTATCTCTAGCTGACCATAATTAGTAAGAATCCATTAGGTTTTCTTATGAAAATCGGCACACTTTCCACTCAAGGAGCATCCCTAAGCCATTACACTACTCTCGTGAGTAATGAACTTAGTTTTGACTATATGGGTCCGCTAATCGAGATTCACCGCTAGGTCCTTCTCTCGATTAACTGGAGTTCATATAACCAAGGACGTCATCGTGGTTATAGGCGTTTTAGATTGATATAGTAAAATTGTTAAAGATGAAGAGAAATGAATTTAGAGAACATAAAATTATGATGAACATATGAACACAATGAGTATCCAACCCCAAGAAAGAGGGGGATTACTCACTAGCCATTAAATAAAACATCAAGAATAAGAATAAAGGATTAAGATAGAGAAGAGAATACTTATTCAGATTGGAGAACTTAATGATGGAAGAATACTTCTTTATTGCTTAGGAATCCTCTCTCAAATTCACTCAAAATTCTGGAAATGATAATGTATACTTAGAATTTCACTATAATAACTTTACAATCAATCTCTAAAAATATCTCTATCTTTTCTAAGGCTGTTGTAGCCTTCTTATATAGGCCCTAGGACTGATTTGAGTGTCTGTTCCCGGATACATCCACCAAGAGGAGTGTCTGTTGGGAAACACTCTTTCAGAACAGGCGTCAAGATCCGGGCGGGTCTTCATAATGGTCCGACCGGATCCAGTTGGTCCGACCGGATTTCCTCCTTGCCCCGGTCGGATCTTTGTCTTCTGGAAATTTGTTCTTGTATTGGTGAGGTCCGGCCGGGTCTTATAGATGGGTCCGGTCGGATCTTTGACTTCTGCATCTGATTTCTCCTTTTTAAATGTTTTGCTCCCGTCTTTCCTTCCTTTACTCCCTTTAGCTCAAAATAGCTCCAAATAGTACCTGTTTTCTGTCCACAAAACCCATACTACACCACGCACATTATATCCGTAAAAGTAAAGTGAAATAATGCAATATGAGACTCATTAATACTAAATTGACTCTAAAAAGACATATATTTAGACCTTAAATGACTATAAAATAGCCATTTATCAGTTATACTATTTGGGTAGGTATGACGGTTTGCTAGAACCTAATCATATCTTATGGGATCATGTTTGAGCCCATTGCCAACTTAGTGTAATCCTAGAGGGTCACACACAATAGAACGAATCTTAAATAAAAAGGACTATATTGGCATTTACGGTCGGAGGACTTCCAAGGAATTTCTGGAAAGATCTGGGCCTCCTGGTCAACCAAGCGGGCGCTTGGGTTGCACCAGGCGGGCGCCTGTTCAAGCCGGAAAGGGACTGGAGTTTCTGCCCAAACAGGCGGGAGCCTGGGTGGTACCAGGCGGGCGCCTGGTGCTCCCGATTGGAAAATTCCTAATTCGATTAGGAATGGTTTTTGACAAAAGTTACCTATTTGGAATAGGTCTTAATTGTGTATAAAAACCCCAATTCGGCCAGACCATATTGAGAAGTGCTTTTGTGAGTCTCAAAGAGTTTGAGAGAGATTTTATTTTGTTCTAAGATATCATTGATTAAGGAACAAAATAATTCACAAAATAAATTCCATATAGTTCTTTATTATATTGTGAAAGTGTGTTTCATAATATTGGTCTAGCAACCAAGATCAAAGAAGCTCCTTTGATATTTGTTCGAAGTGTGGATACCGCTAGAGGGTGAATTTTATCATCTTACAAAGTTCGTGATTTGTTCGTGATAAAACTTCAAGATCTCCACCAAGACCAAAGAGAAAAATTCATAGCCATCAAGGGTTAGTTATTCCTATATTCATCTTGTTGTATTTGATTTAATCATATGAACAGATCCATGGTTTTGGGTTTCTTAAAAATTTTAAATGCTAAATTCCGCTGCGCATGTTACATGGAAACCCAACAACATCTTCTCCTTGGCGGACATAGTAACCATTCAATGTCTTGCGATAAGGTCTCAAATTGGGGCTTTCATAGTGACGGCCTTCTTTTCGAGCTCGGGTCTTCTCATTTTTGACAGCTTGCTCGTATCTCATGTCGTCCTCGGAAGGCTCATATCCCAACCCAAACTTGTTTGTGATTAAAGGAACCTCCACGGGTCTATTTTTTCCTTGTTGGTGCTTCCCTAGGCCTAAACCGGGTAAGTAGTTCATTCTTCTCATTATGCGGAGGACTTTGTGATTGCCGAGGGTCCATGCCCCATTCCCCCCTTCTTTGTCAATGGCGTTGATAGAGACGCCGGAGAGAGTAGAATCTTCTAACCCATGCTGTACTTGGTGGATGGGTTGTCCCCCATTTTTGTGGATAGTGACATTTTCGGCCACGACGGTCACTATTTCATCTCCATTTTGGAACTTGACACATTGGTGGAGAGTGGAAGGGACGGTATTGGAGCTATGTATCCATGGTCAGCCCAAAAGCAAATTAAATGAAGAGGGGACATCGAGTACTTGAAACAGGATGGACATAACCATGCTCCCAAATTCAATGTCCACTTCTATCATGCCCATGACTGTGCGAGTAGTGCTGTCATAACCTCGGATTACTTGACTAGAGGGCTGCAAATCTGAATTCTTAAGCCTCAATATGCCCATGAACCTCACCCTCACTAGGAACTATGAACTCCTTTTTGTCGATGAGGTCTTGAACAATGTTGCAGAGGCTAAACCATTCTTCGGTAACATGGCCACTAAGTTAATGATAGTCACACCACTTGTGATGAGCATGGTTGGCGGTAATCATCTTGGGCTTGTACCCTTGTAGAGGAGTAATTTTCCCTTTAGCCTTGAGGGCCTCAATATCTTCGGCTAGAGTCATGCCTTGTAGAGGAGTGTAGACACGGTCACTTTGGAATTTCTTGTCTTGGGGCGGTGGGAAATTCTTGTAGTTCCCCTTATCGGTAGTGACGGCATTGACAAAGGCCTCTTTTGTTGAGTTAGAGGTGGCTTTGTAGCGGAAGCTAGGAGTGGTTTTCTTGATCTCCTTAAGCAAATCATCAATTCGGACCCCCTCCTCATACATTTGAGCAAAGTCCAAGTAGCAAGCCCCACATAGGTGGGTGCGGAGATCAATCTTTAGACACTTAAGGAAGATGTCCATTTGCTCTTTTGTGTTGGGCCTCTCCACTATCTCGGCAAGCTTATCATTCCACCTCCTTGTGAAGTCAATAAAGGACTCATTGTCCCTTTGGGTGGTACTCTTGAGCTCCTTCTTTGTTGGACGGTGAGTGGTGTTTCCTTGATATTGACTCTTAAAGGCAAGCATGGCGGCATACCAATCAAGACGGATGGTGAATGGGAGAGTTGCATACCAATCTTTTGTGGCCCCCTCGAGAGTAAGAGTGAAACATTGTGCCTGTTGGGTTTCCTCATAACATGCGCAGCGGAATAAAGCATTAAAATTTTCATGAAACCCAAAGCCCATAGATCCATTCATATGATTAAACAAATACTGGATAATGAATACTAGAATACTAATCCTTGATGCCTTTGATTATGCAACCTTGAATCTTGGTGGAGATTAGTAACTTGATCACGAGCAATAGTAGGAACACGAACTTTGGAGATGATAAGTTTCACCCGCTATTGGTATCCACACCACGAACGAATATCAAGTAGCTTCTTGATCTTGGTTGCTAGACCAAATTGTGAAACACGCTTTCACAATATATTTAGAACTATATGGAATTTATATGTGATGTTCTTGTTCTTCACCCAAGAGATCTTAGAACAAGAAATAACCCTCTCAAACTCTTTGGAGGCTCTCACAAAAATATAGATTGATTAGGGCACCTAGAGGGAGTTTTTATACTTGTTTCACCTATTCCAAATAGGTAACAAGTGACCAAACCCGCAAGAAAACGAAATAGGAAAATCCCAGGCCGAAACTGACTAGGTCCGCCTGGGTGCACAAGGGGGTCCGGCCGGATCCAAACATGGTCCGACCGGGTCCTTTAACTAGTCCGCCCGGGTCAGCAGGAAGTCCGGCCGGATCCTTTGTAAGGTCCGTCCAGACCCTCCTCTTTTCCAGTTTTCTCCTCTAAATTCATAATATCCCTTAAAGATTCTGCGACCCATAATTCCAATTAAGTCCTTTATGATTCGTTTTATTTATGTGTGACCCTATAGGATTACACTAAGTTGGCAATGAGTTTAAACATAAACCCATAAGATATGATTAGGTTCTAGCAAACCGTCATACCTACCCAAATAGTGCAACTATATACAAGTTCGCATTCCTTTATAGAACATGTCACAATCCCTTTGTCCACGATGTCATTGAACACAAGTCATGGTCATTGAGTCAACTTGTTTTGTTCAATACTTTCTCGATCCCGAATATGTTGATAATCCAAATGACAATGATCTAATCAATTCATTTGAGTTTGGCCAAACATTTCATCAACATCATTCTACGAGGGGCCCAAGCTTGACATCTCTCTGAAGAGGGACAAATCCATTTAAGTTATTATTCTTCCCTACGTGAATCCGATTATGCCAATCATACCCTTTATAACTTCCTGGTTAAAGGTAGCGTTTGAATATGTCAAACATAATGTTCATCAAGTGGAAGACTATAATAACTTCATGTCTAAGGATTCAAATGACATAACTAATATGAGATCTATATGTTAGGTTTCGTGCAATCATGCGCAGCGGAATAAAAACATGAATAAAACCCAAGAGCCTAGATCCGTTATGAACAATAATTCATAATATCAAGATGAAAGAAACTAACCTTTGTAGATCGAAGTAAACTTGGATTAGATGTTAAGATGAACGCCCTCTACCGGTGATCCACACAACGAACAGATTTCAAGAACACCTTCTTGAATTTGACTGCTAGGCCTTCGGTTTGAAAAATGATGTTGAAGAACGATTCTTCAAAGCTCCTAATGATTATTTTGACTTGATGATTGAGAATAATCAATCACAATAACCCAAGAATATAATGTGTATTTTCTCTCTCAAGAAAAGAGTTTGGAATTGATCAAATCAATGTTATGGGAACAATTCCCGTCATCTGTATTATATTCAAGGGGTGTCCAAAACCCTTTAGGACTTAGCTCTTATTGTCCAACAAAAATTGACTTAAAATAAACTGATTGCCGAGAAGGTCGCCGTACGGCTGATCAGGAGCTGTACGGGGCTCATCTAGCCGTATGGTGGCTTCCTCCAGTTTCCTCATTTTTTGCTCCTTTTAATTATCCGTTCTGCGTGTGTGACCCAATAGGATTATACTAAGTTGGCATCGAGTCCTAACCAGTCAAACCTCGTAAGTCATAAGCGGACTCTACCAAGCCATTATGACTACCCAATTAGTATAACTTTGAAATCCAAAGTTACCTAAATAGAACATAACACAATCTCTTTGTTACACGTTGTCTATTGAACGTAATCTATGGTCAATGGTCAACTCTCGATCCCGAATGTATTGATAATTCAAATCTCATTTGAGCACGGCCATGCACTTCATCAATACCATTCATCGAGAGGCCAAAGCTTGACATCTCTCTTGACGAGGAACAAATCCCATCTTTGCTTATTACTCTTCCCTACATGATTCCGATTATACCAATTATATTCTTTATAGCTACCCGGTCAGGGGTAACATTTGAGTATGTCAAATGTAATGTTTATCATGTGGAAGACTGTAATAACCTCAGGTCTGGAGATTCCAGTGATATAACTATATGAGACTTAATTATGACATTGTGACCATGACATAAATCTCATAGGGGTTAGTCCAGTATTTGTTCTCCAACAAATACCCATAAGTCTAATTGTATCCCATACACATAATCATCAAATGATTATCTATTAAACTTATACTAATAATTAATCATAATTATCAGGGACGGGGATTATTATAATAAACATGCAAAGGATATAATAATCAAAAATTCAATATCTTTATTAACTCATAATCAAGAGATAACATTAATCGTTTAAATAAGGTGCCTAGAGCATACAACACCAACACTATATACGACATAGACCATGACATAAATCTCATAAAGCGGGTCATGTCCAGTACCTTGTTCTCAACAAGTACCCATAAGTCTAACATGATCATCCCATGATCATTCAGACTTATACTAGTGCTTCACAAGTACTAGGGACGGAGATTAATATAAGTAAACATGAACAACAATAATAATCAAACATCTCTTTATTAATATGAATAAGATGATTACAAACAACGTTTAAATAAACGTGCCTAGGGCACCAACACTAACAATCTCCCACTTGCCCTAGGCCCAATCTCCTATGTATCTAATACCCATGGACCTAACATTACCATCATGTTTAGCTTGTATAAGTCCCTTTGTTAGCGGGTCCGCTACGTTATCATCAGTTGGTACTCTGCATATATTTACGTCTTCCCTGTTAACGATTTCTCGAATGATATGAAAATGCCTAAGTATGTGTTTGAATTTCTGATGTGCCCTTGGTTCCTTTGCTTGAGCAATAGCACCATTATTATAACAATAAAGGTCTATTGGATTAGCAATACTAGGAACCACCTCGAGTTCACCAAAGAACTTCTTAATCCAAACAGCTTCCTTTGCAGCATCCGATGCAGCAATATACTCAGCTTCAGTTGTAGAATCAACTACTGTACTTTGCTTAGAACTCTTCGAGCTTACAGCTCCACCATTCAATATAAACACAAAACACGATTGCGATCTACTATCATCTTTGTCGGTTTGGAAGCTTGCATCCGTGTAACCATTTACAACGAGATCATCTTCCATTCCTCCATAGATTAAAAAAGAATATTTAGTCCTTCTCAAGTACTTAAGAATCGCTTTAACAGCCATCCAGTTACTCTCACCGGGGTCGGATTGATATCTACTCGTCATGCTCAAAGCATAAGATACATCCGGCCTAGTACATATCATGGCATACATGATGGATCCAATTGCCAAAGCATATGGAATCTCACTCATTTTCTCACGCTCATCTTTTGTCTTAGGACATTGAGTCTTGCTTAGAGAAACTCCATGTAACACTGGCAAGTGTCCTCTCTTAGATTCTTCCATGCCGAATCTTCTAAGGACCTTATCAATGTAAGTACTTTGGTTTAAACCAATTAGCTTCGTTGATGTCACGACCCGAAATTTCAATAATAATAATTATCCATAAACTGGGAAATTCCAAACGTCAAACACAAATTCAAATTCAACGTTCACTTGTAACGGCTAGTATATCTAACCACCCCTCAAAACAGTGCGGAAGCATAACTATAATTCAAACTTCAACGGCTAGTACAACCCACTAGCTCTAACATAAAACAAAACAATTGACTTAAAACTCTTCGATTGAACCACGGACTGTCCTTCCTTGCGATCCAATCATTCCCTCTACTCTTTACTTGGGGGAAATAATATAAGAAGGGGTGAGAGAACAATGCTCAGTAAGGTCCTACGCCGCCCCTTCGGTTTCTAAGAAGGGGTGACCTCAAAGAGTGTATCAATAATCAATTTTCAATGAAAAGGACTTATTAAGAAACCAACAATATTTTCCAATGTAAAGAAAGGAATTATGGCTCAATTCAATATTCAATGATACCAATGTCAAATATGATCACTTAATATTATTCTTGTCAAATTCAATGCTCACAATGTTACCCAAAAAGGGTTCAATGGTCGATGTATCAATGTTTCGGTATATCCGGATAACCTATATAACCACAATTTTTTAGTGGTGTCGATGTCGATGGTTAATACCACATAGGCATGTCATGAACTAACCCTTATGACCAGGTATCAATAGATAATGCCACATAGGCATGTCATGAACTAACCCTCATGACCAGGTATCAATAGTTTATCAATATTAACCCACAAATAATGGGTGTCATTAAGTGATCATTCTTTTATCAATGAGGTTCTTTAATTGACCAATAATTCAACGTCAATTTAAAGTCAGGTTTAATTTAACTGACGAAAACGCTTAGAGTGAATTCCAATCAAAATTACCGGCCATAACGGTAAAGCAAAATTACTCTACGAACGGAGGGTCAATAAATAACGATATACAATAGGACTAGGAGACGTAAATCCCTTACCTTATACGGGCTCTTAAGATTTCTTTTGAACATACGCAAATCGGTCTATACTCGCTTGCCATAATCTAAAATCGAACGAAAGATGATCAGTACATGCTTTAACTATTGAAGCATGGAGCTTAGAAACAAAGATTACCAATGCTAGTATTAATGCTAACACAATCTATTTTTGTATGGCAATGTGGGTACAACCAACTAATGCATAAAGTGCACTAGTCAACGTCTCAAGTTAAGAAAGTCCATACCTTTTCTAATACCGCCCACAATGGTATAAGAAAGTCTAATATCCATCTTGATCCACCAACAACAATCCCTCATGCACAGAGTACAGAGATACTCTTTACAATCCTGTTCAATTAGCAGCACCGGTAATTTTCCATCCATCGACGTCCGCCTCGCCTTATCCGCAGTCTATTTTCCCTTTTCCGTCATTAACAATTTTTCTTTTTGATTTCTAATTTACTGACCTAGGTTTAGGGTAGAAGCATCTCTATATATACCTTCAATAATTTTACCAACTTAACCCCATTAAGATGGGCCAAACTCAATTAACCCTTATTTCATTGACACTAATCGGCCCAATAACAATATTTTAATATAAAAAGCCCAACTACGAATTTCTTTTGTCTCAAACTAATTTTATCACTTCAATCATGCTAAGAAATAAAATACTAGCACGGTAAACAACTAAGGATTCCAAAGTAGGGAACCATACCAATTAATCACCATAAAGATGCAACGGGCACTCACGAAGAGTTTAACAACAACGATAACAAGAGTTTCTCATGAAGAGCACAACAACGATACACGGAATTTCTCATAAAGAGCACAACAACATAGATCATTAACACAAAATGATTCCAAGACAAGGCACGTATCAAATACATCCTAAGTATGATACTCACAAGTTACTCATAAAGAGCACAACCCAAACGGTCGCTCACAAACAGCATAATGACTATTACCAAGATGACCCTAAACATCTACTCATAAAGATATACTAGGACCATGAACCCAACCCTCTCATCGCACCTGAAATTCCAAAGTAGGAAGTTAGAATGAATACACCTTAAGGTTAATCAAACCGTAAGTAACCAATCGCCAATTCACGTTTTACCTCCGTCCATGACGAACCAACTCTAAACATCCCCAACGAATCCAAAAGGTTACCCTTATTAGTACATGATCACGACCGTACTAAACCCTACATTTTAGTGTTCAATAACAACCCTCTAGGTACTATAGGACATCGCCTAAAACCTAGACCAAGACTCACTTGAAAATCAATTCGATTGGAACAATCACTAACACATCTTAAGATGCCCAAACATATACCAAATAATCATCACAAGGATAAGTCAAACCAACAATACCTCAATAAGGTGTCCCAAGATCCAAATTAATACTTAATTAGTTTCAAACACAAACTCGATCACAAAGGACCCAATTCTATCACTAGAGTGTACTACAATGTTCACTAAGGTCAACTAGAAGGACACCCAAGGTTTGGATCAAAACGCATTCTTTAATCACACAATAGTTAACAAATGTAAACTTTCAGGGGTTATGTGCGGCCGCCCAAAAGGAACTGTGCGGTCGCCCAAAATCCTTCAAACCAAGAACAAAAGCCTTCAGATAGATGTGCGGTCGCCCATACATTTTTGTGCGGCCGCCCAATGCCCTGAATTTCTGGAAATCGGGAAGAACAACATGGGTTCTTCCATTTTTATACCCAAAACACATTTCCACCAAAATCCAACATTTCAACTAGTATACTAATGTGCCCAAACAACTTATAAGTCTAAAAAGACTCCTATAACAACATTTAATCAACCAAAATCAAGAATCGACCCAACATTCATAAATCACCATTTTTAACCCAAAATTCAAATAAATTCCAATAAATTCTAAATTCATCCAAACTTCAAATATAACAACTCAAACACCATACAAATAAACATGATATGAACATTTTTAACATCAAAATGGGGAAAAAGTAACTTACTTGAAAATAATGAAAGTTGACGGAATTCGGATATTCTTGATTCTACGCGATCTATCGACGATCTAAACACATTTCATGTTTTAAGAAATGAGAAATAACAAGAGGAAGATGAAGAAAATGAAGAGAGAAGTGAGAGGGAAAAACTTACCCACAACCTAGAGAGAGAGAGAGATTTTGCTGGGAGGGAGATTGGAAGAGAGTGAGGGAGAAGATGAGGGAGGAGGGGGAAGTAGGGAAATTATTTCAAAATGTTGCACTTAGGGCCCCTCCCCTACACTACTCAAAAACTTACACTCCCTACTAACTATTAAGACTCAACATTTCAATACTAGCACAAATGACCCAAATAAAATGCTAGGCATAATTATGATAACACATAAATTGCACACATGAATATTTAAATAAATAATAATTTAAATAAATAATTAAGCAAATAAATACATAATACTATTTATTACTAATAAAGTAGAGCCTAGATTTCGGGTCGTGACATTCACTCCCCCTTAAAGAAATTCGACCCGAATTTTAACGAGACTTACCCGAAAGACCAAATAGCTACGGATACGATAGTTCCGTCATTTCTCAAATTCCTCAATTGTCCAATCTAACCCACTATAAGGCAACCTTAAATACTGCTCACAATGCCACGACCTCTCGCACATAACTTCCTTCAATCATAACCTTCACTACTAATTAGAATCCATAATCAAAATTGGAGAATCCCAATTGCTCCCAAACATGACTCTCGAGATATCCCAAGCTCACCTTACTCATAACCTTAATTACACTGCAAGGTGTTTCCTTTTTGTAAATAGTATACCTAGTAGCATCCCCCATAAATTCAAAACATCACCATCCCAAGCCTAATCAGCTTTAAAAAATAAAAGGTTAAAGAAATTTCTATTTCCACAATATTCATCGAAATGGCTATATCTCTAAGGATTACCATTTTAGTGCTTTCGCCTTAGATGGTACCTTAAACTAGAGGTGTAATATAAACCCAAAATTTTAATACAAGATGTTCACTTAAATCTACGCCATAATATCATCGTCATAACGCTCCAATCCAATTCCTTGAAAGCCTAAAATAATTACGAATACTCAATAGTCCGAAAAACGATCCAAATTTCATTTTCAAAAGATTTTCTCTAACTCCCATTTAAATTATAATCCGTGCTCATAAACCCAAGGAAATCAACAAATCTCAGATCCTCAATGGCTAACCCAAGTTAGTCTTTCACGCATACCTTTATTAACTTAATGATACTTAAGCTCAATGGTACTATCAAAACCATAAACCAATTAGCTAGCCTCATTCCAATAGCTCCCTTACCGAATCACAATATTCTTTAATTATGCCCAAGTATTGATACTCAACTTTCTTCACACACCCTTGATCCAATTCGGTAACGCCACCAAGAAGGGATTTAGAACCATAGAACCACTATCTAACCAAAATTTCAAAATGCCTTTAACATAGATTGAGAAATTATTACTCTCCCAAAATGTACTTAGTCCTTTCTAACTTAACACGCTTACAATCATTAATGATCGGAACTCCTACAACAAACTCATCATCCATAACAAATTATATACCTCACCATACTAATCCATTCCGATGCATTCACGGAGATGTACTAAAAGTGACCAAAATTTTCCTCAAGAGATCCTCATTGAATCCTCAACTCCTATAACTTAACCGATACAATATGGATATTGTTCTAAATATTAGCATTACAACCTTGTACTACAACAACCAATTTAACCCAAGCTTCTCATCAAACACTAGGTACTATTCGGAAGAAAATGAAAATCTTACGAATGATAAATACACCCAACAAATTGACCGAAACTAAATACTCGGATTTCAAATAAGAAAAGATAGGTATGAATCTACCCAAAGGAACGGTCTCAAACAGTTTTAAGAAATTAGGGATGGAGAATATAACAATCCCCCTACAACAATAGACTAAAGCAGTAGTAACATCAAAATCTCGTAATAGCAACATGGCTAATTTAGCAGGTAAGACATAACCATACTTAAGCACATCATAAACACATAAGGCTTCATCAGATACCCTAAACTCCTCTATAGGAGTAGACACCTACAACATATAAGTCGAAGACTCAGAAGAAATAAATGCAACTAACTGCACAGAAACACATAAATGCGATGATCCTATAATGCACGCGCTCTCGCTCTCACGACGCAAAATAATACCTCCTGAAATTTATCCGTTACCTGGTGAGTGCTGATTGGTCGCAATTACTCTGCCCTATACCTTAGGGTTCCCCGAAGCATCCCTCTTCTGACCCGGTGAAGTACTGGTTCCTGTTCCCGATGATTGAACCTTAAACCTCGGACAGTCTTTTATGAAGTGACCCAATTGACCACAATTGATACATTTTCCTTGCTTCTTCCCAACACTTATCCTCCAAATGGCCTTCCCTCTGACAGTAAGTACAAAGCCACCTACCTTGTTTCCCTTGTTTCCCCGGAGTAGTACCCGGATTCCCTAGCGCGGTTTGCTCCTTAAACTGAGATGGTGCTCCCAAATTACCTCGGTTATCTGAACGGTGTTGTGGTTGAGATTTAGCATGGCTTACTTGTTTACCCGCATTTGCAACCTCGGTCTTCCTCTTATGCTCCCCAATATCTTGCTCGATCAAGTATGCCCGGTCTACCGCATCCTGGAAGGTCACAATCCTCTGGGCTATAAGCTGAGTACGGATAGAAGTCTTCAAACCCCGGATGAATCTCATAGCTTTCTCTTCTCTCGGTCCGCACAAGATAATCACAATACCGGGCTAATTCTGTGAACTTAGCCGAGTACTGAGCTATAGACAACAAACCTTGCTCCAGGTTGAGAAGCTCGATCTCCTTTCGGTTTTGATCCACTACCGGAATGAAATGCTCCTTGAACTTTCGCACAAACAATTCCCATGCATACACTGTGTGAGTATCATCCCAACTCGCTTTAAACACCCTTCCACCAATGCTCGGCGTCACCCACAAGTTTATAAGCCGCAAACCGGACCTTGTCTTCATCGGTGCAACCAAAGACATCATAAATTTTCTCCATCGACTCAATCCATAGCTCGGCCTTCCTTACATCGGGTTCCCCATTGAACTCAACCGTTTCAATTTCAGAAATTGTTCCAATCCGTAGCGGGGTGGTGGTGCTTGTCCTACCCTCGGACCTTGATCATGTATGGCCTTCATGGCCGCCTCAAAACATGCCCTGAAACATTGCACGGGCTTCATCCCTTGTTTCATTCTGATTTGCATTACCGGTATTACTTTCACCACTTCTCCTTCGAGCCATTTCACACAAGTACCTGCATAAAACAACTATTGTTACTCACTCCGAACACACTACCCTCCTAGGTCATACTAATCCACCTATACTTATACATAGAGCTAAACCATAGCTCTGATACCAACTGTCGCGGCCCCCGAACCCCGCGGCCCGAGATCGCGAGCTGGACGTCGACTTAAAACCAAAACTCTAAAATATAGAAGTTAAAAATTCTATTTTGAACCAAAAGATGATAACACAAGGTTTTACAAATCCAAGTTTAAATCAACAAAGCATCTAACATAAGCTCCACGGCTTATGCCAAAAGAATAAAATATACAATACTTAACGACGTCAATAATGGTGAAACTATCCCCAAAGGTTATACATTTAAATAATGTAAACCGATCAAACAACCTGCCCAAAATCTCAATCCTCTCGACATCCTCCTCGATCCGCGAATCCTAATCCTTTTCCTCCTGGGGGGGGTTAAGGAAAACAATTTGAAACAAGAAACGGGTGAGAATAAATCTCAGTAAGTTACTAATGCAACTACATGACATGCTAATATGCAATAAGCAATAAACAATGATAACTATCACATAGCATGTAACAATTAACAGTCAACAGATAGCAGCGGAAAATAAACACATAACAAAGGATATTAGCCAAGGTTTCCCAACTGAAAGAACCAAATAAAGGTCGTGCGCAGCTTCAATAACCAACCATTCATCATCTTCATAATAGCATGAAAGCTGAAGAGGAATCCCCGGTCAGAAGCGACCAATCAACCCATCAATCACACAATCCATCTTCATAGTAGCATAAAAGCTGAAGAGAAGCCCGGTACCGGAACCAATAACAATGTAAAGTGCCACAAGGGGCGGGAGCCATGCCACAAAGTCATGCTACAAAACGATTAGCTAGAATACCCACAACGGAGCTAGCTCATCCCAACCAAGGCCAATCTGGATGAGGACAGAAGGACCAATGGGCGATGCTATACTGGACTTGGCTCGTGCCATTATAGCATTATCCATTACCTGACTCGATACACAATTTAACCAGCTGGACTTTCAATCATGCTAAGAAATAAAATACTAGCACGGTAAACAACTAAGGATTCCAAAGTAGGGAACCATACCAATTAATCACCATAAAGATGCAACGGGCACTCACGAAGAGTTTAACAACAACGATAACAAGAGTTTCTCATGAAGAGCACAACAACGATACACGGAATTTCTCATAAAGAGCACAACAACATAGATCATTAACACAAAATGATTCCAAGACAAGGCACGTATCAAATACATCCTAAGTATGATACTCACAAGTTACTCATAAAGAGCACAACCCAAACGGTCACTCACAAACAGCATAATGACTATTACCAAGATGACCCTAAACATCTACTCATAAAGATATACTAGGACCATGAACCCAACCCTCTCATCGCACCTGAACCTGAAATTCCAAAGTAGGAAGTTAGAATGAATACACCTTAAGGTTAATCAAACCGTAAGTAACCAATCGCCAATTCACGTTTTACCTCCGTCCATGACGAACCAACTCTAAACATCCCCAACGAATCCAAAAGGTTACCCTTATTAGTACATGATCACGACCGTACTAAACCCTACATTTTAGTGTTCAATAACAACCCTCTAGGTACTATAGGACATCGCCTAAAACCTAGACCAAGACTCACTAGAAAATCAATTCGATTGGAACAATCACTAACACATCTTAAGATGCCCAAACATATACCAAATAATCATCACAAGGATAAGTCAAACCAACAATACCTCAATAAGGTGTCCCAAGATCCAAATTAATACTTAATTAGTTTCAAACACAAACTCGATCACAAAGGACCCAATTCTATCACTAGAGTGTACTACAATGTTCACTAAGGTCAACTAGAAGGACACCCAAGGTTTGGATCAAAACGCATTCTTTAATCACACAATAGTTAACAAATGTAAACTTTCAGGGGTTATGTGCGGCCGCCCAAAAGGAACTGTGCGGTCACCCAAAAGCCTTCAAACCAAGAACAAAAGCCTTCAGATAGATGTGCGGTCGCCCATACATTTTTGTGCGGCCGCCCAATGCTCTGAATTTCTGGAAATCGGGAAGAACAGCATGGGTTCTTCCATTTTTATACCCAAAACACATTTCCACCAAAATCCAACATTTCAACTAGTATACTAATGTGCCCAAACAACTTATAAGTCTAAAAAGACTCCTATAACAACATTTAATCAACCAAAATCAAGAATCGACCCAACATTCATAAATCACCATTTTTAACCCAAAATTCAAATAAATTCCAAATAAATTCTAAATTCATCCAAACTTCAAATATAACAACTCAAACACCATATAAACATGATATGGACATTTTAACATCAAAATGGGGAAAAAGTAACTTACTTGAAAATAATGAAAGTTGACGGAATTCGGATATTCTTGATTCTACGCGATCCTATCGACGATCTAAACACATTTCATGTTTTAAGAAATGATAAATAACAAGAGGAAGATGAAGAAAATGAAGAGAGAAGTGAGAGGGAAAAACTTACCCACAACTAGAGAGAGAGAGAGATTTTGCTGGGAGGGAGATTGGAAGAGAGTGAGGGAGAAGGTGAGGGAGGAGGGGGAAGTAGGGAAATTATTTCAAAATGTTTCACTTAGGGCCCCTCCCCTACACTACTCAAAAACTTACACTCCCTACTAACTATTAAGACTCAACATTTCAATACTAGCACAAATGACCCAAATAAAATGCTAGGCATAATTATGATAACACATAAATTGCACACATGAATATTTAAATAAATAATAATTTAAATAAATAATTAAGCAAATAAATACATAATACTATTTATTACTAATAAAGTAGAGCCTAGATTTCGGGTCGTGACATTCTCCCTCTCGTCAACAACGCCGCTGTCCATCCCCCATTTGCAAAGTTAACCTCTTCTTTTTCTAAGATGGTTCACATATATATAATAGGTTAGGTTTTACTAATACTTTCATTTACTAGATGGGCCACACCTAAACAATTACACAAAATACCTTAATTAGCCCAATTAACAAGACTTACACTAAGGGCCCAATTAAAATAATATTTGATTTACCACTTATTATTCTTTTGATCCAAAAATACAATATAAATTCAAATAAAATACTTAAATTTTGGGGTATTACATTCTTCCCTCCTTAAAAAGGAATTCGTCCTCGAATTCTATCTTAACCTCATCTCCCAAATCCGTTAGGCTCCTGTTCCACAATTTCTCAATAACGAACGCAACTAGTTGACCTCAAAGAAAACTAAGTCTTTCTAAACCGCTCAAAATCGTAATACTCAAGTATCCAAACTTATTCAATATCAGAGTTCTTAATCCCTTTCAAGATCTAATCCCAATGCTCTGATACCAACTGTCACGACCCAAAATTTCAATAATAATAATTATCCATAAACTGGGAAATTCCAAAAGTCAAACACAAATTCAAATGCAACGTTCACTTGTAACGGCTATATCTAACCACCCCTCAAAACAGTGCGGAAGCATAACTATAATTCAAACTTCAACGGCTAGTACAACCCACTAGCTCTAACATAAAACAAAACAATTGACTTAAAACTCTTCGATTGAACCACAGACTGTCCTTCCTTGCGATCCAATCATTCCCTCTACTCTTTACCTGGGGAAAATAATATAAGAAGGGGTGAGCGAACAATGCTCAGTAAGGTCCTACGCCGCCCCTTCGGTTTCTAAGAAGGGGTGACCTCAAAGAGTGTATCAATAATCAATTTTCAATGAAAAGGACTTATTAAGAAACCAACAATATTTTCCAATGTAAAGAAAGGAATTATGGCTCAATTCAATAGTCAATGATACCAATGTCAAATATGATCACTTAATATTATTCTTGTCAAATTCAATGCTCACAATGTTACCCAAAAAGGGTTCAATGGTCGATGTATCAATGTTTCGGTATATCCGGATAACCTATATAACCACAATTTTTTAGTGGTGTCGATGTCGATGGTTAATACCACATAGGCATGTCATGAACTAACCCTTATGACCAGGTATCAATAGATAATGCCATATAGGCATGTCATGAACTAACCCTCATGACCAGGTATCAATAGTTTATCAATATTAACCCACAAATAATGGGTGTCATTAAGTGATCATTCTTTTATCAATGAGGTTCTTTAATTGACCAATAATTCAACGTCAATTTAAAGTCAGGTTTAATATAACTGACGGAAACGCTTAGAGTGAATTCCAATCAAATTATTACCGGCCATAACGGTAAAGAAAAATTACTCTACGAACGGAGGGTCAATAAATAACGATATACAATAGGACTAGGAGACGTAAATCCCTTACCTTATACGGGCTCTTAAGATTTCTTTTGAACATACGAAAATCGGTCTATACTCGCTTGCCATAATCTAAAATCGAACGAAAGATGATCAGTACATGCTTTAACTATTGAAGCATGGAGCTTAGAAACAAAGATTACCAATGCTAGTATTAATGCTAACACAATCTATTTTTCTATGGCAATGTGGGTACAACCAACTAATGCATAAAGTGCACTAGTCAACGTCTCAAGTTAAGAAAGTCCATACCTTTTCTAATACCCGCCCACAATGGTATAAGAAAGTCTAATGTCCATCTTGATCCACCAACAACAATCCCTCATGCACAGAGTACAGAGATACTCTTTACAATCCTGTTCAATTAGCAGCACCGGTAATTTTCCATCCATCGACGTCCGCCTCGCCTTATCCGCAGTCTATTTTCCCTTTTCCGTCATTAACAATTTTTCTTTTTGATTTCTAATTTACTGACCTAGGTTTAGGGTAGAAGCATCTCTATATATACCTTCAATAATTTTACCAACTTAACCCCATTAAGATGGGCCAAACTCAATTAACCCTTATTTCATTGACACTAATCGGCCCAATAACAATATTTTAATATAAAAAGCCCAACTACGAATTTCTTTTGTCTCAAACTAATTTTATCAGTTCAACAACCTATCTAAATCCCAAATATTGAACTTACATCCCAAAATAAAATTAATAAAAATTTGGGTTATCACATTCTTTCCCCCTTAAAAGATGTTTAGTCCTCTAAACATAACGTAGCTACCATTCTTCAATGAATTCGATTAGCCCCGTAAAATTTAATTCTAATTGATATGGCAATGGCTCAAATTCAGTAACCAACTATACTGCATATGATCACTCAAACTATGATGGGCTCGAAGGCCACATACACAACTCAAAATAAAACTATTTCTATTTTAATCGTAATTATGAGTTATGATATTCCAATTAGATAATTTGGTATACAATTTTATCAAATCTAATCCAAAAGGATCAATCATTCCATTACCACTGAGTCACTAACTATATAATAAACTAGCTTCATGAAGAATCCACCCCCATTTGCTATAAGTGCCGTGAATTCAATTGTATAGTAACAGAATCCAGGAAGTCAAACCATTAAACAAATCCATGCATTTATGAACCCCAATAAAATGTAATCCACATTCACCATTGATCAATTATTATACATATTAATATCACGTAGTAGGAAAGCATGATACAATTTATTAAACTCAATATAGTACAACCCTTGATTCTCTTACAAGAATGCCAATATCCACCTACACATTCAGGTGCAATCAAGACCCCATGATTGGTAATTTCCTCTGATGCAAAAATTAAAGCTCATACTGCTATCTAGTATCTACCCATGGAGCAAAAACCAAAATACTTATATAATTTCATACTTCAATAGCCTTACAGATTGCTCAAGCCGATTCTCTCTCTCTTTCTTTTTCTTGCGGTGTTGTGTTTTTTTTTTTTTTTTTTTTTTTTTTACCTTCAATAATCTTTGAACTACAAACAACCAAATCATAAATGGAAGTATTAACTAAAATAAAAACTTCAAATATCATTACTTTTCCGAAGCATGTGCCAAGAGCACGCAGCAAGCCCTAGAGTAAACGCTACGAGTTTATAAGGTCTCACTCGAACCACTAATTAGTAATGCCAACGAAAGTTGTAACAATTATCCTTTAGGAACTCAGAGCACACTCCACCTAAATTAATACTCTCGAGGAGACGGTTCATGTTCCATTCCAAAACTTCAGGTGGAAATGCAAAATTTTCTAAGCCCATACTTACACTCGTTACAATGAAATTTAATCAACTCACTAAGAGGTCATTTACTCAAAAGAAACAAAGGTGATAGTACCATAATCAATCAAATACTACATTTGATGCCTGTCATCCATTCAGTCACTTCCACTGAAAGGCGCTCTACAACTGCGACGTTTGGTAATTTTAATTTGAACGATCCAACATTGCTAAATTATCGGCCTACGGTCTATTGATTCATCTAACCTTCTTGAGCCAATGTCTCAGGACAACCCCCAATTCTGATTTTAGTGTGGCGATCTCGAATATATCAGAGTAACGTCACATTCTTTGCACTGCCTCTCGATTTTTCCTTTCTTTTATGCGAGTTTGCTCTTTTCCCTAACCATGCGACGTCCTTAATCTTAAATCCTTTATGTGGAATACAATGACGAATAAACAAAAGCCTCAAAGAGGACGTCGTCACCCACTCCATACGTAGTCTAAGCACACCAAGCAGTGACACCAATTTAGTCTAATTAAATTAAGTCGAACCCAAGTTATACGTAATGAAACGACCCGAATTTTCACAAACTTAATTTCAATAGATCCAAAATATTACATCTCAAAATCACTAAAAGACAATATAAAACATCACTAATAAACCCAAATGCTCAACAAACTGCTCCGTCCCAAATCTTTTTATCTCGAATCCCAATCAACGGTCAACTGCAAAACTGAAACTGGAGGTGGGTGAGCTGGGGAGCCCAATAAGAAAGGGGATACACAGTATCACAGAGGCTAAAGAAACACATATCACAATATACAATGTCCATGAAATTATAAATATGGACTTTTCAATAAGACTCAAATTTTCATAAATCGAACATCAATCGATCATACTTCACAGTCTAATGCACTAATTATGTTCGGGTCCAGTGGTCTAACAATCGTACACAAACTCAATCTCGATTGTTGGTGCCCGCACTCGGAGCCAAACCAACACAAACACAATAACAAAAACCACTGCGACCGTCACATAAATTAGTCACATCAAAACCATTCCATATAACAAATCTCGTTTCTTTGAGAATCAAAACACAAATAGCATGCTTTCAATAAAATCAATACTTTTCGAATCAATTTCAATATCTAAGCAATTATCAAATTTGACGGAACAATCAATATGCATATCAATAAAACGGAGCACAACGATGGGACGGATATGAAAAGAATAATCACGTGATTAACTGACACGGAATCAATACTGTATAGTCTCTCTTACCTCAAAATTAATAAAAGACTGAGCACCAAAATAATTCAACAATCGCTTCTCAAAAATCAATTGCATAAACCTGATCCATATCGATAACAACGAAAGCTTCTTTTTTCTTTTCTCTCATCTGATTCTTCATTTCATAATTTCTGATATCACAAGTAACAAATACTTACTTTAGTTCTTATACCCAAATATGCATACTTAGTTAAATACCAATAATCTAATATCATAATTTAACCCAATAGGTAATCAAGAATGAAAATATAATGGGGGTGAGCTAGGAGCCCAATAAGAAAGGAGATACACAGTATCACAGAGGCTAAAGAAACACATATCACAATATACAATGTCCATAAAATTATAAATATGGACTTTTCAATAAGACTCAAATTTTCATAAATCGAACATCAATCGATCATACTTCACAGTCTAATGCACTAATTATGTTCGGGTCCAGTGGTCTAACAATCGTACACAAACTCAATCTCGATTGTTGGTGCCCGCACTCGGAGCCAAACCAACACAAACACAATAACAAAAACCACTGCGACCGTCACATAAATTAGTCACATCAAAACCACTCCATATAACAAATCTCGTTTCTTTGAGAATCAAAACACAAATAGCATGCTTTCAATAAAATCAATACTTTTCGAATCAATTTCAATATCTAAGCAATTATCAAATTTGACAGAACAATCAATATGCGTATCAATAAAACGGAGCACAACGATGGGACGGATATGAAAAGAATAATCACGTGATTAACTGACACGGAATCAATACTGTATAGTCTCTCTTACCTCAAAATTAATAAAAGACTGAGCACCAAAATAATTCAACAATCGCTTCTCAAAAATCAATTGCATAAACCTGATCCATATCGATAACAACGAAAGCTTGTTTTTTCTTTTCTCTCATCTGATTCTTCATTTCATAATTTCTGATATCACAAGTAACAAATACTTACTTTAGTTCTTATACCCAAATATGCATAATTTAACCCAATAGGTAATCAAGAATGAAAATATAATTATACCTAAGATGGCCACAGCTTCTCCCTCTCGTCAACAACGCCGTAGTCCATCCCCCATTTGCAAAGTTAACCTCTTCTTTTTCTAAGATGGTTCACATATATATAATAGGTTAGGTTTTACTAATACTTTCATTTACTAGATGGGCCACACCTAAACAATTACACAAAATACCTTAATTAGCCCAATTAACAAGACTTACACTAAGGGCCCAATTAAAATAATATTTGATTTACCACTAATTATTCTTTTGATCCAAAAATACAATATAAATTCAAAATAAAATACTTAAATTTTGGGGTATTACATTCTTCCCTCCTTAAAAAGGAATTCGTCCTCGAATTCTATCTTAACCTCATCTCCCAAATCCGTTAGGCTCCTGTTCCACAATTTCTCAATAACGAACGCAACTAGTTGACCTCAAAGAAAACTAAGTCTTTCTAAACCGCTCAAAATCGTAATACTCAAGTATCCAAACTTATTCAATATCAGAGTTCTTAATCCCTTTCAAGATCTAATCCCAATGCTCTGATACCAACTGTCACGACCCGAAATTTCAATAATAATAATTATCCATAAAGTGGGAAATTCCAAACGTCAAACACAAATTCAAATGCAACGTTCACTTGTAACGGCTAGTATATCTAACCACCCCTCAAAACAGTGCGGAAGCATAACTATAATTCAAACTTCAACGGCTAGTACAACCCACTAGCTCTAACATAAAACAAAACAATTGACTTAAAACTCTTCGATTGAACCACGGACTGTCCTTCCTTGCGATCCAATCATTCCCTCTACTCTTTACCTGGGGGAAATAATATAAGAAGGGGTGAGCGAACAATGCTCAGTAAGGTCCTACGCCGCCCCTTCGGTTTCTAAGAAGGGGTGACCTCAAAGAGTGTATCAATAATCAATTTTCAATGAAAAGGACTTATTAAGAAACCAACAATATTTTCCAATGTAAAGAAAGGAATTATGGCTCAATTCAATAGTCAATGATACCAATGTCAAATATGATCACTTAATATTATTCTTGTCAAATTCAATGCTCACAATGTTACCCAAAAAGGGTTCAATGGTCGATGTATCAATGTTTCGGTATATCCGGATAACCTATATAACCACAATTTTTTAGTGGTGTCGATGTCGATGGTTAATACCACATAGGCATGTCATGAACTAACCCTTATGACCAGGTATCAATAGATAATGCCACATAGGCATGTCATGAACTAACCCTCATGACCAGGTATCAATAGTTTATCAATATTAACCCACAAATAATGGGTGTCATTAAGTGATCATTCTTTTATCAATGAGGTCTTTAATTGACCAATAATTCAACGTCAATTTAAAGTCAGGTTTAATATAACTGACGGAAACGCTTAGAGTGAATTCCAATCAAAATTACCGGCCATAACGGTAAAGAAAAATTACTCTACGAACGGAGGGTCAATAAATAACGATATACAATAGGACTAGGAGACGTAAATCCCTTACCTTATACGGGCTCTTAAGATTTCTTTTGAACATACGCAAATCGGTCTATACTCGCTTGCCATAATCTAAAATCGAACGAAAGATGATCAGTACATGCTTTAACTATTGAAGCATGGAGCTTAGAAACAAAGATTACCAATGCTAGTATTAATGCTAACACAATCTATTTTTCTATGGCAATGTGGGTACAATCAACTAAT
This sequence comes from Campanula takesimana, assembly GCA_026119855.1. Classification (NCBI taxonomy): domain Eukaryota; kingdom Viridiplantae; phylum Streptophyta; class Magnoliopsida; order Asterales; family Campanulaceae; genus Campanula; species Campanula takesimana. Next base: position 607,816 of record JAOWBW010000780.1, on the reverse strand, counting down.
GCATAAAGTGCACTAGTCAACGTCTCAAGTTAAGAAAGTCCATACCTTTTCTAATACCCGCCCACAATGGTATAAGAAAGTCTAATGTCCATCTTGATCCACCAACAACAATCCCTCATGCACAGAGTACAGAGATACTCTTTACAATCCTGTTCAATTAGCAGCACCGGTAATTTTCCATCCATCGACGCCGCCTCGCCTTATCCGCAGTCTATTTTCCTTTGCCGTCATTAACAATTTTTCTTTTTGATTTCTAATTTACTGACCTAGGTTTAGGGTAGAAGCATCTCTATATATACCTTCAATAATTTTACAACTTAACCCCATTAAGATGGGCCAAACTCAATTAACCTTATTTCATTGACACTAATCGGCCCAATAACAATATTTTAATATAAAAAGCCCAACTACGAATTTCTTTTGTCTCAAACTAATTTTATCAGTTCAACAACCTATCTAAATCCAAATATTGAACTTACATCCCAAAATAAATTAATAAAAATTTGGGTTATCACAGTTGATCTTCTCTATAGATCTTAATGCCAAGGATATATTTTTATTTTCATTGCACACTTAGATAATCTTTGACCACTTACAAACCCTTTGATTGTAACCCTAAAATTGGTAGAGCCCTCATTGGCTATGCGGGAGTGTCATCCTTATCGGTGAAACGCTATTAGCGGTTTAAATTCATGATCAAAGCGAAAAAAATGAGTAAATAGGCATGTACTTCAATTTTTGAGTTGCGGGACCCGAAACGGGGCCCGCACCCTTAGAACTGCATGTTACCGTCTATTCTGTGCATTACAAATATATTATTGCAATTCCTTGCGTATGAAAATATTTCATATATACCGGCGTGACCAGAAAAATATTCCGAGCAACTTTCATGTTGGGCCCGCGGACAACTGGGACACCGAAGCACGCACGACGGAGCAGTTGCGGAGCGAAAAACCGAAGCTGAAGGAAATGTGCACAAGGACACGCCTGGACCATCCCAAGACTGCCATGTGGCCTCATGTGATTGGCCAAGGAAAAGAAAAAGAAAAAATCAAGATTGGGCTTTCAAGGCTGGTGCACGGCCGTGCACCCCTACATCTCAGAATATTCAGCTTTTCCTCCCATTTTCAACCTAGGCCATCACCCCCTATCACCCCCCATCATCACAGCTCGGCTCCCCCCTCCTCTACCCTTACCTTAAGTGCATTTTGGACCAAAAACCACCTCCCTCCTCCCTCCAAAACCCCCCTAAAATGGCCTAAAAGAGAGACCTTCACACACTTGACACACTTCACATAATTCATACACAACTCTCCAACTCACTCCACTCCATATTCAGCTCTTTTGCTCTCTCTCAAGCATCCCCAACCCCCTAAAATCTCAGTCATTAAACCACCACCACACCACTATAGCACCACCACAAAGCACTCACTAAAACACAAACCAAAACACCCCCTCAAACACTCACTCAATCAAAGGCAAACACCTTAAGAAAACAACCAAAAAAGTCTTCCCTTAAAAGCAAAGGAAACACAACCTAGGTAACTTCTTCATCTTGTAATCTCTTTAAATGTAAGATGTAGATGATTATGTAGTTTATTTTGGGGTCTAGCCACTTTGTTAGGCTAGACCTCCATTTGATGTCCCAAGGTACAATGTTGATATTCTTGTTGTTCTTCCTTCTAAATGATGATATACCATGATTAAATACTCATATGGTTGTTGTTTTGTGGTGTTAGTATGTAGATATATGTATGTCCAAAGTTTCATGTCCATATCATCTAATTTGAGTGAGTTTTTATGGGTGTTTTCATCCCTTTTGTAAATTTCCAGCAGACTGTCCATCTGCACCTTTCTGTCTTGTTGCTTTGTTTATATATAGCAAATATGGGTTTAGGTAATGTCACGACCCGAAATCTAGGCTCTATTTTATTAGTAATAAATGATTTTTATTTAATTATTGGCTTATTTATTTATTTAAATTATTATTTATTTAAATATTTATGTGTGCATTTTATGTGTTATAATATTTATGCCTAGCATTTTATTTGGGTCATTTGGGCTAGTGTGGAAGTGTTGAGTCTTAATTGTTAGTCGGGAGTGTAAGTAATTGTGTTAGTAGTTGGGGAAGGGGCCAGAGTGTAACATTTTGAATAATTCTTCATCTACTCCCTCCTTACTCCCCTCTCCTCCCTCACTCCTCACCATCACTCCCAGCCATCTCCCTCTCTCTCTAGCAATTGGGTAAGTTTTTCCTTTCTTTCCTTCTCTCTTCATTTTCTTCATCTTCTTCTTGTAATCTCTCATTTCTTAAAACGTGAACCTTGTTTAGATCGTCGATAGGATCGCGTAGAACCAAAAAGAATCGAAATCCATCAACTTTGAGAAAATTCATGTAAGTTACTTTTCCCCCATTTTGATGCTAAAATGTTCATATCATATCTAGATAATGTTTGATGTGTTATATTTGAAGTTTGGTTGAGTTTTGAATTTGTTTGGAATTTATTTTGGGTTTTGATAAAAAATGGTGAAATCTTGAATGTTGGGTTTGATTCTTGATTTTGGTTGTTAAATGTGGTTGTATGAGTCTCTTTAGACTTATTAGTTGTGTTGGTAGATTAGTATACTAGTTGGAATGTTGGATTTTGGTGGAAATGTGTTTTGGGTATAAAAATGGAAGAACCCATGTTGTTCTTCCCGATTTCTGGCAATTCAGAAGATTGGGCGGCCGCACAAAAAAGTCTGGGCGACTGCACATCTATCTGGAAGCTTTTGTTCTTGTTTTGAGGCTTTTTGGGCGACCGCACAGTCCACTTTGGGCGGCCGCACAGAACCCCTGAAAGTTTATGTAACGACCCCAAAACCCGTCCCTATTTATTTTATATTTTTGGTAATTTTAATTTGACATTATGTGTGCATTTTATGTGTTAGAAAATATTTTCTTGACTTGCATATATTATTTGCTTCATTGTGATATTTATTTGGTTAATAGTAATAATTGTTAAAGGAGTTAAATGATTAAGTTGAAACTTTAGGGTCCAAAATGTAACTTTAAAGTTTAGGGGGTTAATTGTTCAATTTGAAAGTAGAAGGACTAAAAGTGAAAAATTACAAAAAAAATCTTATAAAGCTTATCCTTCATTTCACTTTCTCTGCGTAGAATCTACACACACACTAACAATTCATTCTCTCTGTTCCTCGTAGAAGAAAAAGAAAAGGGTAAGTTCGTCCTATTTCGATTTAGTTCATTTTAATTATTTATCCGTTTTAAAAACTAATTATATAAAAATGATCAGGGCGTTGAGTAGGTCATTTCTACTCGAACAAAATATATTTCTGCGATACTTTTTCCGGAAATAGGTAAGTTACTAATCCCCCCTTTAAGTGTTAAAATGGTCATAATCATGCTATATATGCTTAATATGTGGTGAAATGATGTTTTGGTATACTTTTATATATACTTGTAAATTTGGGACGGAGGAGTAGTAATAACTTTTATTATACTTGTAAATTTGGAACGGAGGAAGTAGTAATAACTTTTATATATACTTGTAAATTTGGGACGGAGGGAGTAGTAGCAACTTTTATTATACTTGTAAATTTGGGACGGAGGGAGTAGTACTAACTTTTATTATACTTGTAAATTTGGGTTGTAAATTTGGGACAGAGGGAGTAGTAATAACTTTTATTATACTTGTAAATTTGGGACGGAGGGAGTAGTAATAACTTTTATTATTATGGGTATATGCTAGATGAGGTTGGTATGGTAGTGTTGTGAAGTTATAATGATGTTGTTGTGCTTTAGGATTGGGTAACAACTTGGTAATGAAAGTGAACTTTGTTAGATTTTTCCTGGGAATTGGCCATTCTGCAGTGGAGCGGCCGAGTCAGTAAATTAGAGCGGCCGATCCCCTTATTGTCGAATGTTGAGTTCTAGGAGAGCGGCCGATCAAAGTAAAGGACTCTACCGATCCGCTCGGCCGAGTCAAGTAAGTAGAGCGGCCGAGCAGTCTGAGTTTTAACAACTTGTTTGTTTTTCGTTAAGTATTGGGCTAGGTCTTAGGCGATGTCCTAGGATGCCTAGATAATTGTTATGAGGTATCAAAATGATAGAATTAGTCCTTTGTGATCGGGTTTGACTTAATGTGATTGTGTAGATGGATTGTGTGGTGACTTAATGTCAAGATTGTGCACATTATTGTGAAAACGTGTTTACTTCTCTATGATGAGCTTGTGTGGTTTCCTTCTATGAAATCATGCCCTGGTTGTTGTTTTAGCAAGTATTTATTACTGTGCTCTTTGTTGAAAGTCCAGATGGTTTTGTGTGTTATCGAGTGGAAGTGGAAAGCATTATAGTGGCACACTAGCCAAGTTCACTATAAGGATTTTCCACTGGTCCTATTTCCCAGGTTTGGGATGTTATCGAGTGGAGGCGGAAGGCATTGTAGTGGCATCAGTTAAGTGCACTATAAGGCTTTTCCACTGGACCTATTTCCTCAGTCCAGATTGGCCTTGGATGGGATGAACTCGCTCCCTCGCGTGAGCATTTAGGGGTATGACTTTGTGTCATTTTCTCCCACTATTGTTGTTGTTATGTTATATGGTTCCGGAACCTGTTTCAGCTATTGATGCTGCCCGTTGTTACTTTGGATCTGTTGGATATGGTTTGGTTTTCGGGATCCCGGCTTCAGCTATTTATGCTGCTCAGATGGTTTCAGATAGATGGTCTTCTCAGATGGTTATTCAGATGGTTTTCTCTGATGATCATGTTATTTCGGTAAACCTTGGCTTGGTATCCTCGTAGGAGTGTTTACTCCTACACTATGTGTTGTATGATGAGTTGGTCGTTATTTCCAACCGGTATGGGACGGTTGGCGATAGGGAGCCTCTCATATTATGTGCTATATGCTATATGATCATTTGTGACATTGTTCCTTTATGTTTATCATATAAGCATGTAATGTAGTTGCATTTTAGTAACTTACTGAGATTTATTCTCACCCTTTATTTGTTTACCGTTTTAGATAAAGGCAAGTCCAGGGAATAGGACACTTGCACGGGAGGACGTCGTGGTGGTAAGAGTTTGGGATATGAGTCTTGTAAAGGCTACATTATGTAATGTATAACCTTTTGGGGTAGAGTATCCGTGACTTCATCATCTTTTAAAACTTATATTTTGGAAAATGTCGGTGATTTGTAAATTTGTAAGTAATGTGTGTAAGCCATGTGGCTAAGTTCTTTGAGATGTGAAAGTTGTTTGTGTGAATGAAATCAAGTTTCAAGTAAAGGTGTTTGGTTATATTAAACTTTTATGAAAATACATTTCGAAATTTTTTTCTTAAAATGTTTTAGGACGTCTTCCGATCGTGTCCCGAGCGTGGGGCCAAGTTGGACCAAGGGCCTGGGGCGCGACAGTTTACATTTTGTTAATTTGTGTGATTGAAGAACGCGTTTTGGTCTAGTCTTGGGTGTCCTTCTAGTTGACCTTAGTGAACATTATAGTACACTCTAGTGATAGAATTGGGTCCTTTGTGATGAAGTTTGTGTTTGAAATTAATTAAGTGTTAATTGAGATTATTGGAACACTTTAATTGTGCGTTGTTGGTATATTTCACTGTCTTGGTGACTTCTTGGTATGGTTTACCTTTGTGGTAATTTACTTGGATTGGTTCCCTACTTTGGAACCTTAAGTTGTTTACTCATGCTAAATTATTATTACTTAGCATTTATTTGGAAGCCCAGCTGGCATATTTGTTGCATCGGGCGATGGGAAAGATTATAATGGCAAAGCCAAGTCCATTATAATGTTGACCATTGTTTTGCCCCCTTCTTTACCCCTTTTCCAGATTGGCCTTGGAAGAGATGAGTTAGCGTTCCTTTGTGAATGTATCTAGCTAGCGGGCATGACTTTGTGTCATGGTCCTTGTCCTTTGTGACACTTTTATGGTTATTGGTTCCGGTACCGGGGTTTTCTCTTCGGCTTTCATGCTATTATGAAGATGATGATTTGTTGATTATTGAAGCTGCGCAGCGATCCTTTATTTGGATGTTCCGGTTTGGAAAACCTTGGCTATATCCTTTGTTATGTGTTTATTTCCGCTGCTATCTGTTATGTGATAAATGCTACGTGCTATGTGATATTCATTATTGCTTATTGCTTCTTGCATCATAGCATGTCATGTAGTTGCATTAGTAACTTATTGAGATTTATCTCACCCCCTTTCTTTTATCTTTGTTTTTCCTTAACCCCCCCCAGGTGCTAAGGATTAGTCTCGCTGATCACGAGAAAGAGGACGTCGAGTGTGGACACATTCTTTTGGGAAAGTTGTATAGGTTGGTTTACATTATATAAATGTGTAACCTTTTGGGGTATTTGTACCAAACATTGACGTCATTAGGATTTGTGTATTTGTATTTTGTTGGGCATAAACTTGTGGAAGTTTATGATAGTTGTAATTGGTTTTTATCAAACTTGGTTTTTGTAAAACTTTGGATCACTACCTTTTGGTATCAAATGGAATTTTTAACTTCAGTATTTCACAGTTTTGGTTTTTAGTCGACGTCCAGATCGCGGTCTCGGGCCCGCGGGGTCCGGGGTCGCGACAGTTGGTATCAGAGCTATGGCATTAGCTCTATGTATAAGTCTAGGTGGATTAGTATGACCTAGGTGGGTAGTAGTGTGCGGAGTGATTAACGGTTAATGTTTTATGCAGGTACTTGGTTACAATGGTTCGTAGAAGGAGTGGTGAAGGTAGTACCGGTAATGCAAATCAGAATGATACAAGGGAAGAAGCCCGTGCCATGTTTCAAGGCACGTTTGAGGCGGCCATGAAGGCCGTACATGATCAAGGTCCGAGGGTAGAACAAGCACCACCCCGCTATGGATTGGAGCAATTTCTGAAGTTGAAACCGGTTGAATTCAATGGGGAGCCCGATGTAAGGAAGGCTGAGTTGTGGATTGAGTCGATGTAGAAGATTTATGATGTATTTGGGTGTTCGGATGAGGACAAGGTCCGGTTTGCGGCTTACAAGCTTGTGGGAGCCGCCGAGCATTGGTGGAAGGGTGTTAAAGCTACTTGGGATGATACCCACACGGTGTATGCGTGGGAGTTGTTTGTGCGCAAATTCAAGGAGCATTTCATTCCGGTTGTTGAATAAAACCGAAAGGAGATCGAGCTACTCAACCTGGAGCAACGTGTGTTGTCTATAGAACAATACTCGGCTAAGTTCATAGAATTAGCCCGGTATTACGACTATTTGGTGAGGACCGAGGAACAAAAGGCTATGAGATTCATTCGGGGATTGAAGACCTCCATTCGTACTCAACTTATTGCTCAACGGATTGTGACTTTCCAAGATGCGGTGGACCGAGCCTATTTGATAGAGCAAGATATCGGGGAGCATAAAAGGAAGACCGAGGTAGCTAACCCGAGTAAGAAAGGAGCTAAAGGCAAGCCACAACACCGTTTCGACAACTGAGGTAACCCGGGAGCATCATCTCAGTTTAAGGGACAATCCACACCGAGGAATCCGGGTACTACTCCGGGGATTCAGAATAGGAAGCCTTGTACCTTTTGTCAGAAGGTAGGCCATGCGGAGGATAGGTGTTGGAAAAAGCAAGGCAAGTGTACCAATTGTGGTGAAATGGGGCACTTTGCGAGAGAGTGCACGAGGTACCGAGGTTAAGCATCTGGGTCAGGAGTTGGTGTTAATCAGGGTCAGAAAAGGGATACCGCTGGGAAGCCCAAAGTTCAAGGGAAGGTTTATGTCATGAATCAACAACAAACTACCGATGATCCATCCGTTATTGGAGGTATTGTTTCTGTGTCTAATGTGAGCGCGCGAGCGTTAGTAGATCCAGGATCATCTCATTCATACATTTCTGTGCAATTTGCTTCCATGTTAAATGCTGCATTCGAGTCTTTACCGTACGTGCTAGAGGTGTCGACCCCTATAGGAGAATGCTTGATTTCTGATCGAGTCTTTCGTGCTTGTGACGTGGTTATTTGTGGTCGTGTCCTTTGTGCAGATTTGGTAGTTCTTCCTATCCAAGACTTTGATGTCATTCTGGGTATGGATTGGTTGAGCAAGTTTCATGCTTCTGTTGATTGCCGTAAGAAAACTGTTACTTTTTCTATTCCCGATGTGCCTAAATTTGTGTTTGAGGCTAGTCCTCTGAGTAGAAAGGTTCGCTTAATTTCTTATTTGAAAGCGAGAAAATTATTGCATAGTGGTTGTGAGGGGTATTTGGCTAGTGTTCTTGATACTAGGAAGGAATCCCCTAGTTTTGATAGTGTTCGGGTAGTTCGGGAATTTCTTGATGTTTTCTCTACCGAGTATGATATGCCTCCCGATCGTGAGATTGAGTTTTGTATAGATCTTTTGCCGGGTACGGCTCCGATTTCGAAAGCACCTTATAGGTTAGCTCCCGCAGAGTTAAAGGAATTAAAGGTTCAGTTGCAAGAGTTCCTTGATCGAGGGTTTATCCGCCCTAGTGTTTCCCCGTGGGGAGCACCGGTTTTATTTGTGCGGAAGAAAGATGGTTCGTTGAGATTGTGTATAGATTACCGGAAGTTGAATCAGGTTACGGTGAAGAACAAGTATCCTCTACCGCACATCGATGATTTATTTGATCAGCTTCAAGGGTCCGTGGTTTTCTCTAAACTTGATTTGAGGAGTGGGTACCATCAGTTGAAGGTTCGATCGGAGGATATTCCGAAGACTGCTTTTCGCACTCGGTATGGTCATTATGAGTTCTTGGTTATGCCGTTTGGGTTGACTAACGCGCCTGCAGTGTTTATGGATTTGATGAACCGAGTTTTCCACCCCTATCTTGATTCGTTCGTGGTAGTCTTCATCGATGACATTCTTGTTTATTCAAAATCTCGAGAGGAGCATGAACAACATTTGAGGACAGTTTTATCCGTTCTTGCGAGGGAGAAATTATTTGCGAAGTTCAGTAAATGCGAATTTTGGCTCGAGAAGGTGTCATTTCTGGGTCATGTGATTTCTAAAGATGGGATTTCGGTGGATCCGTCAAAGATAGAGGCTATAGTGGATTGGAAGAGACCCGAATCAATGACAGAGATTAGAAGCTTTCTTGGTTTAGCCGGTTATTACCGAAGATTTATTGAGGGGTTTTCGAGGATTGCTACTCCGATGACTCAGTTGACCCGGAAGAATGTTCCGTTTGTGTGGACCGAGAAATGTGACAAGAGTTTCGAGGAATTGAAGAAGAGGTTGACTACCGCACCGATCTTGACTTTGCCTAATGGGAGCGATGGCCTAGTGATTTACAGTGACGCTTCGAAAGAGGGTTTGGGTTGTGTGTTGATGCAGAATGGGAAAGTAATTGCTTATGCTTCGAGGAAGTTGACCCCTAGTGAGCAGAATTACCCGACTCATGATATGGAATTAGAGGGCGATAGTCTTTGCGTTGCACAAATGGAAGCACTACCTTTATGGGGCGAAGTTTGAAATTTTTACGGATCACAAGAGTTTGAAGTACCTATTCTCTCAGAAAGAGTTGAACAACCGACAGCGTCGATGGATGGAATTGTTGAAGGATTATGATTGAACTATTTCTTATCACCCGGGAAAGGCGAATGTGGTAGCCGATGCGATTAGTAGAAAATCTTATGTGGCTTCGATGATGGTTCGAGAGTGGAAAATGCTTGAGGATGTTCGAGATTGGTCTCCTCGTGAATCGAGACATGGGGCTATTTTTGCGAATATTAGGGTGTCTCCGACCCTAATTCAGAGGATTAAGGAAGCTCAGAAAGAAGATCCCGAGTTGGTGAAGATAATGGGTAAATTGAAAGAAAAGAATTTTGAGGATTTTTCTTTGAGTTCGAGTGGAGTGTTGACTTTCCGTGGAAGATAGTGTGTTCCGGATGTTGATGGAATTAAACAGAGAGTTTTTGATGAGGGTCACAAATCGAGGTATACTATTCATCCGGGTAGTACGAAGATGTATCAGGATTTGAAGCAACAATTTTGGTGGATTAATATGAAGAGGGAAATAGCCGAGTATGTTTCGAAGTGTCTAACGTGTCATCAGGTCAAAGCCGAGCATCAGAGACCCGCGGGATTACTTCAGCCGTTAGAGATTCCCGAGTGGAAATGGGAGCATGTGACTATGGATTTCGTTACGGGACTACCTCGTATCCGTAGGAAGTATGACAGTGTTTGGGTAATAGTGGATAGATTGACCAAGAGTACCCATTTCTTGCCTATTGACATCAGATATTCGATGGAGAAGCTTGCGACCCTTTATATCGACGAGATTGTGAGATTGCATGGGGTTCCGGTTAGCATTGTGTCAGATCGAGACCCGAGGTTTACTTCTAGATTCTGGAAGGCGTTTCAGGAAGCTTTGGGTATGGATTTGCGATTCAGCACGGCTTTTCATCCCCAGACCGATGGTCAATCCGAGAGGACTATTCAGATTTTGGAGGATATGTTGCGAGCTTGTTCGATAGACTTTTCTGATTCTTGGGATTCGCACCTACCGTTAGTGGAGTTCTCTTACAACAACAGTTATCAGGCTAGTATCGAGATGGCACCGTTTGAGGCCTTGTATGGAAGAAAGTGTAGATCGCCTATTTGTTGGGATGAGGTTGGTGAAGCGAAGATCGTAGGTATTGATTTGCTTCGGGATTCGGTTGAGAAAATCAAAGTTATCCGGGATAGATTGAAGACAGCCCAGAGTTGACATAAGAGCTACGCAGATAACCGAAGGCGAGACCTTAGTTTTCAGACCGGTGATTTGGTGTTCTTGAAAGTATCTCCGAAGGTGGGTATTCGTAGGTTCGGGAAGAAAGGCAAATTGGCTCCAAGGTTTATAGGTCCGTTTGAGATTTTGGGAAAGGTTGGACTTCTAGCGTATCGTCTCGCGTTACCTCCATCCTTAGTCCGGTTGCATAACGTCTTTCACGTTTATATGCTTCGGAAGTACGTTCATGATCCATCTCACGTGTTACCGAGGATACCGGAGGATATTGAACCCGATATGTCTTATGAGGAACGACCGGTTCGGATCTTAGATTCTAAAGTTCAAGAGTTGAGGAGCAAGAGCATTGCGTTGGTTAGAGTTCTTTGGAGGAATCATAACATCGAGGAGTCGACTTGGGAGCTCCGAGAGGAGATCGAGAGGAAATTTCCGTGGCTTTTTGTTTAAGGTGAGTCTCGTTAAAATTCGGGTCGAATTTTCTTTAAGGGGGAGTGAATGTCACGACCCGAAATCTAGGCTCTATTTTATTAGTAATAAATGATTTTTATTTAATTATTGGCTTATTTATTTATTTAAATTATTATTTATTTAAATATTTATGTGTGCATTTTATGTGTTATAATATTTATGCCTAGCATTTTATTTGGGTCATTTGGGCTAGTGTGGAAGTGTTGAGTCTTAATTGTTAGTCGGGAGTGTAAGTAATTGTGTTAGTAGTTGGGGAAGGGGCCAGAGTGTAACATTTTGAATAATTCTTCATCTACTCCCTCCCTACTCCCTTCTCCTCCCTCACTCCTCACCATCACTCCCAGCCATCTCCCTCTCTCTCTAGCAATTAGGTAAGTTTTTCCTTTCTTTCCTTCTCTCTTCATTTTCTTCATCTTCTTCTTGTAATCTCTCATTTCTTAAAACGTGAACCTTGTTTAGATCGTCGATAGGATCGGGTAGAACCAAAAAGAATCGAAATCCATCAACTTTGAGAAAATTCATGTAAGTTACTTTTCCCCCATTTTGATACTGAAATGTTCATATCATATCTAGATAATGTTTGATGTGTTATATTTGAAGTTTGGTTGAGTTTTGAATTTGTTTGGAATTTATTTTGGGTTTTGATCAAAAATGGTGAAATCTTGAATGTTGGGTTTGATTCTTGATTTTGGTTGTTAAATGTGGTTGTATGAGTCTCTTTAGACTTATTAGTTGTGTTGGTACATTAGTATACTAGTTGGAATGTTGGATTTTGGTGGAAATGTGTTTTGGGTATAAAAATGGAAGAACCCATGTTGTTCTTCCCGATTTCTGGCAATTCAGAAGATTGGGCGGCCGCACAAAAAAGTCTGGGCGACCGCACATCTATCTGAAAGCTTTTGTTCTTGTTTTGAGGCTTTTTGGGCGACCGCACAGTCCACTTTGGGCGGCCGCACAGAACCCCTGAAAGTTTATGTAACGACCCCAAAACCCGTCCCTATTTATTTTATATTTTTGGTAATTTTAATTTGACATTATGTGTGCATTTTATGTGTTAGAAAATATTTTCTTGACTTGCATATATTATTTGCTTCATTGTGATATTTATTTGGTTAATAGTAATAATTGTTAAAGGAGTTAAATGATTAAGTTGAAACTTTAGGGTCCAAAATGTAACTTTAAAGTTTAGGGGGTTAATTGTTCAATTTGAAAGTAGAAGGACTAAAAGTGAAAAATTACAAAAAAAATCTTATAAAGCTTATCCTTCATTTCACTTTCTCTGCGTAGAATCTACACACACACTAAGAATTCATTCTCTCTGTTCCTCGTAGAAGAAAAAGAAAAGGGTAAGTTCGTCCTATTTCGATTTAGTTCATTTTAATTATTTATCCGTTTTAAAAACTAATTATATAAAAATGATCAGGGCGTTGAGTAGGTCATTTCTACCCGAACAAAATATATTTCTGCGATACTTTTTCCGGAAATAGGTAAGTTACTAATCCCCCCTTTAAGTGTTAAAATGGTCATAATCATGCTATATATGCTTAATATGTGGTGAAATGATGTTTTGGTATACTTTTATATATACTTGTAAATTTGGGACGGAGGAGTAGTAATAACTTTTATTATACTTGTAAATTTGGAACGGAGGAAGTAGTAATAACTTTTATATATACTTGTAAATTTGGGACGGAGGGAGTAGTAGCAACTTTTATTATACTTGTAAATTTGGGACGGAGGGAGTAGTAATAACTTTTATTATACTTGTAAATTTGGGTTGTAAATTTGGGACAGAGGGAGTAGTAATAACTTTTATTATACTTGTAAATTTGGGACGGAGGGAGTAGTAATAACTTTTATTATTATGGGTATATGCTAGATGAGGTTGGTATGGTAGTGTTGTGAAGTTATAATGATGTTGTTGTGCTTTAGGATTGGGTAACAACTTGGTAATGAAAGTGAACTTTGTTAGATTTTTCCTGGGAATTGGCCATTCTGCAGTGGAGCGGCCGAGTCAGTAAATTAGAGCGGCCGATCCCCTTATTGTCGAATGTTGAGTTCTAGGAGAGCGGCCGATCAAAGTAAAGGACTCTACCGATCCGCTCGGCCGAGTCAAGTAAGTAGAGCGGCCGAGCAGTCTGAGTTTTAACAACTTGTTTGTTTTTCGTTAAGTATTGGGCTAGGTCTTAGGCGATGTCCTAGGATGCCTAGATAATTGTTATGAGGTATCAAAATGATAGAATTGGTCCTTTGTGATCGGGTTTGACTTAATGTGATTGTGTAGATGGATTGTGTGGTGACTTAATGTCAAGATTGTGCACATTATTGTGAAAACGTGTTTACTTCTCTATGATGAGCTTGTGTGGTTTCCTTTTATGAAATCATGCCCTGGTTGTTGTTTTAGCAAGTATTTATTACTGTGCTCTTTGTTGAAAGTCCAGATGGTTTTGTGTGTTATCGAGTGGAAGTGGAAAGCATTATAGTGGCACACTAGCCAAGTTCACTATAAGGATTTTCCACTGGTCCTATTTCCCAGGTTTGGGATGTTATCGAGTGGAGGTGGAAGGCATTGTAGTGGCATCAGTTAAGTGCACTATAAGGCTTTTCCACTGGACCTATTTCCTCAGTCCAGATTGGCCTTGGATGGGATGAACTCGCTCCCTCGCGTGAGCATTTAGGGGTATGACTTTGTGTCATTTTCTCCCACTATTGTTGTTGTTATGTTATATGGTTCCGGAACCTGTTTCAGCTATTGATGCTGCCCGTTGTTACTTTGGATCTGTTGGATATGGTTTGGTTTTCGGGATCCCGGCTTCAGCTATTTATGCTGCTCAGATGGTTTCAGACAGATGGTCTTCTCAGATGGTTATTCAGATGGTTTTCTTTGATGATCATGTTATTTCGGTAAACCTTGGCTTGGTATCCTCGTAGGAGTGTTTACTCCTACACTATGTGTTGTATGATGAGTTGGTCGTTATTTCCAACCGGTATGGGACGGTTGGCGATAGGGAGCCTCTCATATTATGTGCTATATGCTATATGATCATTTGTGACATTGTTCCTTTATGTTTATCATATAAGCATGTAATGTAGTTGCATTTTAGTAACTTACTGAGATTTATTCTCACCCTTTATTTGTTTACCGTTTTAGATAAAGGCAAGTCCAGGGAATAGGACACTTGCACGGGAGGACGTCGTGGTGGTAAGAGTTTGGGATATGAGTCTTGTAAAGGCTACATTATGTAATGTATAACCTTTTGGGATAGAGTATCCGTGACTTCATCATCTTTTAAAACTTATATTTTGGAAAATGTCGGTGATTTGTAAATTTGTAAGTAAAGTGTGTAAGCCATGTGGCTAAGTTCTTTGAGATGTGAAAGTTGTTTGTGTGAATGAAATCAAGTTTCAAGTAAAGGTGTTTGGTTATATTAAACTTTTATGAAAATACATTTCGAAATTTTTTTCTTAAAATGTTTTATGACGTCTTCCAATCGTGTCCCGAGCGTGGGGCCAAGTTGGACCAAGGGCCTGGGGCGCGACAGTTGGTATCAGAGCTAGGTTGTAGTTGGTCTAGAATGACTAAGTGACCTAGGAGGGTAGTTGAGTATGGAGTGAGTAACGTTGAGTGTTTTATGCAGGTACTTATTGAAAAATGGTTGGAACAGAAGGGAATCAGTCAGAGCCTTCAGGGCCGGGTAATGTTAGAGAAGAGATTCGAACAATGCTCCAAGGTATGTTTGAAACGGTAATGAAAAAAATTGACGATATAGTTGAGCATAAAAGCAAGGTTGAAGCCTCAGATGTGACAAAACAAGGAGGACAGTTAAAACCACAACCCCAGCGTGGTGATAGTAGAGAATACCAAGGGACATCTTCGCAAGCTAGGGAATCTTTTCAAGGGCCACATAATAGAAGAACTCAAGGTAAACGAGTATGTAGCTATTGTCGAAGGACAGGACACTCAGAAGAGAGATGTTGGAAGAAATAAGGCAGATGTATGAAATGTGGTCAGTTGGGTCATTTTCAGAAGGATTGCCTTAGATTTAGAGTACAGGCATCAGGAAGTGCAGTTGGGTCTTCTCAGGGCCAAAAGAGGGATGCTTCAGGGAAGGTTAAGGTGCATGATCGTGTTTCTGCCATCAATCAACAACAGATTTCAGATCCTTTTAATGTGATTGGAGGTATAATTTCTATGTCTAGTTTGAGAGCACATACACTTATAGACCCTGGTTCTTCGTATTCTTGTGTGTTTGTGCATTTTGTCTCTTGATTGCATGTGTCTCCTGAGTCTCTACCGTTTGTGTTAGAGGTGTCTATCCTAAGGGGGAGTGTTTGGTGATTGATAGAGTGTTGTACACTTGTGATGTGCAAAATTTGTGAGCATGTTTTACTTGCTGGTTTAGTTATTTTGCCATAGCAAGATGTTGATGTTATTGTGGTGGAGTTTTATATGCTAGTGTGCTTTAATTAAGCATGGTAGATATATGTGTTTAGCATTCATGCTATTTATGCATTAAAGTTTGAATTTTTTTTTATCACAAGGTTATGCCTGGTAATTGGTTTATGGGGTTGGCAGCAGAGTATCTATAGTTAAACTAGAGAATGTACTCTTCCTTTGTGGGATCTCAGATATATTTTCTATTGAGTAATACATGATTGATGAAAACCTTGGGTTATCTTATATGGGTGATATATTTGATCAACTTCAGAGATCAGTGGTTTATTCAGTGGTTGACTTGAAGTGATTATCATCAGTTGAAAATTTGAGTTGAGTATATTTTAAAGACGGTTTTTCATACCAGGTATGGGTATCATAAATTGTGGTCATAGTGTTTGAATTAACAACTACTTCAGCGGTATTGTTGGATATGCTGAGTTGTATTTGTAGCCGTAATTGGATTGTTTTGTGAGAGGCAACAGTTGTGAAATCAAGGCATTATGTCTTCTTGTTAGAGGATATATTATTATGAGGAAGTTGCAATTCAGGCATGGCCATTGATTCTTTAAATATGGAAGCAACAGTAATTGGAAAAATCTTACTTCAGTAGCAGAGGTAGGTAACTTGTTGAGATTGGCATATGGTTAGAGATTCATTGATGGATTTATAAGGTAGCTACACTGTTAACTATATGACACAGAAGGATATACTTTCTCGATGGATTGGTAAGAGTGAAACGAGTTTTTAATTGTTGAAACGAGAGTTGATGACAACTTCAGTATTGATATTGCTTAGTGGATTTGACTAGTATTGTAGTTATCTAGAGGATATGATCAGTGTTACTATTTTCTAGTGGATATGTCAAGTTTTACCATTATAGTGGATTTAATATATTCATTATTCATGGTGATGCCTTAAAGAGTGATTGAGATGTTCATCGCTTCAGAATTGTATGGTAACGATGTATGCTTTGAGAAGATTGATTCCTTATGAACAGAATCATCCTACCCATAATTTGAGATTTATTGCGATTATACATCCATTGCATTAGTGAATGACTTTGATGGAGCTATATTTGAAGTGTTTACCATGTTATATCATCGGGGAAAGGTAATGTGTTAGAGGATACATTGACTTATAGTTCATGTTTGATAAAACTAAATGGGGAATGTTAGAGGAATTAACATTTTGGAGTCTTTGTGAGTTGAGACAGGGTGTGATTTTGCGAGTGTGGAAGCTTTGAGTTTCTACTCTATTGAATGATTTCAACTATAGAGAATTTCTAGTGGAATGAACGATGATAGACAACACGATTTTGTTCGTTGCTAGTGATGGAACTTTAACTTTTGTAGCAGAGTATGTAGTCAACACTTAGTGGAACCACATGCATAACGGAATTCAACTACAGGTACTTGAAGAGATATGCAAGACCAATTTAATTATGAATCCAAGTAAATGAGGAGTATTGAGATAAATTTGAAGAGTTACATTTGATTTGTATGACATGAGAAATTCTAAGCATTCAACTAAGTCCTTGAGCTGCGAATAATCTGGAAGTAAAATATCAGTGATCAGTTGGTTTGTGACAAGCCTTTGAGATTTCTGAGTGGATATGAATATATTGCGAAAAGTTTCATTGAAGGAGTTACACTGAATAGATGAGACCAATGATGTTGATTGATAGCGGATTGATTACAAAGTTTTCTCACCTTATCTATTTTGAGGGTATAAATATTAATTCCAGTTGTTACTTATTTGTTCAGAAGATAGTTCGATTTCATGGGATGCCTACGAGCATGGTATTAGATATGGGTTCCTTATTTACATCTTGATTTTAGTAAGCAATTCAGAAGGCTTTGAATTCAGAATTGGGATTTAGAACGACTTTTCATCCTCAGACAGATGGTCAGTTAGGAAGAACCATTCAGATTCTTGAGGACATGTTGAGAACTTGTTCAGTTGATTCTTAGAATTCATGGAATATACCTTTACTTCTCGTAGAGTTTGCTTAATATATCAGTTCTTTTGAGATTTTGGGAAGCATTGGAGATTGGGTTTATCATCTTGTATTACTTCCTTCTCTTGACAAGGTTATAATGTGTTCCATGTGTCGATGCTACGCAAATCTGTTTATGATTCTTCTCATGTATGTCTAAAGTTTTAGAGGATATTAAACCAAGTATGTCTTATGAAAAGCATTCAGTTCAAGTGATTGATTCTAGAATTCGAGAATTGAGAAGTGAGAGTATTCATTTTGCTTGAGTTGTATAGAGGAACCATAATGTGGAAGAATCCACTTGGGAGCTTTGGGAGGAGATTGAGAGGAAATACCCTTGGTTATTTGGCACTTTTGGTAAGTTACCCTAAAATTCGGGACGAATTTTTTTAAGGGGGAGTGATTGTAACGACCCCAAAACCCGTCCCTATTTATTTTATATTTTTGGTAATTTTAATTTGACATTATGTGTGCATTTTATGTGTTAGAAAATATTTTCTTGACTTGCATATATTATTTACTTCATTGTGATATTTATTTGGTTAATAGTAATAATTGTTAAAGGAGTTAAATGATTAAGTTGAAACTTTAGGGTCCAAAATGTAACTTTAAAGTTTAGGGGGTTAATTGTTCAATTTGAAAGTAGAAGGACTAAAAGTGAAAAATTACAAAAAAAATCTTATAAAGCTTATCCTTCATTTCACTTTCTCTGCGTAGAATCTACACACACACTAAGAATTCATTCTCTCTGTTCCTCGTAGAAGAAAAAGAAAAGGGTAAGTTCGTCCTATTTCGATTTAGTTCATTTTAATTATTTATCCGTTTTAAAAACTAATTATATAAAAATGATCAGGGCGTTGAGTAGGTCATTTCTACCCGAACAAAATATATTTCTGCGATACTTTTTCCGGAAATAGGTAAGTTACTAATCCCCCCTTTAAGTGTTAAAATGGTCATAATCATGCTATATATGCTTAATATGTGGTGAAATGATGTTTTGGTATACTTTTATATATACTTGTAAATTTGGGATGGAGGAGTAGTAATAACTTTTATTATACTTGTAAATTTGGAACGGAGGAAGTAGTAATAACTTTTATATATACTTGTAAATTTGGGACGGAGGGAGTAGTAGCAACTTTTATTATACTTGTAAATTTGGGACGGAGGGAGTAGTAATAACTTTTATTATACTTGTAAATTTGGGTTGTAAATTTGGGACAGAGGGAGTAGTAATAACTTTTATTATACTTGTAAATTTGGGACGGAGGGAGTAGTAATAACTTTTATTATTATGGGTATATGCTAGATGAGGTTGGTATGGTAGTGTTGTGAAGTTATAATGATGTTGTTGTGCTTTAGGATTGGGTAACAACTTGGTAATGAAAGTGAACTTTGTTAGATTTTTCCTGGGAATTGGCCATTCTGCAGTGGAGCGGCCGAGTCAGTAAATTAGAGCGGCCGATCCCCTTATTGTCGAATGTTGAGTTCTAGGAGAGCGGCCGATCAAAGTAAAGGACTCTACCGATCCGCTCGGCCGAGTCAAGTAAGTAGAGCGGCCGAGCAGTCTGAGTTTTAACAACTTGTTTGTTTTTCGTTAAGTATTGGGCTAGGTCTTAGGCGATGTCCTAGGATGCCTAGATAATTGTTATGAGGTATCAAAATGATAGAATTGGTCCTTTGTGATCGGGTTTGACTTAATGTGATTGTGTAGATGGATTGTGTGGTGACTTAATGTCAAGATTGTGCACATTATTGTGAAAACGTGTTTACTTCTCTATGATGAGCTTGTGTGGTTTCCTTCTATGAAATCATGCCCTGGTTGTTGTTTTAGCAAGTATTTATTACTGTGCTCTTTGTTGAAAGTCCAGATGGTTTTGTGTGTTATCGAGTGGAAGTGGAAAGCATTATAGTGGCACACTAGCCAAGTTCACTATAAGGATTTTCCACTGGTCCTATTTCCCAGGTTTGGGATGTTATCGAGTGGAGGTGGAAGGCATTGTAGTGGCATCAGTTAAGTGCACTATAAGGCTTTTCCACTGGACCTATTTCCTCAGTCCAGATTGGCCTTGGATGGGATGAACTCGCTCCCTCGCGTGAGCATTTAGGGGTATGACTTTGTGTCATTTTCTCCCACTATTGTTGTTGTTATGTTATATGGTTCCGGAACCTGTTTCAGCTATTGATGCTGCCCGTTGTTACTTTGGATCTGTTGGATATGGTTTGGTTTTCGGGATCCCGGCTTCAGCTATTTATGCTGCTCAGATGGTTTCAGACAGATGGTCTTCTCAGATGGTTATTCAGATGGTTTTCTCTGATGATCATGTTATTTCGGTAAACCTTGGCTTGGTATCCTCGTAGGAGTGTTTACTCCTACACTATGTGTTGTATGATGAGTTGGTCGTTATTTCCAACCGGTATGGGACGGTTGGCGATAGGGAGCCTCTCATATTATGTGCTATATGCTATATGATCATTTGTGACATTGTTCCTTTATGTTTATCATATAAGCATGTAATGTAGTTGTATTTTAGTAACTTACTGAGATTTATTCTCACCCTTTATTTGTTTACCGTTTTAGATAAAGGCAAGTCCAGGGAATAGGACACTTGCACGGGAGGACGTCGTGGTGGTAAGAGTTTGGGATATGAGTCTTGTAAAGGCTACATTATGTAATGTATAACCTTTTGGGGTAGAGTATCCGTGACTTCATCATCTTTTAAAACTTATATTTTGGAAAATGTCGGTGATTTGTAAATTTGTAAGTAATGTGTGTAAGCCATGTGGCTAAGTTCTTTGAGATGTGAAAGTTGTTTGTGTGAATGAAATCAAGTTTCAAGTAAAGGTGTTTGGTTATATTAAACTTTTATGAAAATACATTTCGAAATTTTTTTCTTAAAATGTTTTAGGACGTCTTCCGATCGTGTCCCGAGCGTGGGGCCAAGTTGGACCAAGGGCCTGGGGCGCGACAGTTTACATTTTGTTAATTTGTGTGATTGAAGAACGCGTTTTGGTCTAGTCTTGGGTGTCCTTCTAGTTGACCTTAGTGAACATTATAGTACACTCTAGTGATAGAATTGGGTCCTTTGTGATGAAGTTTGTGTTTGAAATTAATTAAGTGTTAATTGAGATTATTGGAACACTTTAATTGTGCGTTGTTGGTATATTTCACTGTCTTGGTGACTTCTTGGTATGGTTTACCTTTGTGGTAATTTACTTGGATTGGTTCCCTACTTTGGAACCTTAAGTTGTTTACTCATGCTAAATTATTATTACTTAGCATTTATTTGGAAGCCCAGCTGGCATATTTGTTGCATCGGGCGATGGGAAAGATTATAATGGCAAAGCCAAGTCCATTATAATGTTGACCATTGTTTTGCCCCCTTCTTTACCCCTTTTCCAGATTGGCCTTGGAAGAGATGAGTTAGCGTTCCTTTGTGAATGTATCTAGCTAGCGGGCATGACTTTGTGTCATGGTCCTTGTCCTTTGTGACACTTTTATGGTTATTGGTTCCGGTACCGGGGTTTTCTCTTCGGCTTTCATGCTATTATGAAGATGATGATTTGTTGATTATTGAAGCTGCGCAGCGATCCTTTATTTGGATGTTCCGGTTTGGAAAACCTTGGCTATATCCTTTGTTATGTGTTTATTTCCGCTGCTATCTGTTATGTGATAAATGCTACGTGCTATGTGATATTCATTATTGCTTATTGCTTCTTGCATCATAGCATGTCATGTAGTTGCATTAGTAACTTATTGAGATTTATCTCACCCCCTTTCTTTTATCTTTGTTTTTCCTTAACCCCCCCCCAGGTGCTAAGGATTAGTCTCGCTGATCACGAGAAAGAGGACGTCGAGTGTGGACACATTCTTTTGGGAAAGTTGTATAGGTTGGTTTACATTATATAAATGTGTAACCTTTTGGGGTATTTGTACCAAACATTGACGTCATTAGGATTTGTGTATTTGTATTTTATTGGGCATAAACTTGTGGAAGTTTATGATAGTTGTAATTGGTTTTTATCAAACTTGGTTTTTGTAAAACTTTGGATCACTACCTTTTGGTATCAAATGGAATTTTTAACTTCAGTATTTCACAGTTTTTGTTTTAAGTCGACGTCCAGATCGCGGTCTCGGGCCCGCGGGGTCCGGGGTCGCGACATTTAGGTCTTATACCACAAAAGGGATTTTGTTATAAACAATCATAGGAAGATGATAATGTAAATATCATATTTTAACCTTAGTGGAAGAGGTTCTTTCCATTTTTTGTTCCAACTCTCTGTTCTCAGATTAGCATACTTCCTGTTCTGACGCCAAAATGTAAGAGGTGTTTTGTGTGACGTATACTTTCTTGATGGCTTTCAAACTCTTCAGATATAAACTTTGATGTGTTAGGAACAACTTTCATGTTTAGTGTTCCCCATTATTCCCCCGTTTTCATGATGCCAAATGTGGATATTTTATGGATGTATGCATATCTGTCAGACTAGGCTGTTGAAAGTTCTATCTTGCATGCTTTTTTTGGACACCATAACATGCTCCTAAAATCAAGGGAAAAATCATGGTTGATACTTGTGTGTTAGGGACTTTTATTGACATTCACTTTCCATATTGGTCAAGTATAAGAACAGGTAGATAGAGAATAAATGGACAGCAGTCCCTAAAATGTTTGGGGACGGAGTTTTGACAATCATTTTCATATGGGATTTGTTTCCCTTTTGCTCACCATTGTAAATATTAATCCCCCACCCCTTTTGCGTTTTGTTTACTGGATGTGAATGCTAAAGCATTTTCAAAACCAAGTGAGAGTCCACCCAAACCGACTCTCATTTGTGAATTAAAGCAAACATTCCTAGAATAGGGAGACTTCCTCTTATATTATTCACCATTTTGTTAGGGCATAAAAGCAAGTCATAAAAGGCATAAAATTGAATCTACGTGGCATGCATGCTAGAGACCATCACGGGCGAGGAGAGTGCCTAATCCCTTCACTTTCTCGTAAATTAGCCCCCGAACCCACTTTCTCTAAACAAAAGGTTTTATCTTCGTTTTTCCTAAAATAAAATGAGGTGGCGAATCTTGACTGTTTTGATTCCATCGAGAGGAAATCATTATGAGGGAACCGAGCGCATTTCCAAAAGCCCATTAGCACAAGGCACTCACCCGAACCGCTTTCATTGAGCGATCGCATATCATTCACGTATGTTCGGCGTGCGCGGCTTTCGAGCGCGGGCTCTCACAGTGGCGACTCTGCTGGGAACTATTTTTTTAAGTGGGCTAGACTCTAATCTTTGTGTGTGCCATGCTTTACTTGCCTTGCTTGGTTTGTATGTATTTATGCCCTAACATTTGTTTTGTAGGGACATTCTTTTTCCTTCACCCTCTTATTTGTATATATATGCATGCGTGATGGGTGATTCCCTTAAAAAAACAAAAAAGAAAAAATGAAAAACATAAAAAAGGAAAGAAAAAGATTTTCTTGTTTTCTTTACTTGCTTTCAAAATCATTTTCGAAAGTATAGATACCTCACACACATGCACGTTTTTTAAAATAACGTCTCGTAGAACCGTACAAACCCGAGAAGGTAACCTGAGGGTATAAGGGAGCTCATCGACTTCCCTATAGGGCCCGCGGTGTACATTCTCACCCCAAAGCGTGCCTATTATTCGTTGTGATGTGTGTAAGCCAATCTTCCCCGTTACCAAGCCACGATGTCCATATTTTCAAAAAATGACACGTCCAAACTTCATGCCGGTTTTTGTCTAGCAATTTCACCTTAATCCTATGCATTTCCCAAAAAGTTTATGTATAACCTACATTGTGGAAATTCATTGAAATGCTCGGATTGACTTTAAATTGTCAAGACCCTCCCTTAGACCGTAACCGAATGGTGGATCCCCGAAAGAGTATAGGCCCTTTGCTAGGGGCTTGGACGGCCAATAGTACAGGTGAAAAATGTTGGTCCTATATTTTGGAGACGGTATCCACTATTCCAAGATTTCATGCGAAAATGTGTCAAAACAAAGCAAGGTGCTTGTCCGGCATTCATAGGTTTGTGCGTTGCTTGCATTTCAAATTTTGAAAAAAAAAAAACAAAAAAAAATTGCTTTATTAGTTCATAAAACTTCATTCCCAGAAAATCTAAAATAGGTCTTCTTTTTTCATCCGTCTTGTAGAGGGAAAATTCTTCTTGTTCTCTAGCGCGGCATTCGAGGTCCGTTTCAAGCACCACTTTGATCAAAACTCTACTCTCTAAGCATCATGGCCGAAGAGGGGAATGATCAGGTTTACATACCGCCACCGGGGCTCCAAGCTTGGTTAGAACAGAATGTGTTGGGTCAGATGAGAACTCAGCAGGATGAGCTACGCACTATGCTTGTCCAGATTCAGAATTAGAATGGTAATGGGGCTCCCAATGGAAACCCCAATGGAAATCCCAATGGCAATCCGAATGGAAATGATAATGGTAATGGGGCTGATAATGGCAACCTCAACGGAAATCCCAATGGCAATCCGAATGGAAATGAGAATGGTAATGGGGCTCCTAATGGCAACCCCAATGGCAATGGCAATCCGAATGTGAATGAAAATGGCAATGGCATCCCTACCGTAAACTTGAATCTCAATGGTAGTAACACCAACGGTCATAATCATCTCCAAAACATCCACCCTCACGGTCATGTGGCTCATCCAGACTTCAGTGGAATCAATCGCAACTTCATCCCGAATCAAGAAAACTTTGTGGTGAACCCATCTCAATATCCACCCGATCATAATGCCTTTGCTCAGTACATGTAAACCCTGTACCCAAATCAGCAACCCAATGCCTATGGTGCGTTTGCTAGTGGTGTCTCTCCGTTCAACCAAGGAACTTCCCAGGGGCAAGATCCTAACTTGGTCCGCCAAATGGAATCATTCTACAAAGGAGTCCCCTATGTACCCCTCACTAAGGCTGAAATCGAAATGAAGGAAATGATGATGCAAATCATGAATAAAGGAGAATTTTCTGCTGATTCTTTGAAATTTTCTCCATTTGTTGTTCTTCCCCCAAAGTTCAAAATGCCCGATGTTGAGAAATTTGATGGTACAGGTTTCCTAAAGGCCCACCTAAAATCCTATGCACATGCCATGCAATCACGTGGGGAAATGTCGGTGCTATGGCCTCCAACTTTCATCTGACTTTGGTAGGACCGGCCAAACAGTGGTTCATGACCGTTGACTCTGATTTGGTTGACAATTGGAATAAGCTTGTTGATGAGTTCCAGAAGAGGTACAAAGACAACTCCACATGGGAGAAAAGCCATCGTGGGCTTGATGCATGCACTCACCGCGAAAAAGAGACCTTCTGTGAATTTGATAGTAGATGGAGAAAGAGAGTCACTCAGACATTGGAAAGGCCCGATAGTGCCGAACAGACTCGCTTTTTCCTCAAGAACCTCCAACCGGTTTATGCTGAAAGAATGAAATACCTCCCATTCCCGGACTTTGCCTCTATTCTATATGTGGGTTCCCGTATCGACGAAGATATCCGTACTGGGGCTATTCAAGCATCCACAACAAAAGGCTCAAACATTAAGGATTCTCATGGTGCGCGTTAAAGTTCAATTAACGCTGTAGTGAACCACCAGGCAAGCGGCTCGCAAAGAAGGTTTAGTCGTCACGATAGGCACTTTGACGAGTTACATGCCCCCATAAGTACGATACTCAAAGGTTTAATTGCACAAGGTTTATTGAAACCAATGGAAGGTTATGAGCCACCAAATCCACTACCAAAACGGTGGGACCACTCTGCATATTGTGACTTTCATCAGTCAGGCGGGCACAGCACTGACAATTGTTTCTCACTTCAACACGCCATCCAGAACCTGATCGACAAGGAACTCATCCCAAAACCTTCACCAAGAGTTTGATTTTACCCTAGGTGCTTATCGACCCCTGAGGAAGGTGTTTCCCTTTTCAATAATGATCGGAGCTCGTCAACCCCGAGGAAGGTTGTTCCCCTTTTGCCAATAACAGAAGTGTGTTGACCCGTAAGGTCATGCCTCTAGTGCATGAATCTCTTTTTGCTGTCGACTTGCGCTCACCTCCCTTACTCCTAATCTTGTCCCCTTTTGCGTATTGCTTAGTAACGTGCTCACACGTCTTCTTTGTCTTCTAAGTCTAGAGTGTTTCTTTTCTTCGTGCTTTTATTTTCTTGCATGTCATGTAATATATGTTTTCAGTCAATGAACTTGCCTTATAACCAAGTGATTTCTTAATCTGGACCCTCAAACAATTAATCTCACTTAATTAAAAGCAATCAATGAAATCTGAACAAAAATTAGACTGTGATTAATTGACATGGGAACTAGGGCCGAAGGCAATCAGCGAAGTTCACAAAGGCAATCGACAAAGTCACCCGACGAACGAAGATTTCAGGGTGCAATCAAAGGCATGATCAGAGAGGCCAATCAAATGAAAAAGACTAAAAATATCACGCTTCTGCAAGTGTCGGCGATTTTCTTTCAATTATTTTAAATTTTCGCATTTTGTAAATTTATGTCTTGTAAAATTGTTATGTTCCGCAAGCTATTATGTTTCTTCTAGAGTGAAAAAAAAACGAAAGAGAGCAAAAAACGGGAGGTCAAAAAAAAAAAAAAACAAACAAAAAAGAAAGAAAAAAAAGAAGAAGAAGAAACATTATTCATTTTGTTAGTACCCGATCTGAAAATGAGTTTATTAGGGATTTCCCAAATACACAAGGACTTTATAGGAATTACAAACCTTGCAAAGACTTGTCCTGGATTCCCAAAATTAGCTCAATGTTCTAGAATATATTAATTATGGACATTTAGGGTTGCCTTGTATGAACAGTAAAACCCTAGCTTGAATTTCACGTCAGCGCGCAATGATGGCCACGCGGCCACATTTGTCCAGCGATGATGGCCACGTGGCCACATTTGCCCTTGGCCACGCGGCCACTTTTGTCCTTGGCCAGGGGGCCAACCTCGCTCCTTCAGATCTCAGCCGTTGGATCTCCCCCTTTGTTTACTATATAAACCAATCTCAGCCTATTGGTTTAGGATCCGAATTTTAGAGCTTCCAAGTGACGATTTTGCTCCCAAATCAAGTCATTCAAGCCTCCAAGAACACTCTCAAGAATCCCAAGAAGATCCAAGGTTATTTCTTGTCAACAAAGGTAAGTTTTCTAACTTTTTCTTCATGTTCTTGCCATATTATTAATTTAGATCCATAATATTCATATTCTTAATATGTTTATTCATATGTTCTTCATAACATTCATATTCTTAATATGTTTATTCATGTGTTCTTCATAACATTCATATTCTTAATATGTTTATTCATGTGTTCTTCATAATATTCATGTTCCTAACATCTTTATTCATATTTTCTTCATGACATTCATATGTTCATAAGATGTTCTTCGCATGTTCATTAGGTTCTTAGATTAAAACCTTATTTATGCTATATTTAGGGTTGCGATCTTCATGTTAACATTTTATTTCATAGCCGATGATGATCTAGGGTTCATCAACCCGAGGATGATCTAGTAACTACTTCTAAACCCTAATCTTTAGGTAATTCCCCCCTCATTATGCATGATCCCTGTTAGGATTCATTGTTAGTACACCCACCTGATTTGATTGACCCATTCCACGTGTCTTTTTATGGACTTTAGGTTTACTTGTAATGAAGTTTTACTTCAATTTTTAGACAAGTCCATTTCTAGATTTTTAGTAGTTAGGCTGAGTTATGATCGGTTTACTCTTAGCGGTTTAGTGTCCCTCAAGCCGCCATCTTCAACCGCCAGCATGGTGCCTTAAGTCCTTCATCAAACCGTAGTTTGTGCCTTTGATGAAACCGCATCTCAAGTTCATTCATGAAACCGCACATGCATCTGGTGGAACCGCCGACCAAGATATTGAAGAAGTTATTGCTGTCATTTACTCCTTGAAGACAAAGATTCGCTTTTCAACCATAAAAATGAATGACTGGTGACTTGTCCTTAAACTTCAAGTCATGGTTCAGTTATTCTGGGAATGTCGGTTTGTCTCGCTTTTTGAAAAGTTACCGTTGTACTTTTCAACCTCTAAAAGGACAATGTCAGGTAGTGGCCCAACAACTTCCTGCCACAAAGCAAAAGCAAAGGACGGCAGTGACAGGTCAACCAATGGGATTGTGACAGCGCATTAAACCGCCATACAATGACTCACCTCATTGTCCAACGGTCACTAATGCCTTCACTATAAATAGCCTTCATTGTTCAACATTGACGGTTGCTGAGCTTCAAAGAGAATATCCCAAGTATTCAAGTTTGCTTTGAAGATTGAAAACCCAGATACTCATATCTTCATAATCTCCTTAGCAAACCCAGAGTTCTTCATTAAAGCTTCAAGTCCTCAAATCATCACAACTCAGCCTTGCACAGAAAGTAATCATTTGCTCTCCATCACTTAGATATTTTGAGCTCTTGATTTCTTTCCACACTACACACCCGTAGTATATTTTCTTATAGATTATATACCTCGAAAACACAGGTTGTTATAATAGCATTGTTAGGTTAGATTGTTTATTTAGAGTTTGGATTCTTTTGTAATCTTGTAAAAACTTCTCTAAATCAATACAAGTCTAGTAGCTATTAGAAAATCCTAGGCTAACCACCTAGGTAGAGGACGTAGTTCTTTCAAGAACGAACCTCTTCAAATTGTGTGTCCTTGATCTTTATTTTCTGTCTTGTCATTTACATTTATGTTTATGAGCTTTATTTACTTTCATGTGAAATGACTTGATAAATGATTTGCATACTTTTGTGATACTTCAGTTGTGCCCTGTCAGTTGCATCATTCCTTTTCAACCACTTAAACCGCCCAACTCTTTATAATTCAGTTTGGACAAAACCGCAAAACTCCGCTGTGCATTTTATCTGAGTGGTTCTGGTGCTTTAAACCGCAATAGACCAAACTGATAAGTACTTGGTTGATTTTCAAGGGTATTCCGAAAAAGATTTTAAAATGCTATTCACCCCCCCCCCTCTAGCGGTTCTATACCCTTGTTGCCCTTTGGGACCAACAAGTGGTATCAGAGCTTATCCACCAAAAATTTATTTTACAAGCTTAACCGCTTGGGTGCTGATCCAATGGCAAACATAAACTCCCATATGATACAGACATCCAACTCTAATCACTTACCTATTCTTAATGAAGATAGTTTCATCTTCTGGAAAGATAGGATGAAGAAGCACATGATATCTGAGGATCGCAGATTATGGACTGCAATTGTTAATGGACCCTATGTCCTGATGAAGGCTAACCCTGATGCAGGTACTGCTGGACAAACCACGGAAATCAAGAAGCCGGAAGCTGAATGGACCGAAACTGATCAACAGAATGTGGACTTTGATGGAAGAGCCATGTCCATGCTTGTATCAGCTATTGATCTAAGTACTCACTCAAAGGTTCTAGATTGCAATACCGCAAAGGAAACATGGGATGGCATCATTGACTTTCTGGAAAGAGATGCCGACACCAAGAAGAACCGCCTCTACAAACAGAGAAGGCTCTTTGATTACTTTGTTAAAGACCCAAAGGAATCTCTTCGCCAATGCTATGAGCGGTTCGTGGAAATTGTCAATGTATGTTTCTCTCTAGGGCACAAGTATTCCAATACTGACCTGAACATGAGATTCATGCAATCTCTTGGTAGCAAATGGCTGATCAAAAATACCAACATAGAAGACAACAAAGATCTGGAAGCTCTTGATCTTCGTCATCTTTATGCCATGCGAAGGGTATTTGAATTCAAGCTTGAGGAAGCTCATGAAACCGAAAACAGATTCAAGTCTCTTTCTCTTGCCGCTTTCAACAATGCCATATCTCCAGTTTACAATCCAGATCATCATCAAACCGCATCTAATATCCATTTACAAACTGCTTCTTTTGATCCAAATATTCCAAGATATATTTCTCAAACCGCACCTCCAGAGTATTACCAACCGCCTCATCAACCTTACCCTCAATATCATCAACCCTATTCTCAACCTCAGCAATCTCATCAATCCTACACTCCATCTCAAAATTCCCAAAGTGTAGCATCCAGTTCTACTCAAGTTGACTTTGATGACATGGATGATGACGAGTTTGCTCTCTATGTGAAAAACTACACCAAGTTCAGAAAGAACAGAGCTCAATCTCAGTCAGGCGGCCCTGCAAAGTTTGTCCCTCCAACCAGATTCAACAAAGCCGCTGATGCTAAGAAAAGGGATGATCTTGTTTGTTACAACTGCAGACAACCAGGTCATTTTGCCCCCAGTTGTCCCAAACCGCGCTATGAAGCCGCTCCTGTCAAGAAACCGTTCAACAAAAAGTTTTTCAAGAGAAGAGGAATGGTTGCTGAACAAGGAGAACAACCATTAACATGGATGGGTTCTGATACAGATGATAGTGATGAAGATGAAGGAGTTGAAAATCTTTGCCTAATGGGATTTGAAGAAAATGTTGAAATTGATGAAAGCCTTCCACTGCCACTCCATCAAATGAAGTCAGTTTCACCAAAAACTCCTGAAGCTAAATAAGGCAAAACTCCTACTTCACCAAACTACTCTCCTGAGGATCAAACCGAACAAAGCCATAATGACCAGGTACTTGAACGTGCTAATGTCATTTGTCAACAACACACTGTGCTTAAAAAGGCATATAAATTAATGGCTGCGGAACTTGAATATTCCCAAAAATAATTCAAGTCCCATAAGGAGGAGATTGAAAAACTCAAGCTCCAAATTGTTGGGATAGCTTCTGTTGTGGAAGAAAACCGCTATCTTAAGGACAGAACCGAGG
Source organism: Campanula takesimana (assembly GCA_026119855.1). Taxonomy (NCBI): domain Eukaryota; kingdom Viridiplantae; phylum Streptophyta; class Magnoliopsida; order Asterales; family Campanulaceae; genus Campanula; species Campanula takesimana. The sequence goes on along the minus strand of JAOWBW010000780.1, from coordinate 577,347 downwards.
TTCTTAACACCCGAATCCATGATCTTACTACACAAAGGGATGAACTTCAAAAGGTGACCGATGTGTGGACTAAGTCTGGAGTCACCATAGAACAAATCGTTAATTCACAAATTCTCTCTAAGGAGAAAAGTGGATTAGGATTTAAAACTGATGATGGGTGTAAGTGTCCTTGTCTTTGTGCTGAAGGTGGTGTGAAACCAACTGAACAATCCAAAGAAATTCCTAAGGTGAATCATGCTGGTAAAAAGGAATCAATACAAGAAATTAAAAAGCAAAATTATTTCTATGAGTATCCTAAAAACCAGACTGGGAGAGATCCAAAGTGGAAAGAGAAATCCACAGCGGCTGAGGCAACTAAGGAAGTATTGAGTGATGAAACCGCTCCTAGTCAGTTTAAGGAATATCCTGTTATATTTCCTAAAGCCGCACCTAAGAGAAAGGTGGAACTCAAGAAGGTTAACTTTGTTAAAGCCAAAACCACTGACCCAGTAAAACATGAGAAACCGAAGGTCAGTAATGGGTTTGTAAAACCGCCACCACAACCTGGCTTAATTCATTGTTCTATCTGTGCCGACTTTGGTCATAGTGCTGGTCATTGTCTTTTAAGATTCACGCCCAATGCCAAGGGACGTAAAAATCCTAAGGTCAAACAGGTGTGGGTCCAAAAAAGCTGCTAACCCTAGGACCCAAGGAATAAGGGGGACCAAAACCTTTCATGTTTATTTTTCAGATTTCATGTTTTATGGCTGGAACCGCTAAGAAGAAGAAGGATCTCTGGTATTTGGATAGTGGATGCTCACGACACATGACTGGAGATTCAGAACTACTCTGCAGTTTCATCCAAATGAAAGGTCCCCCAGTAGTTTTTGGTAACAACAAGAAAGGAGAAACAGTAGGATATGGAGCAATCAAATGAGGAAAAGTGACTATTGAAAATGTGTCACTAGTAGAAGGACTCAAGCACAACCTTCTCTCCATATCTCAGTTTTGTGACAAAGGAATGAACTGCATCTTCACATCAACTAGCTGTTATATCAAAGATGCTTCCTCTGGAGTCACTCTACTGACTGGCAACAGAACAGGTGATGTTTATATAATTGATTTAAGCAATATTGTTTCTATTGCTGACCTCTGTTTTGTAGCCAAAAATATAAGTGAAAGCAGCTGGTTATGGCATAAGCGGCTCAGCCACTTGAACTTCAAGTATCAAGCAAAACTGCACAGGGATGGTCTAGTAAAAGGACTACCCAAAGTGGTTGACCATCATGATGAAAAGTGTAAAGCATGCCAGCTTGGAAAGCAGCCCAAACAGTCATTTCCTAGTAAAACCGCGCCTTAAACGAACCGCTGTTTGCAACTGCTGCACATGGATTTATTTGGACCTGTCCCAACCGCCAGTATTGGAGGAAACCACTATACACTTGTGGTGGTTGATGATTATTCAAGATATACATGGGTGGAAATGATGGCCTCTAAAGATGATACTTATGGCATCGTAACCGCTCTCTTTAGACAGCTCCAAACTCAGAAATTGGATGACATTGTTGCCGTGCGTTCAGATAATGGAACCGAATTTACAAACAATGGTGTTGCCCAATATTGTGATGATCATGGAATTGATCATAATTTCTCTGCCGCTGGAGTTCCACAACAGAATGGAGTAGTGGAAAGAAAGAACAGGACTTTGATTGAAGCCGGGAAGACTATGATTGCCGAAGCCAAGCTTCCCAAATACTTCTGGGCCGAAGCCGTCAATACCGCATGCTTCACCCAGAACCATTCCCTCATCATCAAAGTTCACAACAAGACTCCTTATGAATTGTGGAGAGGCAGATCACCCAACATTGCCTTCTTCAAGATATTTGGATGCAAGTGTTACATCTTGTACAATGGCAAAGAGCATCGAGGTAAATTTGATGCTAAGGCTGATGAAGGTATTTTTGTTGGTTATTCTAAACACTCCAAAGATTTTCGTTGTTTCAATAAGACATCTTTAAAAATTGTAGAGTCAGTCCATGTTACATTTGATGAACATGCTCTCCTTGAGCCACATATGGCTCCAAATGTTGCTAATGATTTTAGTGATTTTGAGACAGGCACTAGACATAGAGCAACTGACAACCATCCTACTCAAACCGCTTCATCCAGTTCTTCAGCCGCACCTACTCAAACCGCTGATGGGTAACTGTTGAACCGCTGTCTTCTGACCCCATTCAAACTGTTGAACCAGTTCCAAATCTAACCTTCAATGAAGATTTTAATGATTATCAGGATGATCCTCCTATGGAAAATCTTCAAGAAATAGGGGTTCAAGACAACCTCCCTCCTGAAATTAATGAGCATAGAGACCATCCAACTGCCAACGTTATTGGTCCTATCAGTACTGGTGTCCAAGCCAGAGGGAGTTTGACTCACAGAGATAATCACAGTTTGTTCTCAACTGCTCTGTTATCTCAGATGGAACCGAAGAAGGTAGATGAAGCTCTAAGTGATCCAAGTTGGGTAATTGCAATGCAAGAAGAGCTCAATCAGTTTGAAAGATGCAAAGTTTGGACTCTAGTTCCAAGGCCCAGTGATCATACAGTAATTAGAACAAAATGGGTGTACAGAAACAAGATGGATGAGAATGGTACAATAACAAGAAACAAAGCTAGGTTGGTTGCTCAAGGCTATAGGCAAGAAGAAGGCATAGACTATGATGAAACTTTTGCCCCTGTTGCCAGACTTGAAGCCATAAGATTGTTCCTGGCCTATGTATCCTTCAAGAAATTCAAGTTATATCAAATGGATGTGAAGAGTGCATTTCTGAATGGTGAAGTACAAGAAGAAGTTTATGTAGCTCAACCGCCAGTATTTGAAGACAACAAACTTCCAAATCATGTCTTCAAACTCAAGAAAGCATTGTATGGACTCAAACAAGCTCCAAGAGCATGGTATGACACTCTATCTAAATTTCTTATTGAATAAGGCTTCTCTCGAGGTAAAATTGATACAACTCTATTTATAGCTAAACACAAAAGTCACTCATTATTAGTTCAAATATATGTTGATGATATTATTTTCAGTTCTACTAATGAAACTATGTGTGTTAAGTTTGAGAAGCTAATGAAGAGTAAATTTGAAATGAGTATGATGGGAGAGTTGACATTCTTTCTTGGACTCCAAGTCAAGCAATGCCATGATGGGATCTTTATCAACCAAGCCAAATACACTAAAGATTTGATAAAGAAGTTCGGGCTTGAAACCGCTAAATCAGTTGATACCCCAATGCCTAAGGCCTGCAGTTTGGATCGAGATGAACATGGTAAGAAAGTTGATCAAACTCTCTACCGAGGTATGATTGGCTCTCTACTTTACTTAACTGCAAGTAGGCCAGATATCATGTTTAGTGTTTATGTGTGTGCTAGATTTCAAGCTGACCCTAGAGAATCTCATCTTATTACTGTTAAACATATTATTAGATATTTATGTGGATCTGTTAACCTTGGACTTTGGTACTCCAAAGAATCTTCATTTGATCTATTAGGTTATTCAGATGCTAACTTTGCAGCATGTAAGATAAGCAGAAAGAGCACAAGTGGTACTTGTCAGTTCCTTGGAACGCGGCTTGTATCATGGTCCAGCAAGAAACAAGCGTCGGTTTCAGTCTCAAAAGATTTTAACACAAGGTTTGGAAAATCCAAGTTTAACAACACCATAAAACAACTAGTGTAAGCTCCACAAGCTCACACCCAAAATACAAAATATTACAATTCTTAATGACGTCAATAATGGTAAAACTATCCCCATAAGGTTATACATTTAAATAATGTAAACCGATCCATAACAACCTGCCCCAAAATCTCAATCCTCTCGATGTCCTCCTCGATCCGCGAATTCTAATCCTTTTCCTCCTGGGGGGGTTAAGGAAAAACAAAGATGGAAATAAACGGGGTGAGATAAAATCTCAGTAAGTTACTAATGCAACTACATGACATGATATAATGCAATAAGCAATAAACAATGATAAATATCACGTAGCATGTAACAATTAACAGTCAACAGATAGCAGCGGAAAGTAAACACATAACAAAGGATATTAGCCAAGGTTTCCAAACCGATACATCCAAATAAAGGATCGCTGCGCAGCTTCAATAATCAACCAATCACATCTTCATAATAGCATGAAAGCCGAAGAGAAAATCCAGGTCAGAAGCGACCAATCAACCCATCAATCAAACAAACCATCTTCATAGTAGCATAAAAGCTGAAGAGAAACCCGGTACCGGAACAATAACCATAAGAGTGTCACAAAGGACAAGAGCCATGCCACAAAGTCATGCTCGGTAGCTAGATACATTCACAAAGGAAGCTAACTTATCTCTTCCAAGGCCAATCTGGAAAAGGGGTATAGTAAGGGCAAAACAATGGTCAACATTATAATGGACTTGGCTTTGCCATTATAATCTTTCCCATCGCCCGATGCAACAAATATGCCAGCTGGGTTTCCAAATAAATGCTAAGTAATAATATATTAGCATGAATAAACATCTTACGATTCCAAAGTAGGGAATCATTCCAAATAATCACCAAAAAGGTAAACCAATCCAAACAATCACCATAAAGAGACAATGATTACTCATGAAGAGTTTAACAACAACGATAGCAAGGAATTTCTCATAACAGAGTTCAATTAACAACAACGGTATTATTCAAAGGGGGGTCCAACAATATTAATCATTAGATAAGATGATACTAAACCAAGGATCCATATCAAACGCATCCTAAAATGATACACGCAAGTCACTCATACAGAGTACTACCCAAACGGTCGCTCTCAAATAACACCACGATTATCACTAACGTGACCCTAAACGTCCACTCATTGCGAAAGTGTCCCAAGATTCTCAAACAAGAATTAATCATATCCCAAACCACCTTAATCACAAAGGAACCAAATTCGTCATTCGAGTATTCCATAGATTATTTTTAAGTCTACTAAAGTAGTACCCAAAATCTAGGCTAAGATTGCATCCCAGTCTTATACCAACAAAGAGGGAGTTCTTGGACACAACGGACCGATCATAAACGTTTTGTTATAGAATACCTACCAAAGGCTCATCACAATCTGAACCTGAATCCCCACCAAATAAACCATCTCATCTCATAGTACTCTAAAAGGGCTTTAAAACGATAGTTTACTCGACTAAAACGGAGTCCGGAAGAAGAAGTTATGGCCTTCGAAAGATTGGACAAGAAGCGAATAATTTTCACAGAAAAGAAGGGGGTGCGTGCGCCTCCCACCAACAGGGTGCGCGCGCCTCCCTAAATCAGAAAGAGAGACACCAACCAGGATACAAAGGGTACACGCGCCTCCCAAACATAGGGTGCGCGCGCCTCCTACCAACAGAAGGAAAACGCACAAGGTGAGATGGAGGGGTGCGCGCGGCTCACCCCAATAGGATGCGCGCGCCTCCAACCAAAATCAGCAAACCCAGAATTCCTTCCTGGGTTCTTGAACACGAATTCAAACCCCAAAATCACCATCTTTAACATAAACCAAATCCAATACTCCCAACTAGTGTACAAGGATGTCCACCACACTTATAACCTAACAAGGGGGCTCACAATCAACATTTAGAGACCCAAACCAAAGTTTCAATCCCAACATTCAAACATCACAAAAATCCACAAATAAATGGAAACAAGTTCATAACTCATACAAGAAGCACTAAATAGAATCCATGGCATCATCTAAACATAGGATGAACATTTCTAGCATAAATGGGGGAAAAGTAACTTACCCGGATTTTCTCAAAGTTGCCGGAACTCGAATATTATTAGCCCTCTACGATCCTAACGACGATCTAAACAAGATTCATGTTTTAAGAAATGAGAAATAATGAGAGGAAGATAGGTAGAATGTAGAGAGAAGAAAGGGAAGAAAACTTACCCAAAATGGAGAGAGAGAGAGAGGGAGATTGAGCTGGGAAAGAAATGAGGGAGAGGTGAGGGAGAAGAGAGGGAGGTGAGGAGAAAAGAGGGAGTAAGTAGGATAATTAGAGAATTTACACATAGACCCCCTCCCCTACACACTAACAAAATAATCTTATACTCCCCACTAACATTTAAGACCCAACACTCTACACTAGCACAATTAACCAATTAAATGCTAGGCACGAATACATCATGAAACACAAAATACACACATAAATATTTAAATAAATAAATAATTTAAATAAATAAATAAGTAAGCCATAAATAAATAATTAAATATTTATTACTAAGAAAATAGAGCCTAGTTTTCGGGTCGTGACATTCACTCCCCCTTAAAGAAAATTCGACCCGAATTTTAACGAGACTTACCCGAAAGACCAATTAGCTACGGATACGATAGTTCCGCCATTTCTCAAATTCCTCAATTGTCCAATCTAACCCACTAAAAGGTAACCTTAAGTAATGCTTACGATAACACCACCTCTCGAACCGAATCATTCCATCATTATCTTCATTACTAATCAAAATCCGTACAAAAAATCGAAGAATCCAAATTAATTCCACACATAATTCTCGAGGTATCTCAAGCTCGCCTTATTCATAACCTTAACTACACCGCAAAGGTACTTCCATTTGTAAATCGCATACTTAGTATTATTCCCCAGAAATTCAAAACATTACCATCTCGAGCTAAATTAGCTTTTAAAATATGAAGAGCTAAAGAAATTTTCCATCCCCATAATATTCACCAAAAGCTATATCTCTAAGGATTCCCATTATAGTGCTCTCGCTCTAGGTAGCACCTTAAACTAGAGGTGTAATATAAACCCAAAATTTTAATACAAAATGTTCACTTAAATCTGTGCCATAATATCATCGTCATAACACTCCAATCCTTGAAAGCCTAAAATAATTACGAGTACTCAATAGTCTGAAAATGATCTAAATTATATCTTCAAGGGATTTCCTCTAACTCCCTTTTAGTTATTAATCTGTGCTCATATACCCAAGGAAATCAACAAATCTCAAATCCTCAATAGCTAACCCAAGTTAGTCTTTCACGTATACATTTATCAACCTGATGATACTTAGGCTCAATAGTACTACCATCATAATAAACCAATTAGCTAGCAACGTTCCAACTGACCCAATACCAAATCTTGATATTCCTTAATTATGCCCAAGTATTGATACTCAACTTCCTTCACATACCCTTGATCCAATTCGGGAAACGCCACCAAGAAGGGATTTAGGACCATAGAACCACTATCTAACTAAAATTTCAAAATGCCTTTAACATAGGTTGAGAAATTATTACTGTCCCAAAATGTACTTAGTCCTTTCTAACTTAACACGCTTACCACCATTAATGATCATAACTCCTACAACAAACTCATCATCCATAACAAATCGTACACCTCTCCATACTAATCCATTCCGATGCATTCACGGAGATATACTAAAAGTGACTAAAATTTTCCTCAAGAGATCCTCATTGAATCCTCAACTCCTATAACCCAACCGATACAATATGGATATTGATCTAAATATTAGCATTACAACCTTGTACCACAACAACCCAATTTAACCCAAGCTCCTCCTCAAACACTAGGTACTATTCAGAAGAAAATAGAAACCTTACAATGATAATTACACCCAACAATTTGGCCGAAGCTAAATACTCGGATTTCAATAAAAAAAAAATTAGGTATAATCTATGGAATCAACAATCGACTAAAGCAAGAGTAACATAAAAATCTTGTAATAGCAACATGGCTAATTTAGCAGGTAAGACATAACCATACTTAAGCACATAAGACTTCATCGGATACCCTACACTCCTCCATAGGAGTAGAAACCGACAACACATAAGTCAAAGACTCAAAAGAAATAAATGCAACTAAATGCACAGAAACATATGAATGCAATGGTCCTACAATGCACGCGCTCGCTCTCACGACGCAAAATAATACCTCCTGAAATTGTTCAATTACCTAATGAGTGCTGATTGATCACAAATACCCTACTGTGAATACGTGTGTTTGAATTTGGGAATATTCATAGTAACATTAAAATTATGAGAGTCGCCACGCCGTTTTAATTAAAGCCAAAACATTGAAAAAACCATTTTTAGTGGGTTCGGGGGTCAAATTACAACAAGAGAAGAATATTGGACGTTATCACTCCTATTGCCCGAATTGATCGGTCTTTCTATCATGATGAATGTGTTAGTAGTGTGTTAGTGTTTTAGACCGGATCCGAAGATTGCCTACGTTCCTCTCAATGTGAGAAGCTCAGGTCAGCGTAGTTCGCAGAGAATTAGAATAGACAGAAGAATCGGAATCATGCATAATGAGGGGGGAATTACCTAAAGTTTAGGGTTTAGAAATAGTTCCTAGATCATCCTCGGGTTGATGAACCCTCGATCATCATCGGCTATGAAATAACATGTAATTATGAAGATCGCAACCCTAAATATAGCATAAATAAGGTTTGAATCTATGGACACGAAGAACATGCGAAGAACATATTATGAACATATGAATGAGCATGCGAATCATATGAAGAAACTATGAATAAACATGTACGAACATGAATATAAAAGATCTACATTAAAAATAATGCAAGAACACGAAGAAAAAGTTAGAAAACTTACCTATGTTGGCAAGAAATAAACCTTGGATCTTCTTGAGTGTTTAAATGCTAATTAGAGAGAAAAATATTGTTCAAGAACTCCAAAATTCGTACTTAGAGCTCTCAAAATCGGACCCTTAAACCAATAGCCTGGAGTGGTTTATATAGTAAACTGATGGGAGGATCTGATGGTCCAGATCGTCCGGCGCAAGGTTGGCCGCCTGGCCATTGTTTAAGCCGGTTACAATGTTGGCCGCGTGGCCAAGATCAGCGCAAAGCAATGTTGGCCGCCTGGCCAAGTCTGCAGGCTGACTTGATTTTCAAGCTAGGGTTTCACTATTGCTTTATGGTAACCCTAAGTTGCCTATTTTGATAGATTTTGCCATAAATGAGATATTTTGGGAATCCGGGACAAGTCTTTGTAAGGTTTCTAATTCCTATAAAGTCCTTGTATATTTGGGAAAGTCCTAATAAACTCATTTTCAGGTCGGGTACTAACAGTAGCCCCTCGGCGACGCTTCTTGCAAGGCAATGTGGGGTCGACGATAAAAGAAGGATCCGTCTGAAACATGAGTTTCAAAACAGATGAAAGGTAAGGGAACGGCTGAACCTTGGCAGGCGACCTACGTATCCGCGGGGGAATCAAGCCAAACGTAGTTCAAATTGGGAATGACTGTCCACTTGTGGGGAGCAACATCTTCTGCATGGGGAAAATGCATCTGCTGGGGATGAGAGATGACCGCGTTGGTCAGGTGGCTGAACCTTTTCAGGTTTCCTACGTATCCTCCGAGGAATCAAGCCGGTCGTAGTTCGGAGATCTACTGGGGATAAAACGAGATATCGGACTCCTGCTAGGGATAATAAACCTACGGGCACTATCCTGTACGAAGAACGAATCATTCGTAAGCAATGAAGTTATTTGGACTACGCTGTCTAAATAATCCCAAGATGGAATGGTAAACGCAACCAGGATCGCCAGGGTTCCTGCCGATTTCGCTAAAGTAATAGATGTCGGATCTCTTGCGAACAGAAAACGCCGAGGCTTCTGCCAACCACGATCGATCAAGGATACGTATGTCACAGAGGCGCCGAAGTCTCTACAACCACACAAATCTTAATAATAGATGCTGGATCTTTCGCAAATAGAAACGCCGAGGCTTCTGCCAATTACGATTGATCTAGGATGGTATGTTATAGAGGCGCCGAAGTCTCTACAATCATACGAATCCTAATAATAGATGCTGGATCTTTCGCAAATAGAAACGCCGAGGCTTCTGTTAACCACGATTGATCTAGGATGGTATGTTATAGAGGCGCCGAAGTCTCTACAACCATACGAATCCTAAGCAAATATTTGGTAAAGAAAATGGAAATTTTAAGGGGCTTTCCGTACCCAAAGGTAACGAATATTAGTCAAAATTGTGCTAAGGGCATTTAGGATGAATTGATAGGGAAAAGATCAGGGGTAAATGTGGAATTTTATCTGAAGGGGCAAAGTTGGCCGCGTGGCCAAACACACGAATTTGCAATAGTGGCCGCGTGGCCAAGGCGGCTGATTGGTCAGATCTCCTTCACGCGGATTGTTGATCTAACGGCTGGGGTTGCAAGGGCAAACATGGCCGCGTGACCAAGGAGGGCAAAAGTGGCCGCGTGGCCAAGGATGCCGACGGGCTGACTCCTTGGTCACATCACCAGACACCTCCCCTCTTCTTCTTCTTTCTTCTTTCTTCTTCTTCCTTCCTCCATTGTTTAACGAATTAGAGAGAGAAAATTGGGTTTTTTTTTTAGAGGGAGAAAGCTTGGATTTTGATAATCTTGAAGACTTCGTTTCACATACTTCTCGAAGCTATGGCGGATTGGATCAATGAGGCGTTATTTAGGGATTTCCCGGGCCAGGTGGGTATGTGATTCCACAACAAGAGCCGCACGGAGAGGGGCACGGTAATGCTCAGGGCGGAGGTAATGTAGGGGCTGACCCAGGAGCGGGCTTTGAAGCGGCGCCTTTGATTCCGCGGGGTGGTGTGAGACCACGAGCCGCGACTCGGAATTATCGCGATAATTTGCTGCGGTCCACGTTCGACCAAGATTACGATTTTTACATCGACTCTGAGCGTCATTGGTCGATGGGGCTTCCGGAGACGCGAGAAGTAAATTTCGAATTTTCACTCCTCTCCTTCTTGCACATTTGTATGTTTTATGTACATAATATGAAATGCTAGAATAATGGAATGCTAAAATTTAAATTGCTGGAATTGTAAATTGCTAGAATGGTAACATACCTGTGCTGTGTTTACCTGCAGAGGATCAAGGCTCGTGGGTCCACAGTGACTGTGGGCAAACTGTGGGCGTCCCTGCCGGAGGACCGGGCGGTTTGCGTGCTCGGATCGAGGCTATGGGCTTTGGCCCATTCTTTGACAGTGTCCGTATGGTCGGGGCTACCCTGAAGGTGGCAGCGGTGATAGAGGTGTGCCGGGAGTTCTGGTGGGATACCACCCATACTTTCCACTTTAATTGGGGAGAGATTACCATCACGCTGACGGATTTCGCGGCCATCACAGGGTTGAGGTTTACCGGTACCCCTTTGCCTTTTGATGAGAGCTTGGCGGAGCGGCGGGACTATAGACAGGCTCTGCTGGGAGTCGACACCGACCTGGGAGGAGGTGTCAAGGGTTATGGAATGGAGGCCGGGAAGGTGAATCGCTTGGTGGAGATGGCTATTGAGGCCTTTAGTAGGGGGGAATATGATTTGGATTGCTTGGTCCGGCTGTTCTTATGGTACAGCTTTTCCGAGATCTTATTTCCGAGTGGGGCTACTGTCTGCCGGTACTCACTGCTAGGGGCTTTTGTGGATTTGGACCAAGTTGGTGGGATTTCTTGGGGTGGAGCCGGTTTGGCTGAGATTTACCGGGCTTTGGACCATTGCTCGAGGGCTAGCTCGTCGGCCTTTGACGGGTTCCAGTTCGCCTTTGAGGTATGCTCTTGACTATCCTTCTTTTTCATTTGTTGAGATCTCTGTTCTATTTTTTGGTCTGAAATGTCTCTCTCATTATATGCACAGGCTTGGGTGTACGAGATCTTTGGCGTCGCCCCTTTTCAGTTGGTGATGAGTGCTAACAAGGTTGTCCCCATCATGTCGTACTGGTGCAAGGGCAACAGGGCTCCTTCTCGCAGGAACCGGGACAGGAAGACAGTGGATGCTGCTGATCTGAGGAGGGTGTTTGCGATGTCTGAGCCTGTTGGAGTCAGATTTTACCCATGGAGCCCGGCCAATGAGGCTTCGGTGGGTCCCTATGTAGTGGATTTGACCGCTTCTAGGGTTCTGCTCGTGGGTCTCACCGGGGAGGCCATGTATATTGGGGAGAGGGTGGTTCGTCAGCACAGGGCTGGTGCGTTACCGTGGGCTCCTTATGACCCTCCTCGGGATATGCTCCGTCCCGCGAGGTTGGCGACTTTCTTGGCTCCCACTCCGGTAGAGCATTACAGGGGGGTGATGATTATGCCGGCTATGTACGGACGCGGCTGGTCAGTCCACAGGTACGGGCTAGGATGCTATCGGGAGAGGGATCGAGCTCGGCCCGTTATGTTGGTCGGAGTCGGCCTTTGGTTGACATGCCCCTTCGCTCGAGTAGCGTGAGAGTGATGAGGGGTGGCCGGGAGGTGGAGCTTAGCTTGGAGCCGACTGATGCAGATCTTGTTGAGGAGACATTCATTCCTCCGCCCGACGCTGGGGTACGGCTTTGTGCTTTATATCAGTCATGTTCGCACACACTTATTTCTTTCTGACTTGTAATCCTTGCATTGGTTTCCTTCTCAGGTGATTCGGGAGGCATATATCCGTTCAGCTCGGCGGGAGAACGTGTTGATGCGTTTACTGAGGGAGGCGTACCATTCATGTACTTGTCAGAGGGACGACGTTGCGTCACCCCAGCGTCGGGAACGGTCTCCGAATGGTGCGGGCTCTTCTCATATTGGTGGTCGAGCGGTCCGGGGACGGAGTTCGGGTGCCGGTAGCTCTCGGGCTTTAGCGCGGCGTGGAGATACCACGGAGGAAGATTCTGACTAGGCGGGGCCCATCTTTCCATCTTCATCTCCTACACTGTTAGCTAGTAGAGAGCAGAGGGATATGTATGTACAGAACAAATGTATAAAATGCATGTATGTATAATATGTTCTACAATGCAATTTTATTGTGGGAGCCTACTTGTGCAAACTAATTATTTTACAATGTTCCTAATTTTATACAATGCATGAGCCGTGGAAGGGGGCAGGTACGTAGTTGCATGGATCCGTCACGGAGTGGGAAGAAACAAGCTGGATTTCTGCATGGAGCAAAGTTGGCCGCATGGCCATGGCGAGGCATAGAGCAATGTTGGCCGCATGGCTATGGCAAGGTACAGAGCAAAGTTGGCCGCATGGCCATGGCAAGGCACAGAGCAATGTTGGCCGCGTGGCCGTATCTTCCAATATCATAAGTGGCCGCATGGCCAAGTCTGTAGTCGGCTTTGCTTTTCCTTTTCCTGGCAAGAGTGGGAGTCCGTGCCCTATTTAATGAACCCTTTGCAGCCACAAAACGTACCAGCAACCTTTTGAGCAATTTTTTGAGTTCCTTTTTTAGCCAATTTTCTTGCTCTTTGCCATGGATCAAGAGGCTAGAATCACAAGTCTTGAGAAGAAAGTCTTTATAACCTCTTTGGAGAAGTGGGTTGCCAAACTTCCTGGTTCGAGTCGTAGGAAACTTGATGAACGGTACGGGATAAAGTGTCTTTGGTCACTTTTGCACATGAACTCCAATACCAACCTTTTGCAAGCTTGTGGTAAATTTTGGAATGATACCCTCCATGTCTTCAACTTTTCATTCAACGAGATAACACCCACTTATGAAGATATCGCAGTATTATGTGGCTACAAAGGGAAGGGTAAAGTTGCCTTGCCTTTTGACTTCGTTTGCTTGAGGGACAAGTTGGTGACCTTTGGCGTACCCGCGGATGACTTTGATAGGTATGCTAGGGGCGGTTATATCGATCTTTCTTGGATGCCGCAACACTTCATGCATGCAGACGTGACATCTAACCGCTCCTTGGACCATCTTGCACTGTGCTTGTTTAGCTCTATCTTTTTCCCTTCTGAGGTGGGATTTGCCAGTGAAGGATGTTTGGGTATGGTGAACTTGGCTCGTTTGGGTTATGATATTGTACCGGCCATTCTTGGGGAGATGCTCTGTGGGATTCCCCATCTCGCGGCTTATGGTGGGATGCCTTGTGGTAGTGATAGGCTTTTGACCATGTGGTTGCAAGAGCGACTTCGAGTGAATAAACCGGCGGCTTCTCTGAAGGTGTCCCCATGGATGCACCGCATTAGAGGCATGGTGGAGCGGTTTGAGGGCATGACTCTCAAAGGTTGGGAAAAGTATTTGGCGGAAATGGTGACTGACGTCATTCAGTGGGTGGTGCCCCATTGGCACATTCACTCTGTGAGGGAGAAACAAGTGGGACTTCACATGATCAAAGTTCCGACCCTTTCTGGAACTACTTTTTACTATCCCTCTAGAGTGCTTCGTCAGTATGGTTTGGTGCAGACCATCCCGGAGGGTTGGGACGAGGAGAGAGATGATTTCCTTTTGGGATACTTCAGTTGGATGATAGTGCCTCAGTCCTTCTTTCTCAGATGTGGGGCGAGGCCGGCTTTAGTCGTAGGACTTTCCTCACACGCTCTAGCAACACCTCCCTGCCACGCGAGTATTTGGATTGGTATATGGGGAGACTTGGGCATGCGGAGCAGACTCTAGAGACCCTAAGGGGCACTATCTTGGGATCCTGTGCTCCAAGTTTCTCATTGAGAATTAAGGAGGCTGAGGCTTATGCGAGGAAGATGAGTAAGAGCGTGGCTAACGGAGGCGGAGAAGAAGTGGGGGCGTCAAAGAAGAGGAAAGGTGAAGAGGCTCCTAATGGCAAGGCTAAAGGTGTTAGCGAGTTCGAAAGAAGATTTTGTGAGAATCCTAGCAAGAAGAAAGTTCGCCGTGGGCAAAGCAAGAAGAAAGAGACCGAGGGCACAAATGGCACTAAGGAGTAATCCCGAGCGTCTCTCCATAGTCGTGCAGACACATTAGTTTAATTTAGTTTGCTTTTGTTTTAGTTTCAATTTCAGAATAGGTTATTCATTCAAAAAGTATGTCAAGCTTAGACTCATCAAATAAATGTTATCATGCAATGACTTATGGGAATAAAAGTTTTTGCTTTCAGAAAATACAACTTCTATCTTTATTGCTTAACAAGATTTGGATGTTTATTTGTTTTTTAAGACCGCACCTTTTGAAAGGTTGCCTACGTTCCCGTTTTACAAATAGGACTAAGGGGCTCAGGTCACCGTAGTTCACTCCAGTCAGACTAGAATGATTTTAAAGAAAGGGAAGATAGAAGGGGGAATGCTCTAACTTTTGCCTAGACCGCCCTTGCGGGTTTTCGATCTAGCGAGCTTTGTACGCACCCTTATTTTGCATAGACCGCCCTTTGCGGGTTTTCAGTCTATCGGGCTTCTTTTTGCGTAGTAATAATTTTTTTTTTTTTTTTTTTTTTTTTATTTTTTTATTTTTTTTTAAGAGGGGGAGTCTAGTCATAGTAGCGTCTGAGCTTGCTGAGGTTGACTGGTTCCTTGAACGGGTTGCCATCCAAATCTGCCATTCTGACCGCTCCTCCGGAGAAGATCTTCTGTACCACAAACGGCCCTACCCAAGTGGGGTCCCATTTCCCGAGGGGGTTGAATTTGTTAGGTAAGCGTACTTTGAGCACCAAGTCTCCTTCCTTTATGTCAACAGGCTTGACCTTTTTATTGAAGGCTTTTGTCGTTCTCCTTTGATAGGCCCGGATGTGTTCCATGGCCTTCAATCTGCGTTCGTCGAGTGTTGCCAATTGATCATAGCGACTACGAAGCCATTCTACCTCATTCACTTGGTTCTCGAGCAAGATCCTCAAAGATGGCACCTACAACTCAATAGGGAGCACTGCCTCCATGCCGTATGTCAGAGCGTAAGGGGTCTCTCCAGTAGCGGTGCGGACTGACGTTCTGTACCCCCAAAGCGCTAATGGTAACTTCTCGGGCCAATCCCGTCCTTGCGAAGCCATTTTGCGAATTATCTGCTCTATCGTCTTGTTGGCCGCCTCAACCGCGCCGTTAGTCTGCGGATAGTATGGGGAAGATTTCTTTCGTTCGATCTTGAATTCTACAAGCAAGCGAGCACACTCGGCTTCGAAATGACTGCCATTATCTGATATAATGAGGTTAGGAACCCCATACCGACACATAATATTCTCTTTGATAAACTGCGCTACCTTCTTGGAATTCAGCACCTTGTAAGACTGAGCTTCGACCCACTTCGTGAAGTAGTCGACTGCGACGAGGACGAATTCATGACCATTACTACCGGCCGGTGAGATCTTCCCAATAATGTCTATACCCCACGTGGCGAATGGCCAAGGCGTGGTGGAACTATACAATTCGTGTGGGGGGATGTGGTTGAGGTTGGAGCATACTTGGCACTTGTGACACCGTCGAACCCATTGAATACAGTCTGTCTCCATGGTAATCCAATAATAGCCCAGCCGAGTGATCTTCTGTCTAAGCATCCTTGCATTCATGTGGGGTCCGCACAACCATTGTGTACTTCTTCCATTATTGCTTCAGCTTTCTTGTTGTCAACACATAAGAGCAACAGACCATCGTAGTGCCTCTTGTACAAAGTATCGTCTAACAGCACAAACTGCCCCGCCAACCTTTTGAGTGCTTGCAGACTCTTGGCCTTCACATCTCCGTCAAAGGACATCTCTCCGTGCTTAAGGAATTTGTAGATTTGGGCGTACCATTGATCTCCGTTTACTTCGGCATCGATCTGGATTCCACAGCAATAGGCGGGGTTTTCTCTTCGTCCAACCCTGAATGGTTTCACGGACCTTCCTTCTGGGATTTCCACTAAGGAGGCCAATGTATCTAGAGCATCCGCGAACCTATTTCTGTCTCGCGGCAGGAAGTGGAAGGTAACCTCTTTGAACTGTGCTATCAACTCATCCATGTAACCTTGGTACTGCTGCAGGCAAGGATCAATAGTTTTCCATTTCTTCGCCGTTTGGTTAATAATCAAGGCAGAGTCTCCGTATACTTCTAACTCCTTCACGTTGCGTTCTAGGGCAGCCTCCAATCCGGCTATACACGCCTCATACTCGGCGGCGTTGTTGGTTGCTGAAAAGTTTAGCTTGATGGCTATGGGCGTGTGCTCGTCTTTGGGATCAATGAGTAGGAGCCCGACTCCATTCCCTCGTTTGTTTGCAGCTCCGTCAAAGAATAATTGCCACCTTTCTGCGACCTCAATTGCGAAAATGTCGTCATCCGGGAACTCGGGGTCGGGTCCTCTTGTCTCGGTGCTCGGAGAGTCTGCGAGCTGATCGGCCATTGCCCTCCCCTTGATTGCCTTTCTCGGTACATAAGTAATGTCGAACTCTCCCAAGAATACTGACCATTTAGCGAGTCTCATGGAAAGAGAGGGTTTATCGAACAGATACTTGATAGGATCCATTTTCGAGACTAGTAAAATCGGATGGGACACCATGTAGTGCTTGAGCTTCGTCACCACCCATACTAGGCCTACGCAGGTCTTCTCGAGTGCGGAGTAATTGAGCTCGCTACCTTGTAACTTTCGACTGACAAAATACACTGCATTCTCAATCCGGGAATCCTTGGCCTCTTGCGCTAACATGGCTCCAACGGCGGTGTCTGTCACAGTTAAGTATAGTAGCAACGGCTTCTCCTTATGCGGCGGGCGCAGGATTGGGGTATTCACCAAATATTGTTTGATCCTTTCGAAGGCTATTTGGCAGTCATGATCCCACTCCACACTGGCTGTCTTCTTCATTAACTTGAAAATTGGTTCGCAGATGGTGGTCAGCTGATTGATGAACCGACTGATGTATTGCAGGCGTCCCATGAATCCTTTATCTCCGTCTCGGTACGGGGTGGCTTCATCTCCAGGATGGCTTGAATCTTCCTTGGGTCGACTTCGATCCCATTCTCGGTGACCATGTAACCCAATACTTTCCCTCTACGAACTCCAAGGTACATTTTGCCGGGTTCAAACGCATGGCGTGCTCTCTCAACCTGTTGAAGAATTTTCTGAGATCTATCAAGTGCTGGCCCCCAGACCCTTTTGAATGTATAATCATGTCATCCACGTACACCTCAATCTCCTTGTGGATCATATCGTGGAATAAAGTCGTAACTGCCCGTTGGTAGGTAGCCCCAGCGTTCCTCAGCCCAAATGGCATGACGGTATAGCAAAAAGTCCCCCATGGGGTGGTGAAAGCTGTTTTTTCTTGATCCTCCTCGGCCATCTTGATTTGGTTATAGCCGGCAAACCCATCCACAAACGACTTGACCTCATAGTGGGCGGTCGCATCCACCAACATGTCGATATTTGGCAAGGGGAAGTCATCCTTTGGCGTGGCTTTGTTGAGATCCCGAAAATCCACACATACTCTGACTTTACCGTTGGATTTCTTGACAGTCACCAGATTTGATAACCACGTTGGATACTCGATCACCCTGATAAAACCCACACGGAGTAGCTTCTCAATCTCCTCCTTCACTTGCAAAGACCATTCCGGCTTAATACGGCGCAACTTCTGCTTGACTGGCTTAGCGTCTGGTGCTGTCGGGATTCTGTGTTCTACGATCGAGTTGTCGAGCCCGGCATGTCCTTATAAGACCATGCGAACACATCCACATATTCTTTGAGTAGCTCAATCAGTGCTTCCCTTTCGGCTCCGCTGAAGAAGCTTCCAATCTGCGTTTCCTTAGGCTCGGCTTCGGTCCCCAAATTCACGCATGCTAACACCTCATCGGCAGCTTGGGCTCGAGATTCTTTTTGATTAATAACCTGTTCTGAGATTTCTTTAATGTATTCATCATTTAATGTGTTTGTGTCTGCCTCTTCTAATGAATCATTATTAACTAAGTGTATATCATTAGTTTGATTATTAGCCAATTTATCAGTTACAAGAGTGACTATGGAGGGATACTCGGAAAGGTCGAGGGTTTCATTCATAGCAAAAGGGAAAATAGCGTTTGCAACAAGATCATAGTCTTCAGACGTAAGGTCGTCAGACTTAGAGGAAGACTCAAATTCAAAATGTAAAACACTAGACTCTGGGGATGGGGATTTTGAGCGAGTGACAGGAGATGCTGCGGGAGTGGCGACAGGAGAAGGAGTAAGCCCCAGTGTTCCCACCATAAATTCCGGAGTAGCTATAGGTCCCCCAATGATGCACCAATTCTTGAGCTTGTCCCCCATGGGTACCACCAATGTCCTTGGGTCCACCTTATCTTCAGAATCATCCCCGATGACGGCAACCATGTCTTCGTGCAGCCCCAGATTACCCAGATGTTGAAGCAGATATTGGCCGTCCCACGTCTCAGTCAAACTTGGAGTTTCTGCGGCTTCTATTGCTGGCTTGTCAAGGGTTGTGGCTTCAAGTTGATCTGCCAAGTCTTCTGCAACCTTGATGGAGTACTCATGCCTGATGGTTCTAACTCTGCCCGTGGCTTTGTCATATTCCATGTAAGTCAGCTTCATGTTGGACCGATCGAATTCCACATCTCTGAAAATCTCGAACCCTTTCTGCAATTTCCCGGTGTGGTCAATCCATGGCTCGGCGAACTCAAAACACGAAAACTCCTCGCCTTCCCTGACAAAGTAGCTATTCAGGGACAGGCGGTATGGCCGCATTTCAGGCTTTTTGTAGGGAAGCTTCATCTTTTTAAGCAATTCTATCCTCTGTTGCTCCATCTTGTCTTCAAGAGTAAGGGTGTATCCAAGACCGAACGACCCTCGATGATTAACCTCTTCAACCAATTCTGTGGGGCCTTGCAAGTTCTTACCTAGCCCCAGCCCCGGTATAAAACCCATGTTACGCAGTATGCTGACAACAGGTGCCACTCTGTCCGTTGTTTTGGTGAGGTCGATGGTGCAGATTTGTGCTTGAGCGACTATTTCGAAGCCATTGAAGAGTCGGCTCTCTTCCCCATGCTGAATCTGTAAGACAGGAACGCCCTTGGTGTCCGTCCCTTGGGCAGTTACAAGATCACTGTAGATGATGGTCACTTCATTACCGGATTGAAACTTCACACACTGGTGCAGGGAAGATGGGACAGCGCCCGACTGATGTAACCATGGCCGGCCGAGGAGGAGTGAGAAGGTTGCGGGGATGTCTATGACGTGGAAGTCAGTTGGCAGGATCTTCGTTCCGATGGTAATGGGCAGGGTGACTTCGCCTATCACGGCGCGGCATGTAGAGTCATAAGCTTTGATGGTTTGCTTGGATGGGCGTAAATCAACACCATGAATGCCAACCACATCCATCATCCTCGAAGGCAGGATATTAATAGCAGAACCATTGTCAATGAATACACGGGGAATCTTCTTGCCATTTACTTCGACAGTGATGTACAAAGGCTCATTATGATCAACTCCGAACACTGGCTTGTCTAGCTCCGAGAAAGTGATGATGTTTCCATAGTGGATATTACCAATCATGTGGGTGACGTCCTCCGGGGTAATAGTGGATGGTACCATGGTGGCGGCGAGGTTTTGCTCGAGCATGAGGCGATGGGCTAGGGAGGAGGTGAGTAGGGACCATAGTGAAATGTGGGCTTGGGTTTGTTTGAGTTGAGTGAGGATAGGGTCTTCTTTATCTAGGTCGGCTTGCTCGGGTTCCTTCCCAAATACTTTCTTTGCACCCTTCGGGTCGGATTGGTACACTTGACCGGATCTTGTAAGGAGACAAACTTCCGCACGTAGCTCCTCCAAAGACAATGGCGTGTCAGGACAAGGGGGCGAAACTTCGGTCTTTTCGGCCTCCTCGAAGATTTCGGCCCAAGAAAGAGGTTGAGAGGGCTTGGGATTCTCCTCCTCTAGAGATTCGACTTCACTTACTAGTTCTTCTAAAGACAACAAGTAGCAAGAAGATTCTTCATTATTAGTCATTGAAATACAACCCATCTCATCACAGTCCGCCACAACAGGCTCGGCCGGATCAGTGATCTCACTAAGTTCTACCATGAGTACATTGCTAGCTACATAATCTCTAGGGTCTTCGATGACTCCCTTGTGGATGAGCTCTTGCACGGCCTTCTTGAGTGCAAAGCATTCTTCGGTAGTGTGACCGGTGCACTTGTGGTAGTGGCAAAACTTCGACAAATCGCAACCAAGGCGGGGAAGGTGTCCTTCTAATGGTTTGAGTATTTCTAATGTCACCAATGCCATGAAGATATCCACCATCGTGAGCCCTACCTTGTCCAAAGCATCCATGAGCTCTAGGATACTAATCTCGCATGTTTGCACCATATTCACCCCACCCCCATTGTTAGGAAGAGGGTTATTCACCACATTAGGACCCTTCGGCTTCTCAATCTTCTTGTCATTGATCAACCCTTGTACTACGCGCTTCAATTGAATACAACCATCCGTTGTGTGCCCGATGTGCTTGTGATACTTGCAGAACTTGGAGGCGTCCAAATCACTTCTTGGGTAGGCAGGTTGGTAATTCTCTAATGGCTTGATGAGACCTCTCTTGACTAACACGTCAAAGACTTTCCCCATAGGCATTCCAAAATCGTCAAAGTGCTCCCTCTCTTTTTGCGGTGGAGCCCCATTCCTTGTTACGGCTTGGACATCTAACGGGACCTCTTTCTGGACCATATTCACTTGGCCGACGGCCTCCTTTCCACCCCTAGGAGGCGCAGGCGCAGTAGGAGCCTTGTAGCGGAAGGAGTTGTTGTTGTTGGTCTTTGGACTCTCCTTTGGTGGCACAATCCCAGTGAACCCTGCTTCGTACCTTACTCCGGCGTCAACCATTTCCCGCAAATCAGGGAAGTAACCATTACCTATAGCTGCTTTCATCTCCGGTAGCAAGCACTTGTAGAAAATCTGTTTCTGTTCCTTCGCTTTCGGTGGGTATTGGACCTCGCATAACCGATGATTCCACCTCTTGTAAAAATCATAAATAGCCTCGCCGGGTTTTTGCATAGTCTTCTCAAGGTCGGTTCGATTCACATGCCAATCCAAGTTAGCTTGATACTTCTCACAGAAAATAGCGCTGATCTGATCCCACGTTTGCCTCTCGCTTGGTTCTAACCCCAAGAACCAACGCAGAGCTATGCCATCCAAAGTGCTATGAAATACGCGAGCCATTTGTTCGTTGGTGCAGTCACGAGCCCTCATGGCTAACACATAACTATCCAAATGAGTCTTAGGACACGAGTCACCATGAAACATTGCCACCTTAGGCATCTTGAAATCCTTGGGGAGAGCCCCCACTTGGCTAGGGTTGATTGTCTTGGTAGTCGGTGCACTTTGCTTATCTACGGCCTCAATCAACTTTCGCATTTGCTCTTGCATGGCCATAACCACAGGGTGATTGGAGATGTCGGGGATAGTTTCTGACAGAGTGACGGGAGGAGTAGTGGAAGCAGTAGCAGCGGCCATCCCAATACTCAGAGGCAACGAGGGTGCGGGTAGTTTGCTAACGGAGAGGTAGCCGCCAAGCAGTTCAGGGGAAGGTTCATAGACGGCCTTGTTCTTGCTCATGGTAGTGAGACCTTGTTGGGTGTAGAGAGAAGGAGGTGGAACATTGCGGTAGCTTGGGAATGGGCAGGCAGTAGCATTGGTGTTGGGGGGACAGTTGGTATTGACCTCTTCATCCTCGACATAAATGAAATTCTCTCCATCGGGCACCAGTTTAGTTCCCTTTTGTTGAATGTGACCCTTCAACTGTTGGTTCTGGTCTTCCAGCATCTTGTTGCTTTCCTCGAGATTCTTGATCTTTGCTTCGAGACCGGCGAGGAAGTTCTGGAGGCTTGGGGGAATACCATTGAGAGTAGCCTCGGTGTTGAGCTCGGCGGCACTGGCAGGAGGAGCAGAGGCTGAAGCTGAAGCAGGAGTTGACATTGCTGATGACGAGACTGAGAACGTGGACGGAGTAGAAGCTTCACGTTGTAGTCGACCACCCGAACGGATCCAAACTTGCTTTTCTGAAAGGTTGAAGGGCAATGAAGCTTTTTAGGAGAGGGGGAAGGCTCATGCAAAGTGTATTTTAATTTACAAAAAACATACATTATTTACATCCTAATTGGTTGGAAGGGATACCCCTTTTTCGCAACTAGTTAGAAGACTACGATCAGTGGAGGCAATCACTACGTCTATAGGCCCCTCGTTTTTCACCTGTATTGCACACCCCCAAACGGACAATTTGGGCGAGGGTCCTATAGGGCAAGCGGCTTCCACCAACCATCGGATCCTACGACTAACCCTTCCTTAACGGCATTTAACGTGATGTCTATGTTGCATCCTACGCAAGTTAATGATGAGCGGAGATCTTAACAACAAACACTCATCTCACCATGGCACGTCCCTTGTAGGGAAATCACTTTTTTGTGCACTTTCTCTCAAAGATCTTGATTCATCATTGACTTGGGGATGACTCGACATAGACAGCACGTTAATTGACTATTAAGGAAAAGCTAGCCAAACCAACCGGTCAAAACCTAGGTGTGACACCTATACTAGTGTGGGTTGACACGGGTTAGGTAAAAGGTTCCCACCGCTCGCGGAACGTACACGGTGAGGGGAGTAGACGAGTGACTCGAAAAGAGGGCGACAGTAGCGCACAAATTCCTGCACATCGAATACTCCGGGTAATGGGGACCTGTGCAGTGCTGACACGGACTAGTGGTAGTGTGTGGCAAGAAACTAATTCTTTTAAGGAGAAAAGAGAAAAGCTTTTGATGTTAGGATGATGCGATGCAATGCATGAGAGAGGGAGAGAGAGCCATGTACCAGGGAGCATAGCAGAGTTTTGTTTGACCCTAATACTAAGGCGAAGATAACAAGGGTACATGGTACAGGTACAAGGTACAAGCATTAACATGGCGGAGTGCGCGGGTGCATGTGTAAACATGGCAGGTGTGAGTATGTGTAAACATGGCAAGGTGTGTGCATGTGTAAACATGGCAAGTGTATGAGGTGCATGTGTAAACATGGCAAGGTGTGTGCATGTGTAAACATGGCAAGTATGTGAGGTGCATGTGTGAACATGGCAGGTGTGTGCATGTGTAAACATGGCAAGTATGTGAGGTGCATGTGTGAACATGGCAAGTGTGTGCATGTGTAAACATGGCAGGTGTGCATGTGTAAACATGGCAAGTGTGAGGTGCATGTGAGAACATGGCAAACATCATGATGTGAACGAAAGTTAGACCCACTAAGTTTGAAAAAGTTTCAAAGCAGTCCCCAGCAGAGTCGCCACTGTGAATACGTGTGTTTGAATTTGGGAATATTCATAGTAACATTAAAATTATGAGAGTCGCCACGCCGTTTTAATTAAAGCCAAAACATTGAAAAAAGCATTTTTAGTGGGTTCGGGGGTCAAATTACAACAAGAGAAGAATATTGGACGTTATCACTCCTATTGCCCGAATTGATCGGTCTTTCTATCATGATGAATGTGTTAGTAGTGTGTTAGTGTTTTAGACCGGATCCGAAGATTGCCTACGTTCCTCTCAATGTGAGAAGCTCAGGTCAGCGTAGTTCGCAGAGAATTAGAATAGGCAGAAGAATCGGAATCATTCATAATGAGGGGGGAATTACCTAAAGTTTAGGGTTTAGAAATAGTTCCTAGATCATCCTCGGGTTGATGAACCCTCGATCATCATCGGCTATGAAATAACATGTAATTATGAAGATCGCAACCCTAAATATAGCATAAATAAGGTTTGAATCCATGGACACGAAGAACATGCGAAGAACATATTATGAACATATGAATGAGCATGCGAAGCATATGAAGAAACTATGAATAAACATGTACGAACATGAATATAAAAGATCTACATTAAAAATAATGCAAGAACACGAAGAAAAAGTTAGAAAACTTACCTATGTTGGCAAGAAATAAACCTTGGATCTTCTTGAGTGTTTAAATGCTAATTAGAGAGAAAAATATTGTTCAAGAACTCCAAAATTCGTACTTAGAGCTCTCAAAATCGGACCCTTAAACCAATAGCCTGGAGTGGTTTATATAGTAAACTGATGGGAGGATCTGATGGTCCAGATCATCCGGCGCAAGGTTGGCCGCCTGGCCATTGTTGAAGCCGGTTACAATGTTGGCCGCGTGGCCAAGATCAGCGCAAAGCAATGTTGGCCGCCTGGCCAAGTCTGCAGGCTGACTTGATTTTCAAGCTAGGGTTTCACTGTTGCTTTATGGTAACCCTAAGTTGCCTATTTTGATAGATTTTGCCATAAATGAGATATTTTGGGAATCCGGGACAAGTCTTTGTAAGGTTTCTAATTCCTATAAAGTCCTTGTATATTTGGGAAAGTCCTAATAAACTCATTTTCAGGTCGGGTACTAACACCTACCCTGAACCTTTAGGGTTTCCCGAAGCATCCCTCTTCTGACCCTGTGGTATTCCAGTTCCTGTCCCCGATGACTGAACTCTAAACCTCGGACAATCTTTAACGAAGTGTCCCAACTGACCACACTTCACACATTTTCCTTGCTTCTTCCAACACTTGTCTTCTGAGTGTCCTTTCCTATGACAGTAGCTGCAGACTTTCCCATTTCGTGTCCCCTTATTAGAACCTCGATTTCCTACTGTTGGTTGCCCTTGAAGTTGCCTTCTGAATCGAGTTTGCACTCCAGAATTACCTCTGTTATCTGAATGTTGCTGTTGTGACTTACTTTGCCCTCCTTGCTTACCCGGGTTAACCATCTCAGTCTTCCTTTTGTGTTCCCCAATATCCTGCTCAATTAAGTAGGCCCGATCCACCGCATCCTGATAAGTCTGAATCCGCTGTGCTATAAACTGAGTCCGGATGGGTGTCTTCAAACCCCTGATTAATCTCATCGCTTTCTGCTCCTCGGTCCGCACGAGGTATTCACAACACCTGGCTAATTCTGTGAACTTAGCTGAGTACTGTGCTACTGACATCATGCCTTGCTCCAAGCTGAGGAACTCGATTTCTTTCCAGTTTTGATTCACCAGAGAGATAAAATGATCCTTGAATTTCCTCACGAACTACTCCCAAGGATATGGTACAAGAATCGCATCCCAGCTGGTCTTCAGTGCCTTCCACCAATGTTCCGCAGCCCCCACGAGCTTATAAGCTGAAAACAGAACCCTATCCTCATCAGTGAAACCAAAGACATCATAGATTTTCTCCATCGATTCCATCCATAGCTCGGCCTTCTTCACATCAGGCTCACCGTCGTACTCACTAGGTTTCAACTTCAAGAACTACTCCAACCCATATCACGGAGGTGCTACATGTTCCTCTCTCGGCCCTTGGTCATGAATTGCTTCCACGGCCGCTTCAAACCTGTCCTGAAACATTGCACGGTTTTCTTCCCGTAGACCATTCTGATTCTGAGCCCCACTAGAACTTTCACCCGTTCCTCTTCTAGCCATCACAAACAAATACCTGCATAAAATACTCATCATTACTCACTCTGAACCCATCTACCCTCCTAGGTCATTCTAGTCCACCTATACTTATACATAGAGCTAAACCATAGCTCTGATACCAACTGTCGCGACCCCGACCCCGCGGGCCCGGAGTGCGCGAGCTGGACGTCGACTTAAAACCAAAACTCTAAAATACAGAAGGTAAAAATTTCATTTATTACCCAAAATATTTTAACACAAGGTTTGGAAAATCCAAGTTTAACAACACCATAAAACAACTAGTGTAAGCTCCACAAGCTCACACCCAAAATACAAAATATTACAATTCTTAATGACGTCAATAATGGTAAAACTATCCCCATAAGGTTATACATTTAAATAATGTAAACCGATCCATAACAACCTGCCCCAAAATCTCAATCCTCTCGATGTCCTCCTCGATCCGCGAATTCTAATCCTTTTCCTCCTGGGGGGGGTTAAGGAAAAACAAAGATGGAAATAAACGGGGTGAGATAAAATCTCAGTAAGTTACTAATGCAACTACATGACATGCTATAATGCAATAAGCAATAAACAATGATAAATATCATGTAGCATGTAACAATTAACAGTCAACAGATAGCAGCGGAAAGTAAACACATAACAAAGGATATTAGCCAAGGTTTCCAAACCGATACATCCAAATAAAGGATCGCTGCGCAGCTTCAATAATCAACCAATCACATCTTCATAATAGCATGAAAGCCGAAGAAAAAACCCCGGTCAGAAGCAACCAATCAACCCATCAATCAAACAAACCATCTTCATAGTAGCATAAAAGCTGAAGAGAAACCCGGTACCAGAATAATAACCATAAGAGTGTCACAAAGGACAAGAGCCATGCCACAAAGTCATGCTCGGTAGCTAGATACATTCACAAAGGAAGCTAACTTATCTCTTCCAAGGCCAATCTGGAAAAGGGGTATAGTAAGGGCAAACCAATGGTCAACATTATAATGGACTTGGCTTTGCCATTATAATCTTTCCCATCGCCCGATGCAACAAATATGCCAGCTGGGCTTCCAAATAAATGCTAAGTAATAATATATTAGCATGAATAAACATCTTACGATTCCAAAGTAGGGAATCATTCCAAATAATCACCAAAAAGGTAAACCAATCCAAACAATCACCATAAAGAGACAATGATTACTCATGAAGAGTTTAACAACAACGATAGCAAGGAATTTCTCATAACAGAGTTCAATTAACAACAACGGTATTATTCAAAGGGGGGTCCAACAATATTAATCATTAGATAAGATGATACTAAACCAAGGATCCATATCAAACGCATCCTAAAATGATACACGCAAGTCACTCGTACAGAGTACTACCCAAACGGTCGCTCTCAAATAACACCACGATTATCACTAACGTGACCCTAAACGTCCACTCATTGCGAAAGTGTCCCAAGATTCTCAAACAAGAATTAATCATATCCCAAACCACACTTAATCACAAAGGAACCAAATTCATCATTCGAGTATTCCATAGATTATTTTTAAGTCTACTAAAGTAGTACCCAAAATCTAGGCTAAGATTGCATCCCAGTCTTATACCAACAAAGAGGGGGTTCTTGGACACAACGGACCGATCATAAACGTTTTGTTATAGAATACCTACCAAAGGCTCATCACAATCTGAACCTGAATCCCCACCAAATAAACCATCTCATCTCATAGTACTCTAAAAGGGCTTTAAAACGATAGTTTACTCGATTAAAACGGAGTCCGGAAGAGGAAGTTATGGCCTTCGAAAGATTGGACAAGAAGCGAATAATTTTCACAGAAAGGAAGGGGGTGCGCGCGCCTCCCACCAACAGGGTGCGCGCGCCTCCCTAAATCAGAAAGAGAGACACCAACCAGGATACAAAGGGTACGCGCGCCTCCCAAACATAGGGTGCGCGCGCCTCCTACCAACAGAAGGAAAACGCACAAGGTGAGATGGAGGGGTGCGCGCGCCTCACCCCAATAGGATGCGCGCGCCTCCAACCAAAATCAGCAAACCCAGAATTCCTTCCCGGGTTCTTGAACACGAATTCAAACCCCAAAATCACCATCTTTAACATAAACCAAATCCAATACTCCCAACTAGTGTACAAGGATGTCCACCACACTTATAACCTAACAAGGGGGCTCACAATCAACATTTAGAGACCCAAACCAAAGTTTCAATCCCAACATTCAAACATCACAAAAATCCACAAATAAATGGAAACAAGTTCATAACTCATACAAGAAGCACTAATTAGAATCCATGGCATCATCGAAACATAGGATGAACATTTCTAGCATAAATGGGGGAAAAGTAACTTACCCGGATTTTCTCAAAGTTGCCGGAACTCGAATATTTTTAGCCCTCTACGATCCTAACGACGATATAAACAAGATTCATGTTTTAAGAAATGAGAAATAATGAGAGGAAGATAGGTATAATGTAGAGAGAAGAAAGGGAAGAAAACTTACCCAAAATGGAGAGAGAGAGGGAGATTGAGCTGGGAAAGAAATGAGGGAGAGGTGAGGGAGAAGAGAGGGAGGTGAGGGGAAAAGAGGGAGTAAGTAGGATAATTAGAGAATTTACACATAGACCCCCTCCCCTACACACTAACACAATAATCTTATACTCCCCACTAACATTTAAGACCCAACACTCTACACTAGCACAATTAACCAATTAAATGCTAGGCACGAATACATCATGAAACACAAAATACACACATAAATATTTAAATAAATAAGTAAGCCATAAATAAATAATTAAATATTTATTACTAAGAAAATAGAGCCTAGTTTTCGGGTCGTGACATCTTTGACAATGGGATTGTTTGTGAGGTACCCCTGCTGAATGGTAAAGGTGAAGATCAGAGACTTAGAATCTGGGGAAGTGAAGACTGA
Organism: Campanula takesimana; assembly: GCA_026119855.1. NCBI lineage: Eukaryota > Viridiplantae > Streptophyta > Magnoliopsida > Asterales > Campanulaceae > Campanula > Campanula takesimana. The sequence continues at coordinate 548,299 of JAOWBW010000780.1, read as the reverse complement.
AAATGCCATCAAGTCCACTGTAAGGACAAAGGATGTGGTGTTATCTGCTTCAAAGGTTGATATTTTGGCTGGACTGGAGAATTCTGGAATTCTTTCTATCAAACCAGAATTAGTCAGCAGAACTACTGAGGAGCTCTTGGGGGTCTCTGTCTTCAACACTAAGTCCACCCCTAAGAAGGAGTTTGGAGAAGTTATGGTGATGTTGTGTGACTTAGTGGATACTGGAGTGATGTGCAAGAATGGCAATCACAACAATTTCACTTCTGAGCAGTACAACTACTGCGTGGCTATCTACAAAGGGAAGAAGCTGCACTGGCCAAGGATCATCATGCAAGAAATGATCAATGCCCTCAGCCGCCACACATCTGCCAAAGCCGCTAGTAAAACAAAGATCAGAACTCACTGCAGACTCGTAACCAAGTTCCTTCATCAGGATTATGTGATCTTTAAGGCTTCTGTGGCCAATGAAGCTGTGGGTGCAACCTAATGAGAAGACCTTGTTTGGTGCTTCTAAGCTTGATGCTTTCAGAACCGCGTTTGGATGGCGGTTTGCACAAGCGATATGGACTGTTGATCCTCTGCCTGAAGAAAAGAGAGGACCCTTTCCTGAGGCTCGGCTAAATAAGTCAGGCAAACCTTATGCCGGTGCCATAGCAGATCAAGCCGCTGCTACTAGAGCTAGAGAAGCAGCTCAAACTGCCACTTTGAATAGGCTAGGAGTTAGCCTGGATGGAACTGAGGCTCCGGTTGAGAGGGAGTCTGCGGTTGAGGGGGAGCCTACAATCCCTGCGGCTCAACCCAGGGAAACCGCGACTCCAAGAAAGAAGAAAGCCAAAGTAACTAAAACTTCCAAACCCTCATCCATTCTTCCTCCAAAACCGACCTTACCAAAATCCTTCCTCATTTTATCCAATCCCTCTTCTGAACCGCTTCCACCTTACTCTAAACCAATTCCCTTCACAAAACCAACTCCTCCTATCCCTTCTAAACCTCAGATAAAACCCTTATCCCCAATCAAGCCTAATGCTAAAAAATCAATGAACTTTGCACAAGATGTAAACCTGTTGAGAAAACTGAAATCCTCCACCTCTGAACCCAAACCTATCTCACCTCCAAAATCCCCTCTCAAACTGCCAACTCTTCAGTTCACTGAAGAACAGTTGCAGCTAATCTTTTCTACCCTTCCCAACCTTAAACCCTCCACTCAAACCGAGCCTGAGCAAACCGAAGTGTCTGAGGCTGCGGTTCCAGTTGAACAAGCCGAGGTATCTACAAGTGCGGTTCAGCCTGAGCAAACTGATGAGTTTGAGGCTGCAGTATTGCCTGAGCAGACTGATGTGTCTGAGGCAGTTCAAGATGAACCTGAGCAAGATGATGAAAATCTTGAGGTTCAACCGCTGAAGAAGAACAGAAGGTTAGTGAAGAAATATGACTTTGTGGAGCACTGGCAATCAAGGCCACCTGGTACAATGGACTTCACTGAAGCTTCTGACAAGAAGGATCATTCACCCACTGAAGGCCCATTTGCAAAGGAGTTGAGAGAAAGGGCTGAAATGAGAAAGGCTGGGATAGACCCCATGCTGGTTGAAACCGCTACTCCTTCGTTGAAACGAAAGCTGGAGTTTGATTCACCAGAGCACACTCCTTCACCTTCTGAATCCCCTGCACTGCCTTTCGCTTCAGTAGTTCAACTGTCGCCTCAACCGCAACTGATCAACATCTCTGCCCCTTCGGTTCTGCCTGAATTGACAGTTGCAGTTAGGTCTCCCAAACCGTGTGGTTTGAAAAGGAAGTTTGCACAGGACATAGCGGGTTACCTGAAGAATTTTAGAGCTACTACTTCCAAAGCCAACCTCCATGGAGCCATCATCAGAGCCACCAACAAGCATGAAGAGCAACGACTCAAGTGTGGTCGTCCAAATCCTTTTGCAATCTTTCCAGCCGATGAGTCTCAAGCTGCTTCAGATCAACTGATTGCTTCAATTCTTGATCAAATTATTGAAGATCTGGCAGTTGAGTTCATCTTCTCTCTCTGCTCTCAATTTTTCTTTAGAATAAACTGCATTGTCTTTCCTTATCTATATAGATGGCAGTTCTCTCCTTATTCTTCATTTCCTCTTTCTAATACCCAAATTCTTTCCATTTCCCCTTCTCTTCCCTACACTTCATTTTCTATAATTCCTTTCCTTTCCTCCCTTTTTGAAACTGATCCTGTGAAGATTCAGTTTGTGCTGGATTCTTTTTCTACCCAATCTGCATTTCTTTCATCTCTGCCTTTCCTTGTTGATGCCATTAAGAGGGAGAATGCTGTTGACCTAGGATTGGGAGAATGGAATTCAAGATTGAAACCCTTCTGGAGAACCAGCTCAAGTTAGAACAGAAGGTTGAAACCTTGAATGAGCTGACTTCTCTCAGACTTGAAGCGGCCCAAGAAATGAATGAGGCTCTGGAGAAGAAGTTAGACCAACTAGCTGATCTAACGGTTTCATCAACTGACTACTTAGTTCAGTATGCCAACGACCTGAAAAAGCTTTCTGAGAAAATCTTAGAGAAGGTAAATGAACCGACCCATCTATGTCTCAAGTCAGCCGAATATGTGTTTGAAACCGCCAGCATAGTTGAGCCTTCTGATGCTCAAACCGTTGTCCAAGCCGCCGCTAGGGTTCCTGATAGAACTGATTAGAATTCTTTCTATCTTTTGTTATCAGTTTTTGACTTTCATTATTTTCCTTGTAATTTGTAACTTCTAAAACCTTTGAAGGATTATAATGAAAATGAAGGCATTGCATCCAATATTCCAAAACTTTGTTTATTCAAACTACTTGTTTGTGGAACAATGTATTTCTAAAAACTCATGCACTATTCATCATGAAAAATTTTCTAAGTGTATGTGTTTTAAACATTCAGTTTAAACATGCTTATCTGATTCTCATAATCATATCTCTTTATATGCATCTGAATGAATATCTTATCTATCTGTGTTTCATTTCCTTTGTCTTTGATAGATTAGAAATCTATGGTATAGCATTGTGTGTGCATTTGACTTGGGACAGGCAGTTTCAATACATACTCATTTGAGCATGTTCTTACCAAGTACAATGTTTGCTCTATCATAGTGTGGTAATGGCATCAATCAAATAGGGGGAGATTGTTAAGATTCATTGTTAGTACACCCACCTAATTTGATTGACCCATTCAACGTGTCTTCTTATGGACTTTAGGTTTACTTGTAATGAAGTTTTACTTCAATTTTTAGACAAGTCCATTTCTAGATTTTTAGTAGTTAGGCTGAGTTATGATCGGTTTACTCTTAGAGGTTTAGTCTCCCTCAAGCCGCCATCTTCAACCGCCAGCATGGTGCCTTAAGTCCTTCATCAAACCGCAGTTTGTGTCTTTGATGAAACCGCATCTCAAGTTCATTCATGAAACCGCACATGCATCTGGTGGAACCACCGACCAAGATATTGAAGAAGTTATTGCTGTCATTTACTCCTTGAAGACAAACATTCTCTTTTCAACCATAAAAATGAATGACTGGTGAGTTGTCCTTAAACTTCAAGTCATGGTTCAGTTATTCTGGGAATGTCGGTTTGTCTTGCTTTTTGAAAAGTTACCGTTGTACTTTTCAACCTCTAAAAGGACAATGTCAGGTAGTGGCCCAACAACTTCTTGCCACAAAGCAAAAGCAAAGGACGACAGTTGTGTCAACCAATGGGATTGTTACAGCGCATTAAACCGCCATACAATGACTCACCTCATTGTCCAACGGTCACTAATGCCTTCACTATAAATAGCCTTCATTGTTCAACATTGAAGGTTGCTGAGCTTCAAAGAGAATATCCCAAGTATTCAAGTTTGCTTTGAAGATTGAAAACCCAGATACTCATATCTTCATCATCTCCTTAGCAAACCCAGAGTTCTTCATTAACGCTTCAAGCCCTCAAATCATCACAACTCAGCCTTGCACAGAAAGTAATCATTTGCTCTCCATCACTTAGATATTTTGAGCTCTTGATTTCTTTCCACACTACACACCCGGAGTATATTTTTCTTATAGATTATATACCTCGAAAACACAGGTTGTTATAATAGCATTGTTAGGTTAGATTGTTTATTTAGAGTTTGGATTCTTTTGTAATCTTGTAAAAACTTCTCTAAATCAATACAAGTCTAGTAGCTATTAGAAAATCCTAGGCTAACCACCTAGGTAGAGGACGTAGTTCTTTCAAGAACGAACCTCTTCAAATTGTGTGTCCTTGATCTTTATTTTCTGTCTTGTCATTTACATTTATGTTTATGAGCTTTATTTACTTTCATGTGAAATGACTTGATAAATGATTTGCATACTTTTGTGATACTTCAGTTGTGCCCTGTCAGTTGCATCATTCCTTTTCAACCACTTAAACCGCCCAACTCTTAATAATTCAGTTTGGACAAAACCGCAAAACTCCGCTGTGCATTTTATCTGAGCGGTTCTAGTGCTTTAAACCGCAATAGACCAAACTGATAAGTACTTGGTTGATTTTCAAGGGTATTTCGAAAAAGATTTTAAACCGCTATTCACCCCCCCCCCCTCTAGCGGTTCTATACCCTTGTTGCCCTTTGGGGCCAACAATCCCGATTCTTCTGCCTATTCTAAATTCTTCTCGAACTACGCTGACCTGAGCTTCTCACATTGAGAGGAATGTAGGCAATATTCGGATCCGGTCTCAATCACTAACACACTACATACACCGCATCATGATAGAAAGACCGATCAATTTGGGCAATAGGAGTGATAACGTGAATATTCTTCTCTTGTTGTAATTTAACCCCCGAACCCATTAAACATGCTTTTTCTCAAAGTTTTGGCTATAATTAAAACGGCGTGGCGACTCTCATAATTTTAATGTTGCTATGAATATCCCAAATTCAAACACACGTATTCACAGTGGCGACTCTGCTGGGGACTGCTTTGAAACTTTTTCAAACTTAGTGGGTCTAACTTTCGTTTACATCATGATGTTTGCCATGTTTGCACATGCACCTCACACTTTGCCATGTTTACACATACACCTCACACTTTGCCATGTTTACACATGCACCTCACACTTTGCCATGTTTGCACATGCACCTCACACTTTGTCATGTTTGCACATGCACCTCACACTTTGCCATGTTTACACATGCACCTCACACTTTGCCATGTTTGCACATGCACCTTGTATTTTTGCCATGTTAATATGTGTACCTTGTATTTTTTCAATACATGTATTTTTTGTACTTTCCCTATAGTATTAAGGTAAACGAGACTTTGCTATGCTCCCTTATACATTCTTATCCTCTCCCTCTTCTCTCTCTCTTGCATTGCATTGCATTATTCAAGCATTCAAAAACTTCTCTCTTTTCTCCCTAAAAAGAATTAGTTTCTTGCCAAACACTACCACTAGTCCGTGTCAGCACTGCACAGGTCCCCATTACCCGGAGTATTCAATGTGCAGGAATTTGTGCGCTACTGTCGCACTCTTTTCGAGTCACTCGTCTACTCCACTCACCGTGTACGTTCCACGAGCGGTGGGAACCTTTATCCTACCCGTGTCAACCCACACATAGAGATTAGGACACTCCTTGGACCAACCATTTAGGATGTAAATAAATGCAAAACTTTTCGTTAAATAAAATGTGCATTGCATCTAGGCGACCTCTAAGGTCCATCGCTCACCCCTTGGGCCATCTATCAAAATTCCTCATCTTGGCCTATCTAGGTTACCTACCCATCATTGCGATCCATTTGGGTCTACCCTTCATCTCGACCCGCTTTGGTCAAAATCCCACCATCCTTTGGTCTCTTAGGACAACTTTATCTACCTTTGACCTCCTAGGTCAACCTTTGACCGCCTAGGTCAACCGTCCCAACCTTTGACCTCCTAGGTCAACCTTATCTACCTTTGACCTCCTAGTTCAACCTTTGACCTCCTAGGTCAACCTTATCACCTCTGACCCCTTAGGTCAACCCTTGACCTCCTAGGTCAACCTTATCTACCTTTGACCTCCTAGGTCAACCTTTGACCCCTTAGGTCAACCTTATCCGCCTTTCACCTCTTAGGTCTACCCTTGACCGCCTAGGTCAACTTTATCCGCCTCCGACCTCTTAGGTCAACCCTTGACCACCTAGGTCAACCTTATCACCTCAGACCCCTTAGGTCAACCCTTGACCTCCTAGGTCAACTTTATCACCTCCGATCCCTTAGGTCAACCCTTGACCTCCTAGGTCAACCTTATCACCTCCGATCTCTTAGGTCAACCCTTGACCTCTTAGGTCAACCCTTGACCCCCTCGGTCAACATTATCGCCCGTTGACCTCTTAGGTCAACCTTTGACCTCCTAGGTCAACCCAATCACCTTCGACCTCTTAGGTCAAACTTGGACTCCTAGGTCAACCTTATCCGTTCTCGACCTCTTAGGTCAATCTTTGATTCCATAGGGGAGCCCAATTATCTTTGGTCCTAACCCGCTTAGGTCAAACCGTCATCTTGACCCACCTAGGTCATTATTTGACCCACCTAGGTCATTATTTGACCCACCGTCGTCCAGATCAACCTAGGTCAACCCGTTTAGGTCCACAATGTAGATACCCCGGGGAACCACGGCTTGGCTAGAGCGGTGAATTATCCTAGGATGTCTAACTTGTTTTAGATTGTTTAGAGTCGCCACCTATGTTTTTAAAGGAACATAAGAAAAACCTAGAAATAGCCTAATTTATGTACAAAACCAGAGATTCGGGAGAGAAGGGTTCGGGGGTTAGGTGACGGAGTGGGAAGTACTTAAACACCCACTCCGCCCCGCTTACGCGGGTCTTGCTACTATTGGTGTTCTAATATTTACATGTCCTTCAATTAATTAAATAGAAATGTGCTAACAATTGTGATGAGAAGAAAAGGGGAAATAAAGGGAAAATAAAATAGAATTGTTTTATTTATTTAATGATAAATATTACATGTAACAAGTAATGTTAAAGAATTACATTAAGAGATGAAGAGAAATTAACATGGTGAATTAAAGTTAAGATTAAAATGTAGGGAGATAACCTTAACTAACTTCAATATGTGAAGTAGTCATGTTGGTCATGTCCCATTAATGGGGATTGCATACATCAAGAAGAAGAAAACAAAGGAAGAAAATGGAGTTGTACCTTGAGAAAGAGGACTTGGAACCTTGACTTGAAAGTGTTGTTGTTGTAATGAAATTGTTGTAGAACAATTTGTGTAGAGTCTTGTTACTAAGGACTCTTATTGGAAGAATTTGTGTATAATGTAGTTGGTGAATCAAGGTTGGAGTCCAAAAAGAAGTCCCTTTCCAAGGTAGGAGATGATGGTTTTTATAGGTAAAAAAGAGAGGGAAATGATGGAGGGAAATTGGTCATCCATGTGAAATGGAATGAGCCAATCACAAATAAGATAAATGAATAAAAGAAAAATAAAAGAAATAAAAGAAATCAAATAATAAATGAAAGAAATATTAGTTTTTGGGAAAAGGCTTAGAATTTGGGATTGGGAGTTAATGAGAAAAGGGGGGATGAATGTGGATGTAAAAAGATGGTTTTTGTGATCAAGAAAAGATGTTTGTAAATAAGAAAAGGGAGGGAAATAAGGTGCAATCCGTTACTGCCATATCAGACAGCGCGCGAGTCCGGCTTTTGGGTCGGGACGCGCGCGCGGCTCACTGGCAGTCCCGGAAGCGCCCGCGGGTGAAAAATGACAGAATGACAGAATGACCCTAAAAGTTAACTCTGTTATGGAGTTTAGTCCAAAACTAACGGAATCAGTTAGGAACTTAACCGAAGTAACAGAAATCAATGAAAATAAGTTAAATAAAAATACTTTGTATGCAATCGGGGTGAGAGGTCCAAGGCGGGGTGTCTACAGAGCCCCTCGGCGATGTGGATTGCAAAGCAAAACGCGTCGACGAAAGTAAAAACACCCGCCGAGGACATCGACAAAGAAAAAGAAAGAAAAGGAAGCAAAGACTCGATGAAAGCAGTAATTTGAAATTGCTAGAGATAGGGGTGCGCTCCCTGTGTGAGCGTCTTTTGCTGGAGTGTTGTATTGGAGCTCATGGGAGCTTGTCTCGATAAGGACCGAGTTGTTGAGTTGGGGCTCATGGGAGCTTGTCTCGATATGGACCGATTTGCCGACTTGGAGCTCATGGGAGCTTGTCTCGATATGGACCGAGTTTCCGACTTGGAGCTCATGGGAGCTTGTCTCGATATGGACCGAGTTTCCGACTTGGGGCTCATGGGAGTTTGTCTCGATATGGACCGAGTTGCCGACTTGGGGCTCATGGGAGCTTGTCTCGATATGGACCGAGTTTCCGACTTGGAGCTCATGGGAGCTTGTCTCGATATGGACCGAGTTGCCGACTTGGAGCTCATGGGAGCTTGTGTCGATATGGACCGAGTTGCCGACTTGGAGCTCATGGGAGCTTGTCTCGATATAGACCAAGTTGCCGACTTGGAGCTCATGGGAGCTTATGTTGTTGACTTTGTGGGGTGTGGGCACGGTTGACCACTTTCTGGTGGGGATGAAGTGCCTTGAGTAGCGGATGCTGTTGACATCGTGGTGGTACCTGTTATGTGTGTGCTTGACAGGTATATGTGTTCTTGCAAGAAGATGCATGAAGTGTGAAATGAAGAGAGAGAAATTGTGCTCGTGGTGTGATGGGATTTTGGAACACTCTTGCAATGAGAGAGAAGTAAGAATGTAGAGAGTGATCTTGTGTGCGGTGTGATTTTGAGGAAAGCATTGGATGTATTCATACCTTCGCTTACCATTGCCGCTTGAGTGGAGATGGATTTCTGATGTCCGCGGAGGATGCTTTGATGGAGAATGTCCATTCTTTGGATGTTGATGAGAGAACGCTCTTGATGATGGGTTGGCGAGATGGTACTCTGGATGATGGGTTGGTCGTGCCAAAGGCTGCCTACGTATCCCTTGAAAGGAATCAGACCAGCGTAGTTCAAGGATGATGGAGAATGCTAGAGGAGAAGCTTGGAGCAAAGCAAAGTAAAGCACATACTTTTGCACATAGAAGGAGAAAGAAAAAGAAAAATCTTTTTTTTTTTTTTTTTTTTTTTTTTTTTAGATTAGAAAGGAAAGAATATGCACACATGTGAGGAAAAGATTTTTTTTTTTAGTGGGTGAACCATTTTAACCATTGTGTGCTTGTGAAGCCAACCCAAGATCAAGTCATGTTCAGTCGAAGTCCGGATTGCCTCGCTTGAATTCTGTTGTCGCTGGTGTGCCCAACGAAGATTGATGTCTAGCCCCAAGAGATTTGTCGATTATGGGGCTTCAAATGAGTATGCTTGCTTGACTTTTCTTGAGTTTAACTAATGACGGATCTTCGGATGCAACTAGTTCTGTGGCCCAACTTTATCTGAGCTGCACCTTGTGCTTTTGATCTTGGAGAAGGGGGTGCTGAATTGCAGAAACATTGGGATTGGCCGTGGCATTTCCCGCTATAACCCTGTTTTGATTAGAGTTTAGCATATTGAATCTTTTTCCTTTTCTCTAAGACTTCCTTCAAAATCTCGCTGTGAGTTCTAACAAAAATCATCAACTTCATTCATAACATCGGAGTCTTCATTTAAAACCAAGAGGCCTTTGAAGTGTTGAGAGACCCTTGAATCTTGATTGTTCTCATGGAGCCATAAGACTACTCCACATTGCACTTGCTTGAGTATTGTTGCCCAAAAGACTGTCGGTCGTGAAGCCCTAATACAGCCCTTTGCTTGAATTACTTGAATTACTGTAATGCCGTAGCCCAAAAGATTGTAGATTGCGAAGCCCGTTGAGACCTTCGGTGCCGAATTGAGGAAGCTTCCAATGTTGCACATGACTTGGCTGGGGATACTGCTGGGGAGTTAATTGCTCTTTGCCGAGGGAGCCTTTAAGACTTGACCGTAGCCCCTAGAGTGCCATCATTGATTTCGAGAAAGGTCCACCCTTGATTGGGGAAACGAGCACGGGCACACATGACAAGAGGGCTTTTTGACATCCCTTTTGAGGGACTTTGAGGATAGTTTCACACATCTTTCTTGAGCATAGCCCCTAGGGCGTATTGATTGCCAAATGAAGCAAAAGAATCCCTTGTTCTTGAGTCACCTAGCCCCTAGGACGTCACCATATATTGAGCAAAGCAAGAGTGACTCGTCCTCGTGTGAGGGAATAAACATGAGAGGATATGGCAAGAGCTACTCCATTTCTCGGGAGCCTTTCGGTGTACTTTAGAAGCACATACTTGAAGAAGCTTTGAAAACTGGGACACATGTTGTTGCTGTTTGTTTCCCAAGCCAATTGACTAGCTAGGGATTATTTGTGCAACCTCGTGCCCTTTTATGATGGGCTTGTTCTCGGATGGGTCTTGGTTACCACGGGCCTTCTTTTCATGAACCCAAAAATGCACACTGCTGGAGAATGATACCGATAACCCAAGACAACCTTTGATGGTGCTATATCTTGTCGAGCCTTTTGCAATCCCAAAGTTGACTCGGTGGGGAATTGACTTGCTGAGGAGATTCAATGTAGAACTTGTCTTCTTTAGAGGCCGGGGATCTCCATTTCTCTTTCCCTTCTCTCTCTCACTCTCTCATTTTTTTTTATGACGCACCTTGTTTTTTTGCCTAGACCGCCCTTTCGGGTTTTCAATCTAGCGGGCATCTCTTTTGCGTCTTCATCATTTTTTTTTGACTCAATTGATGAGGAAGTGTGCATTGACTCTAGCTGAGGATGAGAGACATGTGATTTTGCGGTGAAAACCTTTTGTCACTAAAGATGAGTGACATTGACTCGACTAGGGAAGTGTCCCTAGTATTGACATGTATTTTTTTTTTTTATTGAATTGAATGACTCACGAAGGCAAGTAAGTCATTAAGAGATAAGAGAAGGAAAGCCCCAATTTGATTGCAAGGAATTGGGAGTATGCAGAAGGAATAGAAGTCCTTAGACTCGACAAGGAACGCGAAATGATTTCAAATCTAAGAAAGTTGTTCAATCTTTTTGGTGATTAATTCATTGGCAAATGAATCGTACAAAGATGTCTTGACAAGTTCGAGATGAAGGCCGATCACCATAACGCGCTAGGGCTAAACATTTCTTCTTTCTTGCATGAGACCGGACCCGCAGGTTGCCTACGTTCTGTAGAGGCTCAGGTCACCGTAGTTCTTGTGGATTCTCCATTCGTCGTGATGGAATTGTTGCTTCGTCGTGATTGTTGTCGATGTTGCTTCGTCCTTCATCGGTAGAATGATGTTGATCTTGTACTTCTTTGATTGATGGGGATTTTTTTTTTTTTTTTTTTTTTGTGCTCTAACTTTTGCCTAGGTTGATTTGATGGTTTCAACCTAGCGAGCTCTTTTTTTTTTTTTTTTTTTTTTTTTTTAATCCCCCTTTGAAAACTTTGCTTGACTTCTTCATGATTGTTGCTCCACCTTGTTTGTCTTGGCTTCGTCGTTGATGTTGGCGTCGATGTTTAGCCCCTAGGCGTTCAAGTGATGGCCTTGTTCTGAAACTTGTTTAGACATCTTTTCATCATTTTGCCAAGAATTAGATTGAACAACTTGGAAGAGTGTATAAGGACAAGAACGACTTTTATTTGATAAGAAGACTCGACACTTAACATGGGACGAGAGAAAACATTAATGCACACAAAAGAGGACTTTTGACTCTTTTTTTTTTTTTTTTTTTTTTTACTACTAGGTAGAGAAAGAGAAACGGAGATTGTTGTCGTCGTCCTCTATGTTGAAGCCACTTCTTTGATGAGTTGCTCTTCACCCACGGTAAATTCGCCGTTGTCGATCAAATCTTGGATGATGTTTCGGAGAAGGAAGCACCCTTCGGTAGTGTGGCCACTATGCTTTTGGTAGCCGCACCATTCACCATGAGCATGATTTTTCAGTATCGCCTTCGGCTTGTACCCCTCCAAAGGCTTGATCTTCCCTCTTGCCACCAAAATTTTAAATGCCTCGGCTTGGGTTACTCCTTGGAGAGGAGTGAAAACTCGGTTGTTGGTGGTACCTTTGTAGCTTTTGAGGGTCGGGCCACTTGAGCATGCTTTATCATTGAACTTTGCTTTGCTGTCGGTGAGCTCTTGCAAACGGGCTTTGAGTTCGGAAACCTCTTCCTTGTTAATTCTTCTCTCATAATCAAGACGGGCCTTGAGTTCGGAAACCTCTTCTTTGTGAATCCTCTTGTTGATATCGAAACGGGCTTGCCACAAATTGTCTTTACGGCGGGCATCCTCGACAATCCTATCCATTTGTTCCCCCACTGATTTCATTATGTTGAGTAACCCTTCGTTGGACACGAAATCATTTCCATCGTTGTTGTTGTTGCCGTTGGAAGCCATTGGACCTATTGGAAGAACACGGTTGATCTTAGGTTGGCCCCACAAACACCTTTTGAGTAATATGATTAAACCCACAAACAAAGAAAAAGACTCAACCACATAAGGAAAAACGACTCTTTTTTTTTATGTATTTACAAAGTCGGAAGGACGTGGTCCTTTTTGGGGTTTCTAGAAAAAATAGTGGAATCGTCACACTAGTATATAGACCTTCTCGCGGTCCCATATACTCATCGGATTCCACCACGCTTGTGAATCCTACATGTGTCGGGATTAAACTAAATTAATGTAGTAAAGCATACATGCGGGGACGGATTTTTATTTTCGTCCATAATAACCACTTTTGGGGACGGAGTTTTATTTCGTCCATTGCAACAAGTTGGCATGTATGATTTGAAGACATTAGTTTAGGGAAATCTCGGCACATGGAAACCGACTTGAGTCACGGAGTGTTAGACCCTAACTAGAATTGTGTGGTTTGTGCTCGGCTTGAATATGAGGCTCAAAGGTCACCCCCGGCATGTAGTCATGAACTACGCCACGGGCTGAGGTTGACCGCTTCGGAAGAGTCAAGGTCAGGTGGAGCTTGAAACTTCCTAGGACGGGCCTCGACGGGTTTGGGGTTGGACTTGTGCGACTCGATAGTGAGCAGTTGATAAGAATATGTGCATGTAGTGTGAGGTCTAACATGTGACAAAACATTTTTTTTTTCAAAAGAAATAAAAAAAAACAAATAAACACATAATTACAACTTTCGAATCACCCATGTGACCGATAAAAATAAACAGAAAGTAAAAGAAATTGTATGCAGGCCCGGTGCCCACACACTGTCATTCTGTTCTGTTTCTGTGCACTGTTCTGTTCCGGGAATGCGCCCAGAAGCGCGCGCATTGTGTTGCCTATGCGGAAGGCGCGCGCGTGAGAGGAAGCAGGGCAGAGGCGCCCGCTTCTGGGTGAGAACCTGCAAATCAGTGGGTTCAAGGGATTGCCTTGACCCTTAATTAAGAAAACTTTCCCCTGCAGAATTTGTTAGCACAGAAACATGGAATTGAAGGACAAGAAAGGAGGCGGGCGATTCTGGTAATAAGGGTCGGACGCGCGCGCTTTAGGCCAAGAAGGCCGGAGGCGCGCGCTTCCTACCCTTTTTACCAGAATGCCCAGAAAACAGAATAAAAGAACACCAAAAGTTAAGAACGCAAGTTTAACCCTCTAAATCTTCCCCAGCGGAGTCGCCACTGTAGATACCCCGGGGAACCACGGCTTGGCTAGAGCGGTGAATTATCCTAGGATGTCTAACTTGTTTTAGATTGTTTAGAGTCGCCACCTATGTTTTTAAAGGAACATAAGAAAAACCTAGAAATAGCCTAATTTATGTACAAAATCAGAGATTCGGGAGAGAAGGGTTCGGGGGTTAGGTGACGGAGTGGGAAGTACTTAAACACCCACTCCGCCCCGCTTACGCGGGTCTTGCTACTATTGGTGTTCTAATATTTACATGTCCTTCAATTAATTAAATAGAAATGTGCTAACAATTGTGATGAGAAGAAAAGGGGAAATAAAGGGGAAATAAAATAGAATTGTTTTATTTATTTAATGATAAAGATTACATGTAACAAGTAATGTTAAAGAATTACATTAAGAGATGAAGAGAAATTAACATGGTGAATTAAAGTTAAGATTAAAATGTAGGGAGATAACCTTAACTAACTTCAATATGTGAAGTAGTCATGTTGGTCATGTCCCATTAATGGGGATTGCATACATCAAGAAGAAGAAAACAAAGGAAGAAAATGGAGTTGTACCTTGAGAAAGAGGACTTGGAACCTTGACTTGAAAGTGTTGTTGTTGTAATGAAATTGTTGTAGAACAATTTGTGTAGACTCTTGTTACTAAGGACTCTTATTGGGAGAATTTGTGTATAATGTAGTTGGTGAATCAAGGTTGGAGTCCAAAAAGAAGTCCCTTTCCAAGGTAGGAGATGATGGTTTTTATAGGTAAAAAAGAGAGGGAAATGATGGAGGGAAATTGGTCATCCATGTGAAATGGAATGAGCCAATCACAAATAAGATAAATGAATAAAAGAAAAATAAAATAAATAAAAGAAATCAAATAATAAATGAAAGAAATATTAGTTTTTGGGAAAAGGCTTAGAATTTGGGATTGGGAGTTAATGAGAAAAGGGGGGATGAATGTGGATGTAAAAAGATGGTTTTTGTGATCAAGAAAAGATGTTTGTAAATAAGAAAAGGGAGGGAAATAAGGTGCAATCCGTTACTGCCATATCGGACAGCGCGCGAGTCCGGCTTTTGGGTCGGGACGCGCGCGCGGCTCACTGGCAGTGCCGGAAGCGCCCGCGGGTGAAAAATGACAGAATGACAGAATGACCCTAAAAGTTAACTCTGTTATGCAGTTTAGTCCAAAACTAACGGAATCAGTTAGGAACTTAACCGAAGTAACAGAAATCAATGAAAATAAGTTAAATAAAAATACTTTGTATGCAATCGGGATGAGAGGTCCAAGGCGGGGTGTCTACACACACACCATCCTTGGCCCATTTAGGTCAACTTGTCCGTCTTAGGTTAAAACTACCCCTTCACCTTTGACCCGTCAAGGTCACCCCGTGACCCGCTTAGGTCGACTTACCTATCTTGGATCCATCTAGGTCAATCTCCATCCTTCCTTAGTCCACCAACCTGAATAGGTCAACCTTAGACCCGCTTAGGTCAAACCATGTCTATCCCACTTAGATCATCCCATAGGCAAACCGCTACAACCCGCTATCTTGATTCATTCACCATATAGGTCAATCCAACCCTTCTCATTTAGGTCGACCTATCCTTTACCCATCTAGGTCAACCCACCATTATCATCGCATCCTAGCTTGAACCATTTCTTGTCTCAAACCTTAGGTCAAACCTTAAGTCAAATTTAGGTCAAACCTTAAGTCAAACCTTACCCGATTCCTATAGGTCTTCCTCACCCATGCTTGACTACAGACCGAGTCATCTCCCTCTTTTTGACCCCTATGGTCATCTCTCACCTCATTTTAAAAGTCTAACTTGATTCGAACTACGGCGACCTGAGCCTCTTATTGTGTGGGACCTCTCCCTCATGATAAGGGGAATGTAGGCAACTTCGGTCCGGTCAAACTTTCAATTTTTTACCAAAATGCATTTCAAAAATGTGGAGACCGACTCTTTTCCAAAAAATGATTTTATAACGATGCCTTATCATTAAATACGAATCTAATTTAATTCAACTAAGAGGCTTAATTCTTTCATGACTAGAGTTCTGCATCATGTCGGCTGCAAGGAACATCGAAGTTGCAACTGAAGCTGCTACCCAAGATCCCGAGACAATCCTCTACACCGGTACTGTTCTCAATAAGCAAGCATCCCACTTCGAAGCCATCCTCGATGAACAAGCAATCCACTTTAAGGCCATTCTCAACGAGCAAGCAACACACTTTCAGAAGGAGATGCATAAGACCCTAAGAGATATCGAGAGGCGCCATTTGTCTGACATTCGTGGCGTTTATGATTACCTCAGCCGAGTTCTCCCTCTTGCTCAATGTCAACACCCGTACGCTCCTCAAATGTACGGGCCGCTACAGACTTTCCCCATCGGGATGCCTCCTATGACTACTCATCAACAAGGGGTACCGGCACCTAAATCACCCTCAAAGACAGTTCGTGAAAGGAAGGACGAGCGCGAATTCGACGACTTGGGTATGCCGTTAGCCAAATTCTTCAAAGGTTTGGTTCGAGCCGGAAAGTTGGCTCCTCTACTCAACTATGAACCAAACAGGGTAAGACCAGACTTGGATCCCTCCAAATACTGCAAATACCACCAGTACATTGGGCATGACACTGAAGGTTGCCTCCAATTGAAAAGGAAGATCCAAAGCCTCATTGATAGCGGAGCCATCACACGCGATAGGAATGCATGGGCGTGAGCAAAGTCCAAACAAGAAAGAGCAAACTGGGGCTACCTCTTTTAAATAATAAATAAAAAGGGTCATTCAGTCTTCGTAGGTTCTAGAGTGTCTTTAGTCAAAAGTCCACCTTGGACTATTTTTGTTTCTTTAGTAAAAGTCCACCCCAGATTAGTCGTTTTTCTTTCAAATAATAAAAGAGTCTTTATTTCTTTTCTCTCTAGACTTGAGACATAATCTTGCATAAATCAATTCCATGAAAATTGTCTTATTCACCATCTGCACTTGATTGCTATATCTTTATATGATGAATTAATCTTAATCTTACTCATTAATGACGACTCATTAAAAGGTAAATGGACCCATAAACCATTCACATAACTAAATACACAATTAGTCTCAAGATAACAAATGCTTTGACCAATTGGGATGAACGAATCACTTTCTCTTCTCTCTACATTCTACCCCTATACACCTTCTCCCATACACTATCCTCATACGCCTCTCATCCCACCATTAGACCCCTTTTCCATACGGTCATGACAAAGAAATGGATTGCGGTTGCTCATCATCAAATAGACATCCATGCTGCCACAATTTAAGGGTTTGTTTGTTCCCTTCATAAATACTACATGCCGATACACCGGGGCTGTCCGTATTCCATCGCAAATATAAAAGAAATGTACGAAGTTGTTCATGCCATTAATAGGTGCCACGTGATAATCCGATGAAGCTCTACCGGTATAAATCAAGGGGCTATGATGCCCGCCACCAGCAAAAGGGCGCTTGAACTATAAAGAGGCTACCTCGCAATCGAGAGAGGCGAAAGCAAACTAGGGGCTTGTCTTGCCCAATGTTTCATGCACAAATATATAAAAAAGGCTCGCTAAGCTGAAACCCAAAAGGGCAACCTAGGCAAAAGTTAGAGCATTGCACCAAAAAGAAGCCCGCTAGGTTGAAAACCCGAAAGGGCGGCCTGGGCAAAAAAAAAGGGTGTGCACAAAGAGATAAAATAAAAAAAAATATAAAGAAAAATAGAAGGGGCTATCACCATAGAAAAGTAAAAGTCCCATTTTATTTTCACTTCAAATGTTCTATTTTTCTTTCTTTCCCTACAATGGAACAATGACAACTACAATGGAGCAATCCACTGCAATGAGCTGCAATGAAGCAATCCAAAGCAACAAGCTTACAACGGAGTAACCTATCGCGACAAATGAACCTCATACTCTAACCCAACTCCATCATCAGCCAGGATATCCCCGAACTACGCGGACCTGAGCTCCTCACCTTGAGGAGAACGTAGGCAACCTCCCGGTTCGGTTCAAAATATACACAACCCACCTTGAACCAATTTCCTTTCTCTTCTCTCTTCCCCATATATTTCTACTTCTGATCTCTTCACTCACAATTGATCAAAACATTTATTAATTTGAGGCTACTTGTTTACGAATTAACCATAACTCATTAATTAATCAACGAGGTCCATTCTCAAGCAATCAAATGACAATCTTGAATAAAACAATTTTCAAATGTCTCGCAAGTCTTCTTTTCTACAATCTAGGAAGAGCCAAACACTTACTTTCTGTCAAGCAGGGGATTCCTTCCGTTTGTACATACACCTTCCACAAATTGTACAAAGAGTCGAAATATGAGAACTCTCACTTTCTCTCTCTCTTACCTTTCTCGAAATGCCCCTGCAAGTTTTCATACAATTCTTTTTTCTTTTTTTGGAGTCGATTGAATGATTTCTTAAAAAAAAAAAAAAAAAAAAATTGACGCGAAAGAGATGCCCGCTAGATTGAAAACCCGCAAGGGCGGTCTAGGCAGAAAAAAGGGTGTGTCTTAAAAGAGGTAGGATACACCGCTCTACGAAACTGGGGCTTCCCTAACAATAAAGGACCGACCATAAGGTTTCTCAAAGAATGTCGGGGCTTCATCAAGCACATACTTAGAAGAAGAGGATTCCTCATCATCAAGCTCGACGTAGGATTTCTCAAAGGAGGGAGGATACCCGCTCATCAAACTAGAGCGTCCCCAACAAAATGGGTCGACTATGCGCTTTCTCGGAGAACACCGGAGCTTCAACAAGGAAGGGCATCCCTCATCGCTGAGCTCGGCACATGACGAACACTTTGAATTTGTTAGAATCATAACTAATTATAAGGCATCTTTATAAAATCGTAACACTTTCAAAAGTATTCTCTTCCCCGACACTTTGTTTATAAACCCGCACTCTCGGTCTCCACAAAATTGTAAAAACATCCTCGATCCATCTAAGACCCATCTCCGTGATTCTTGAGTTGACTCGGTCCTTTACCCTATCTCCTACACTTTAGGGAACCCCTAGGCCTAAGCCCTCAACTCTCTACCTCCCAATCTTACCTGATTCAAAACCTTAGGTCTTAAACCAGTCTACCAAATCCATATCCTTAGAATGACCCATTAGGTCCCGGACCTACCGGTCTCGAGTCTACCTGATCTCTTAGATCCCAAACCTACCAATATATATTCATCCTTACCTTGTCCAGACTATGTCTCCATTATCCTCTTAGGTCCAATCTAACCTGTTGAGCGATCCTTTGGATGCCAAGACCATTCGAGTCTACCAAACTTATCCTTGAAGTCCATGATATGTCTGATCCATACCTTAGGCCTCAACCCCTAAACCTTTAGGTCACAAGACTTTCTACCCTCTAGGTCTCTCACCTTACATCTCCACCCTATGAACTCTTTAATTCCCAAGCCTACTTGGTCCGATTAAAAGCGACGCATCTACGTCTCCCGACTCCCGTCATATCCAAGCCATGGCCCTACCACTCTTAAACCTACC
The DNA here is from genome assembly GCA_026119855.1 of Campanula takesimana. Lineage (NCBI taxonomy): Eukaryota > Viridiplantae > Streptophyta > Magnoliopsida > Asterales > Campanulaceae > Campanula > Campanula takesimana. The sequence goes on along the minus strand of JAOWBW010000780.1, from coordinate 529,151 downwards.
AAGTACCAACCTAGTGTCACTCATTAGCCGCAAGAGACTACCTAGTCTGACCTTCAACTCCTTACGACTCTAACCTACTTAATCCAAGTCGAGTCCAAACCTTGCCACCTGCACGATCCTCTCCTCAAACTCTTTAGATCTCAAACCTTTCTTCCCCACGAGTCCAAACCTCAAACATGCTCGAACGCATAGGATCTCCCGCATACCGTGACATGCCATAAAGATATCAAAACCCGTCCGGTCAAAACTCGTGCGCTTAACACCTTTGGTCCCATACCAAACCCACCTTCGCAATCGCCGAACGAGCTTGGTCACGCGCAATGACCTCTGAGACAAACTTAGGACCTAAGCAAACCCAATCCAACTTAGGTACCTATTGTACTCAAGCAAAGTCTTGGACACTCAATCCCTTTACCTAAAGCGCCAACATGGTCATATACTCAAAACCATTTCCCGCACCTATGGTTCGCACCTAGCCTAAACTTTCAAACACTCTAGGATCCAAGCCCAACATGCGTATCAGGTACTAGGATCATCCAATCCCAATCCGTTGCTCCTTGGCCGACCTCAAGCCTGCTTGGTCCTAACCCATAATGCGGTTTCTCTAGGACAAAAGACTTACCCGCTTGAAAGCCTTATGTCCCAACGCTACCCTGCCTAGCCTTCGATCTCCTAGATCTCACGCCTACCATTCCATTAGGCCCCGGTCTCCTTAACACATGTCTGAGTCTTAACCTATCTAAACCCTAGCACTCTAGCCTAGGTCTAACCTATCGAGTCTATCCAGCCATAAGGTATCAAGCTCACCTGCCCCAAACCGCAACACTTTTAGACCTCAAACTTGCTCGGTCTAAACCAAGACAAACCTTCAAATGCTTTCGGTCTCCAAACCCTAGCCTCAAGCCTAGGTAGTCACCTTCTATTTAAAGCCTAGCCTTAAACCTAGGTAATCGCATTCCCTCTAAACCCTAGTCCCAAACCTAGGTAATCGCATCCTCTACAAACCCTAGCCTCTAGCCTAGGAAGTCACATGCGCTCCGAACCCTAGCCTCAAGCCTAGGTAATCACATCTTCCCAAACCCTAGCCTCAAACCTAGGTAATCACATCTTCCAAACCCTAGACTCAAGCCTAGGTAGTTACATTCCCTCCAAACCCTAGCCTCAAGCCTAGGTAGTCGCATTCTCTCCAAACCCTAGCCCCAAGCCTAGGTAATTACATCCTTCCAAACCCTAGCCTAAAGCCTAGGAAGTTACATCCTTCTTAAACCCTAGCCTCGATCGTAGGTAGCCACATCCTTCCTAAACCATACCCTTGAGCCTAGGTAGTCACATTCCCTCCAAACTCTAGCCTCAAGCCTGGTAGTCGATATTCTTTCCAAACCCTAGCCTCAAACCTAGGAAGTCGCGTTCTCCCCAAACCCTAGCCTCAAGCCTAAGTACTCACATATCCTTAAGCCTAGGAAACCGCAACATCCTCTTTAACCCTAGCCCAAGTTCTAGGGAATTTCCAAAGCCCCGCATGCAACATCATTTCCACATTCCCGAAACCCTAGTCTCGAAACCTAGGAAATTTACAATCTTAATCCCCCGTCTTATTGAACCCTAACCCAAAACCTAGGATACAATGCCCTGTCCATAACTTAATCAACCCTAGCCTCAGGCCTAGGAAGCCGCATTCGCTCTAAACCCTAGCCTCGAGCCTAAGTAGTCACATTCGCTCTAAACCCTAGCCTCGAGCCTAGGTACTCGCATTCGCTCCAAACCCTAGCCTCAAGCCTAGGTAGTCACACTCTTTCTAAACCCTAGCCGCAGGGCCTAGGAGACTATATCCTCACTAAACTCTATCATCGAGCCTAGGATTCAACATTCCCTTCAAACCCTAGTCCTAGACCTAGGAAATTCCTTCACCTTAGTCTCAAAATATAGGAAGTTTACAGTCCTTAGCCTTAAAACCTAGCCTAAAGCCTAGGTTACCACGAACATTTCCAAGCCATAGTCACCAATCCCGGAAAATGGTAAACCCTAACATCAAGCTTAGTGGACCTTCCACAAAAGCAATCCCTCTTCCCAACGGTCCATGGTCTCAAGCTTAGGAAGTCACAACCATTCCAACTCCCAGCCTTATGTCTAAAAGCCAACGCCTTTGCAACCTCTGAGCCTACCACAACTCCAAGCCCTAGCCTCCTAGACCTAGGAAATTCCTAAACCCTAGTCCCAAACCTAGGAGAGTCAAGGTCCTTAAACACCAGTTTCCAAACCCTTGTTTGAAACCCTAACATCTAGGAAGTTCCCAAACCTCAAACTTTCCAAGCCCTAGCACTAAGCCTAGGATAGAATACTCTCCTCATGCTTAAATGAACTCCAATCCCTAGCCCGTAATCCTAGGAAACCCACATTATCTCCAAGACATAATCTAAAGCCCAAGAAGCCGTGACATCTTTGGCATCCCTATCTCAAGATTAGGAGATCGCCAACTTCCTTATTCCCTTTCCTTAAAAAGCCTTAGGTCCTACCTCTAGGCAACCAAGAAAAATGTCCCTTACCTAACACCTTGGTCTCAATGGCTCGTAGCCTCATTCCCTCCTAAATTAGGATAAGCGGAACCCAAATCATGTTTCCCATATTAGCAACTCCCCTAGAGTCCATCTCCTTCGCGTCTCCCTAAAGGTCCTGTTGGTCCCAAAGGGCAACAAGGGTATAGAACCGCTAGAGGGGGGGTGAATAGCGGTTTAAAATCTTTTTCGGAATACCCTTGAAAATCAACCAAGTACTTATCAGTTTGGTCTATTGCGGTTTAAAGCACTAGAACCGCTCAGATAAAATGCACAGCGGAGTTTTGAGGTTTAGTCCAAACTGAATTGTAAAGAGTTGGGCGGTTTAAGTGGTTGAAAAGGAATGATGCAACTGACAGGGCACAACTGAAGTATCACAAAAGTATGCAAATCATTTATCAAGTCATTTCACATGAAAGTAAATAAATCTCATAAACATAAATGTAAATGACAAGACAGAAAATAAAGATCAAGGACACACAATTTGAAGAGGTTCGTTCTTGAAAGAACTACGTCCTCTACCTAGGTGGTTAGCCTAGGATTTTCTAATAGCTACTAGACTTGTATTGATTTAGAGGAGTTTTTACAAGATTACAAAAGAATCCAAACTCTAAATAAACAATCTAACCTAACAATGCTATTATAACAACCTGTGTTTTCGAGGTATATAATCTATACGAAAATATACTCCGGGTGTGTAGTGTGGAAAGAAATCAAGAGCTCAAAATATCTAAGTGATGGTGAGCAAATGATTACTTTCTGTGCAAGACTGAGTTGTGATGATTTGAAGGCTTGAAGCTTTAATGAAGAACTCTGGGTTTGCTAAGGAGATGATGAAGATATGAGTATCTGGGTTTTCAATCTTCAAAGCAAACTTGAATACTTGGGATATTCTCTTTGAAGCTCAGCAACCTTCAATGTTGAACAATGAAGGCTATTTATAGTGAAGGCATTAGTGACCGTTGGACAATGAGGTGAGTCATTGTATGGCGGTTTAATGCGTTGTCACAATCCCATTGGTTGACCTGTCACTATCGTCCTTTGCTTTTTCTTTGTGGCAGGAGGTTGTTGGACCACTACCTGACATTGTCCTTTTAGTTGTTGAAAAGTACAACGGTAACTTTTCAAAAAGCGAGACAAACCGACATTCCCAGAATAACTGAACCATGACTTGAAGTTTAAGGACAAGTCACCAGTCATTCATTTTTACGGTTGAAAAGCGAATGTTTGTCTTCAAGGAGTAGATGACAGCAATAACTTCTTCAATATCTTGGTCGGGGGTTCCACCAGATGCATGTGCGGTTTCATGAATGAACTTGAAATGCTGTTTCATCAAAGACACAAACTGCGGTTTGATGAAGGACTTCAGGCACCATGCTGGCGGTTTGAATATGGCGGCTTGAGGGACACTAAAGCGCTAAGAGTAAACCGATCATAACTCAGCCTAACTACTAAAAATCTAGAAATGGACTTGTCTAAAAATTGAAGTAAAACTTCATTACAAGTAAACCTAAAGTCCATAAGAAGACACGTGGAATTGGTCAATCAAATTAGGTGGGTGTACTAACAATGAATCCTAACAATCTCCCCCTATTTGATTGATGCCATTACCACACTATGATAGAGCAAACATTGTACTTGTTAAGAACATGCTCAAATGAGTATGTATTGAAACTGCATGTCCCAAGTCAAATGTACACACAATGCTATACCATAGATTTCTAATCTATCAAAGACAAAGGAAATGAAACACAGATAGATAAGATATTCATTCAGATGCATATAGAGAGATATGATTATGAGAATCAGATATGCATGTTTAAACTGAATGTTTAAAACACATACACTTAGAAAATTTTTCATGATGAATAGTGCATGAGTTTTTAGAAATGCATTGTTCCACAAACAAGTAGTTTGAATAAACAAAGTTTTGGAATATTGGATGCAATGCATTCATTTTCATTATAATCCTTCAAAGATTTTAGAAGATACAAATTACAAGGAAAATAATGAAAGTCAAAAACTGATTACAAAAGATAGAAAGAATTCTAATCAGTTCTATCAGGAACCCTAGCGGCGGCTTGGACAACGGTTTGAGCATCAGAAGGCTCAACTATGCTGGCGGTTTCAAACACATATTCGGCTGACTTGAGACGTAGATGGGTCGGTTCATTTACCTTCTCTAAGATTTTCTCAGAAAGCTTTTTCAGGTCGTTGGCATACTGAACTAAGTAGTCAGTTGATGAAACCGTTAGATCAGCTAGTTGGTCTAACTTCTTCTCCAGAGCCTCATTCATTTCTTGGGCCGCTTCAAGTCTGAGAGAAGTCAGCTCATTCAAAGTTTCAACCTTCTGTTCTAACTTGAGCTGATTCTCCAGAAGGGTTTCAAGTTTGAATTCCATTCTCCCAATCCTAGGGTCAACAGCATTCTCCCTCTTAATGGCATCAACAAGGAAGGGCAGAGAGGAAAGAAATGCAGATTGGGTAAGGAAAGAATCCAGCACAAACTGAATCTTCACAGGATCAGTTTCAAAAGGGGAGGAAGGGAAAGGAATGATAGAGAATGAAGTGTAGGGAAGAGAAAGGGAAATGGAAAGAATTTGGGTATTAGAAAGAGGAAAGGAAGAATAAGGAGAGAACTGCCATCTATATAGATAAGGAAAGACAATGCAGTTTATTCTAAAGAAAAATTAAGAGCAGAGAGAGAAGATGAACTCAACTGCCAGATCTTCAATAATTTGATCAAGAGTTGAAGCAATCAGTTGATCTGAAGCAGCTTGAGACTCATCGACTGGAAAGATGGCAAAAGGATTTGGATGGCCAGACTTGAGCCGTTTCTCTTCATGCTTGTTGGCGGCTCTAATGATGGCTCCATGGAGGTTGGCTTTGGAAGTAGTAGCTCTAAACTTCTTCTGGTAGCCCGCTATGTCATGTGCACACTTCCTTTTCAAACCACGCGGTTTGAGAGACCTAACTGCAACTGTGAATTCAGGCAGAACCGAAGGGGCAGAGATGTTGATCAGTTGCGGTTGAGCCGACGGTTGAACTGCTGATGTCGCGACCCCGGACCCCGCGGGCCCGAGACCGCGATCTGGACGTCGACTTAAAACCAAAATTATGAAATACCGAAGTTAAAAATTCCATTTGATACCAAAAGGTGATGATCCAAAGTTTTACAAAACCAAGTTTGATAAAAACCAATTACAACTATCATAAACTTCCACAAGTTTATGTCCAACAAAATACAAATATACAATTCTTAATGACATCATTGTTTGGTACAACTATCCCAAAAGGTTACACATTTATATAATGTAAACCAACCTATACAACTTTCCCCAAAAGAATGTATCCACACTTGACGTCCTCTTTCTCGTGATCAGCGAGACTAATCCTTAGCACCTGGGGGGGTTTAAGGAAAAACAAAGATAAAAAGAAAGGGGGTGAGATAAATCTCAATAAGTTACTAATGCAACTACATGACATGCTATGATGCACGAAGCGATAAGCAATAATAAATATCACATAACACATAGCATTTATCACATAACAGATAGCAGCGGAAATAAACACATAACAAAGGATATAGCCAAGGTTTTCCAAACCGGTACATCCAAATAAAGGATTGCTGCGCAGCTTCAATAGTCAACAATCATCATCTCCATAATAGCATGAAAGCCGAAGAGAAAACCCCGGTACCGGAACCAATAACCATAAAAGTGTCACAAAGGACAAGGACCATGACACAAAGTCATGCCCGGTAGCTAGATACATTCACAAAGGAAGCTAACTTATCCAGTCCAAGGCCAATCTGGAAAAGGGGGTATAGAAGGGGGCAAAACAATGGTCAACATTATAATGGACTTGGCTTTGCCATTATAATCTTTCCCATCGCCCGATGTAACAAATATGCCAGCTGGGCTTCCAAATAAATGCTAAGTAATAATAATTTAGCATGGATAAACAACTTAAGGTTCAAAAGTAGGGAACCAATCCAATTAAATCACCACAAAGGTAAACCAATATAAACAGCACATCAAAGATGCCCAACATTCCCAAAACGGTACTTAAATAAATTTCATAACACATTTATTCACAAAAGAATCAATTCCACTTAAATAAGTGTTCCACGGTGTTATTTTAAGTTAATTAGAATAAATAAACCTCAACTAGTTAAGCCTTAAGTCTTAAACCAAGCAAAAAGGGAAAAATCCCCAACAGGCGAACGGGCGGGCGCCTGGGCATAGGCAGGCGGGCGCCTGTTTGGCCAGAAGGTTTGGGTCGCTGGAAAAGGGGGTGCAGGCGGGCGCTCGGGTCAAGGCGGGCGGGCGCCTGGTCTGCGGGCTGGGAGGAAAAACAGAGCTGGGTTCTTCAAATTGCCTTACCATTTTCATACCAAATCCATAACACCCAAAATCAACACTCCTAACAAGATTTCTAAGGTACCCAAACAACATTTAGCCAAAAAGGGGACCTTAACAACACCCTTTATCAACCAAAATCAAGACCAAAATCCCACATTCAAGATTTCACCATTTTTAACCAAAAACTCAAATAAATTCCAAACAAATTCAAAACCCAACCAAACTTCAAATATAACACATCAAGCATTATCTAAACATGATATGAACATTTTAGCATCAAAATGGGAGAAAAGTAACTTACCTGAATTTTCTCAAAGTTGACGGAATTCAATTCTTTTTTATTCTACGCGATCCTAACGACGATCTAAACACATTTCACGTTTTAAGAAATGAGAAATAACTAGAAGAAGATGAAGGAAATGAAGAGAGAAGGTAGAGAATGAGGAACTTACCAAAAGGGAGGAGAGAGAGAGGGAGTTGCTGGGAGGAGGAAGATGAGTGAGGGAGGAGAGTAGGGAGGTGAGGGAAGTAGGGGAAATTATTCAAAAAGTTACATTTAGGCCCCTCCCCTTCAACTAACGCAAATGCTTACTCTCCCTACTAACAATTAAGACTCAACACTTCTACACTAGCCCAACTAACTCGAATAAAATGCTAGGCATAATTATTATAACACATAAATTGCACACATAATTATTTAAATAAATAATAATTTAAATAAATAAATAAGCAAATAATTAAATAATAATCATTTAATTACTAATAAAATAGAGCCTAGATTTCGGGTCGTGACATTCACTCCCCCTTAAAGAAAATTTGACCCGAATTTTAACGAGACTCACCTTAAACAAAAAGCCACGGAAATTTCCTATCGATCTCACCTCGGAGCTCCCACGTCGACTCCTCGATGTTATGATTCCTCCAAAGAACTCTAACCAACACAATGCTTTTGTTCCTCAACTCTTGGACTTTGGCATCTAAAATCCGAACCGGTCGTTCCTCATAAGACATATCGGGCTCAATATCCTCCGGTATCCTCGGTAACACGTGAGATGGGTCATGAACATACTTCCGAAGCATAGAAACGTGAAATACGTTGTGCAACCGGTCTAAAGATGACGGTAACGCGAGACGATACGCTAGAAGTCCAACCTTTCCCAAAATCTCAAACGGGCCAATAAACCTCGGAGCCAATTTGCCTTTCTTCCCAAACCTACGAATACCCACCTTCGGAGACACTTTCAAGAATACCAAATCACCAATCTGAAAACTAAGATCTCGCCTTCGGTTGTCTACGTAGCTCTTATGTCGACTCTGGGCTGTTTTCAATCGATCCCGGATAACTCAAACCTTTTCAACTGAATCCTGAAGCAAATCAATACCCACGATCTTCGCTTCACCAACCTCATCCCAACAAATAGGCGATCTACATTTTCTTCCATACAGAGCCTCATACGGTGCCATCTCGATACTAGCCTGATAACTGTTGTTGTAAGAGAATTCCACTAACGGTAGGTGCGAATCCCAAGAATCGGAAAAGTCTATCGAACAAGCTCGCAACATATCCTCCAAAATCTGAATAGTCCTCTCGGATTGACCGTCGGTCTAGGGATGAAAAGCTGTACTGAATCGCAAATCTGTACCCAAAGCTTCCTGAAACGCCTTCCAGAATCTAGAAGTAAACCTCGGGTCTCGATCTGACACAATGCTAACCGGAACCCCATGCAATCTCACAATATCGTCGATATAAAGGGTCGCAAGCTTCTCCATCGAATATCTGATGTCAATGGGCAAGAAATGGGCACTCTTGGTCAATCTATCCACTATTACCCAAACACTTTCATACCTCCTACGGGTACGAGGTAGTCCCGTAACGAAATCCATAGTCACATGCTCCCATTTCCACTCGGGAATATCTAACGGCTGAAGTAATCCCGCGGGGCTCTGATGCTCGGCTTTGACCTGCTGACAAGTTAAACACCTCGATACATACTCGGCTATTTCCCTTTTCATATTAATCCACCAAAATTGTTGCTTCAAATCCTGATACATCTTCGTACTACCCGGATGAATAGTATACCTCGATTTGTGACCCTCATCTAAAACTTGTCTCTTTATTCCACCAACATCGGGCACGCACAAACGACCACGGAAAGTCAAAACTCCACTCGAGCTCAATGAAAAATCCTCGAAATTCTTTTCCTTCCATTTATCCATTATCTTCACCAACTCGGGATCTTCTTTCTGAGCTTCCTTTATCCTTTGAATTAGGGTCGGAGACACCCTAATATTCGCAAAAATAGCCCCATGTCTCGATTCACGAGGAGACCAATCTCGAACATCCTCAAGCATTTTCCATTCACGAACCATCATCGACGCCACATAAGACTTTCTACTAATCGCATCGGCTACCACATTCGCCTTCCCCGGATGATAAGAAATCGTACAATCATAATCCTTCAACAATTCCATCCATCGGCGTTGTTGGTTGTTCAACTCCTTCTGAGAGAAAAGGTATTTCAAACTCTTGTGATCGGTAAAAATTTCAAACTTCGCCCCATAAAGGTAGTGCTTCCACTTGTGCAACGCAAATACTATCGCGGCCAACTCCATATCATGAGTGGGGTAATTCTGTTCACTAGGGGTCAACTTCCTCGAAGCATAGGCAATTACTTTCCCATTCTGCATCAACACACAACCCAAACCTTCTTTCGAAGCATCACTGTAAATCACTAGGCCATCGCTCCCATTAGGCAAAGTCAAGATCGGTGCGGTAGTCAACCTCTTCTTCAATTCCTCGAAACTCTTGTCACATTTCTCGGTCCACACAAACGGAACATTCTTCCGGGTCAACTGAGTCATCGGAGTAGCGATCCTCGAAAACCCCTCAATAAATCTTCTGTAATACCCGGCTAAACCAAGAAAGCTTCTAATCTCTGTCACTGATTCGGGTCTCTTCCAATCCACTATAGCCTCTATCTTTGAAGGATCCACAGAAATCCCGTCTTTAGAAATCACATGACCCAGAAATGACACCTTCTCGAGCCAAAATTCGCATTTACTAAACTTCGCAAATAATTTCTCCCTCGTAAGAACGGATAAAACTGTCCTCAAGTGTTGATCATGCTCCTCTCGATATTTTGAATAAACAAGAATGTCGTCGATGAAGACTACCACGAACGAATCAAGATAGGGGTGGAAAACTCGGTTCATCAAATCCATAAACACGGCCGGCGCGTTAGTCAACCCAAACGGCATAACCAAGAACTCATAATGACCGTAACGAGTGCGAAAGGCAGTCTTCGGAATATCCTCCAATCGAACCTTCAACTGATGGTACCCACTCCTCAAATTTGAAGCTGATCAAATAAATCGTCAATATGAGGTAGAGGATACTTGTTCTTCACTGTAACCTGATTCAACTTTCTGTAATCTATACAGAATCTCAACGAACCATCTTTCTTCTCCCCACGGGGAAGCACTAGGGCGTATAAACCCTCGATCAAGCAACTCTTGCAACTGAACCTTTAACTCCTTCAACTCTGCGGGGGCTAACCTATAAGGTGCTTTCGAAATTGGAGCCGTACCCGGCAAAAGGTCTATACAAAATTCAATTTCACGATCGGGAGGCATATCATACTCGGTAGAGAAAACATCGGGAAATTCCCGAACTACCCGAACACTATCCAAACTAAGGGATTCTTTCCTAGTATCAAGAACACTAGCCAAATACCCCTCACAACCACTATGCAATAATTTTCTCGCTTTCATAAAAGAAATTAAGCGAACCTTTCTACTCAGAGGACTAGCCTCAAACACAAATTTAGGCACATCGGGAATAGAAAAAGTAACAGTTTTCTTACGGTAATCAACGGAAGCATGAAACTTGCTCAACCAATCCATACCCAAAATGACATCAAAGTCTTGGATAGGAAGAACTACCAAATCCGCACAAAGGACTCGACCACAAATAACCACGTCACAAGCACGAAAGACTCGATCAGAAATCAAGCATTCTCCTATAGGGGTCGACACCTCTAGCACGTACGGTAAAGACTCGAATGCAGCATTTAACATGGAAGCAAATTGCACAGAAATGTATGAATGAGATGATCCTGGATCTACTAACGCTCGTGCGCTCACATTAGACACAGAAACAATACCTCCAATAACGGATGGATCATCGGTAGCTTGTTGTTGATTCATGGCATAAACCTTCCCTTGAACTTTGGGCTTCCCAGCGGCATCCCTTTTCTGACCCTGATTAGTACCAACCCCTGACCCGGATGACTGACCTCGGTACCTCGTGCATTCCCTCGCAAAGTGCCCCATTTCACCACAATTGGTACACTTGCCTTGCTTTTTCCAACACCTATCCTCCGTATGGCTTACCTTCTGACAAAAGGTACAAGGCTTCCTATTTTGAATCCCCGGAGTAGTACCCGGATTCCTCGGTGAGGTTTGCCCCTTAAACTGAAATGATGCTCCTGGGTTACCTCGATTGTCGGAACGGTGTTGTGGCTTGCTTTGTGCTCCTTGCTTACTCGGGTTGGCCACCTCGGTCTTCCTCTTATGTTCCCCAATATCTTACTCTATCAAATAGGCTCGGTCCACCGCATCTTGGAATGTCACAATCCGTTGAGCAATAAGTTGAGTACGGATGGAGGTCTTCAATCCACGAATGAATCTCATAGCCTTTTGTTCCTCGGTCCTCACCAAATAGTCACAATACCGGGCTAATTCTATGAACTTAGCCGAGTATTGAGCTATAGACAACAAACCTTGCTCCAGGTTGAGCAGCTCTATCTCCTTTCGGTTCTGGTCAACAACCGGAATGAAATGCTCCTTGAATTTGCGCACAAACAACTCCCACGGACCTTGATCATGTATGGCCTTCAAGGCCGCCTCGAACATGCCTTGAAACATAGCACGTGCTTCTTCCCTTGTATCATTCTGATTTGCATTACCGGTACTACCTTCACCACTCCTTCTACGAACCATCGTAAACAAGTACCTGCATAAAACATCAACCGTTAATCACTCCGCACACTACTACCCACCTAGGTCATACTAATCCACCTAGACTTATACTTAGAGCTAATGCCATAGCTCTGATACCAACTGTCGCGACCCCGGACCCCGAGGGCCCGAGACCGCGATCTGGACGTCGACTTAAAACCAAAATTATGAAATACCGAAGTTAAAAATTCCATTTGATACCAAAAGGTGATGATCCAAAGTTTTACAAAACCAAGTTTGATAAAAACCAATTACAACTATCATAAACTTCCACAAGTTTATGCCCAACAAAATACAAATATACAATTCTTAATGACGTCATTGTTTGGTACAACTATCCCAAAAGGTTACACATTTATATAATGTAAACCAACCTATACAACTTTCCCCAAAAGAATGTATCCACACTTGAGGTCCTCTTTCTCGTGATCAGCGAGACTAATCCTTAGCACCTGGGGGGTTAAGGAAAAACAAAGATAAAAAGAAAGGGGTTGAGATAAATCTCAATAAGTTACTAATGCAACTACATGACATGCTATGATGCACGAAGCGATAAGCAATAATAAATATCACATAGCACATAGCATTTATCACATAACAGAAAGCAGCGGAAATAAACACATAACAAAGGATATAGCCAAGGTTTTCCAAACCGGTACATCCAAATAAAGGATCGCTGCGCAGCTTCAATAGTCAACAATCATCATCTCCATAATAGCATGAAAGCCGAAGAGAAAACCCCGGTACCGGAACCAATAACCATAAAAGTGTCACAAAGGACAAGGACCATGACACAAAGTCATGCCCGGTAGCTAGATACATTCACAAAGGAAGCTAACTTATCCTTTCCAAGGCCAATCTGGAAAAGGGGGTATAGAAGGGGGCAAAACAATGGTCAACATTATAATGGACTTGGCTTTGCCATTATAATCTTTCCCATCGCCCGATGCAACAAATATGCCAGCTGGGCTTCCAAATAAATGCTAAGTAATAATAATTTAGCATGGATAAACAACTTAAGGTTCCAAAGTAGGGAACCAATCCAATAAAATGACCACAAAGGTAAACCAATATAAACAGCACATCAAAGATGCCCAACATTCCCAAAACGGTACTTAAATAAATTTCATAACACATTTATTCACAAAAGAATCAATTCCACTTAAATAAGTATTCCACGGTGTTATTTTAAGTTAATTAGAAGAAATAAACCTCAACTAGTTAAGCCTTAAGTCTTAAACCAAGCAAAAAGGGCAAAATCCCCAGCAGGCGGGCGGGCGGGCGCCTGGGCATAGGCAGGCGGGCACCTGTTTGGCCAGAAGGTTTGGGTCGCTGGAAAAGGGGGTGCAGGCGGGCGCTCGGGTCAAGGCGGGCGGGCGCCTGGCCTGCTGGCTGGGAGGAAAAACAGAGCTGGGTTCTTCAAATTGCCTTACCATTTTCATACCAAATCCATAACACCCAAAATCAACACTCCCAACAAGATTTCTAAGGTACCCAAACAACATTTAGCCAAAAAGGGGACCTTAACAACACCCTTTATCAACCAAAATCAAGACCAAAATCCCACATTCAAGATTTCACCATTTTTAACCAAAAACTCAAATAAATTCCAAACAAATTCAAAACCCAACCAAACTTCAAATATAACACATCAAGCATTATCTAAACATGATATGAACATTTTAGCATCAAAATGGGGGAAAAGTAACTTACCTGAATTTTCTCAAAGTTGACGGAATTCAATTTTTTTTTATTCTACGCGATCCTAACGACGATCTAAACACATTTCACGTTTTAAGAAATGAGAAATAACTAGAAGAAGATGAAGGAAATGGAGAGAGAAGGTAGATAATGAGGAATTTACCAAAAGGGAGGAGAGAGAGAGGGAGTTGCTAGGAGGAGGAAGATGAGTGAGGGAGGAGAGTAGGGAGGTGAGGGAAGTAGGGGAAATTATTCAAAAAGTTACATTTAGGCCCCTCCCCTTCAACTAACGCAAATGCTTACTCTCCCTACTAACAATTAAGACTCAACACTTCTACACTAGCCCAACTAACTCGAATAAAATGCTAGGCATAATTATTATAACACATAAATTGCACACATAATTATTTAAATAAATAATAATTTAAATAAATAAATAAATAAGCAAATAATTAAATAATAATCATTTAATTACTAATAAAATAGAGCCTAGATTTCGGGTCGTGACAGCTGAAGCAAAAGGCAGTGTAGGGGATTCAGAAGGTGAAGGAGTGTGCTCTGGTGAATCAAACTCCAACTTTCGTTTCAACGAAGGACTAGCGGTTTCAACCAGCATTGGGTCTATTCCAGCCTTTCTCATTTCAGCCCTTTTTCTCAACTCCTTTGCAAATGGGCCTTCAGTGGGTGAATGATCCTTCTTGTCAGAAGCTTCAGTAAAGTCCATTGCACCAGGTGGCCTTGATTGCCAGTGCTCCACAAAGTCATATTTCTTCACTAACCTTCTCTTCTTCTTCAGCGGTTGAACCTCAAGATTTTCATCATCTTGCTCAGGTTCATCCTGAACTGCCTCAGACGCATCAGTCTGCTCAGGCAATACTGCAGCCTCAAACTCATCAGTTTGCTCAGGCTGAACTGCACTTGTAGATACCTCGGCTTGTTTAACTGAAACCGCAGCCTCAGACACTTCGGTCTGCTCAGGCTCGGTTTGAATGGAGGGTTTAAGGTTGGGAAGGGCAGAAAAAATTAGTTGCAACTGTTCTTCAGTGAACTGAATAGTTGGCAGTTTGAGAGGGGATTTTGGAGGTGAGATAGGTTTGGGTTCAGAGGTGGAGGCTTTCAGTTTCCTCAACAGATTCACATCTTGTGCAAAGTTCATTGATTTTTCAACATTAGGCTTGATTGGGGATAAGGGTTTTATCTGAGGCTTAGAAGGGATAGGAGGAGTTGGTTTTGTGAAGGGAATTGGTTTAGAGTAAGGTGGAAGCGGTTCAGAAGAGGGATTGGATAGAATGAGGAAGGATTTTGGTAAGGTCGGTTTTGGAGGAAGAATGGATGAGGGTTTGGAATATTCAGTTACTTTGGCTTTCTTCTTTCTTGGAGCCGCGGTTTCCCTGGGTTGAGCCGCAGGGATTGCAGACTCCCCCTCAACCGCAGACTCCCTCTCAACCAGAGCCTCAGTTCCATCCAGGCTAACTCCTAGCCTATTCAAAATGGCAGTTTGAGCTGCTTCTCTAGCTCTAGTAGCAGCGGCTTGATCTGCTATGGCACCTGCATAAGGTTTGCCTGACTTATTTAGCCGAGCCTCAGGAAAGGGTCCTCTCTTTTCTTCAGGCAGAGGATCAGCAGTCCATACCGCTTGTGCAAACCGCCATCCAAACGCGGTTCTGAAGGCATCAAGCTTAGAAGCACCAAACAGGGTCTTCTCATTAGGTTGTACCACTCAGCTTAATTGGCCACAGAAGCCTTAAAGATCACAGAATCCTGATGAAGGAACTTGGTTAAGAGTTTGCAGTGAGTTCTGATATTTGTTTTACCAGCGGCTATAGCAGATGTGTGGCGGCTGAGGGCATTGATCATTTCTTGCATGATGATCCTTGGCCAGTGCAGCTTCTTCCCTTTATAGATATCCACGCAGTAGTTGTACTGCTCAGAAGTGAAATTGTTGTGATTGCCATTCTTGCACATCACTCCAGTGTCCACTAAATCACACAACATCACCATCACTTCTCCAAACTCCTTCTTAGGGGTGGACTTAGTGTTGAAGACAGAGACCCCCAAGAGCTCCTCAGTAGTTCTGCTGACTAATTCTGGTTTGATAGAAAGAATTCCAGAATTCTCCAGTCCAGCCAAAATAGCAACCTTTGAAGCAGATAACACCACATCCTTTGTCCTTACAGTGGACTTGATGGCATTTTCAGTCTTCACTTCCCCAGATTCTAAGTCTCTGATCTCTTCACCTTTACCATTCAGCAGGGGTACCTCACAGACAATCCCATTGTCAAAAAATTCTGCACAAAGCCTCTTGTCAAACTTTGGTTCATCTAACTGGAATAAGGGCAGCAGTTTTGATGATTCCAGTAGGGCGAGCAGTTTTCTTCCAACTGCACCAGCTTCAAATTCGGCTTTGATAATCTGAGATCCAGGTACAAAGTTGGTTTCATCCTAAAAATAATCAAAGTTAGTAAGAGTTTGATGCAAGCAGTTTGAATAAGCCAACCATTCAAACTGCTACAAGGAATCCTAACAATGAAATAAGCGGTTGAAGTAAAACAGGGGTAAAATGGTAAACACCCAAAACTAGACATGGAAAGAATTTGAAAAAGCATTTGAATGCATGAAGAACATGATGAACAAGGGATAAACATGCAAAACAAAAACTTAACCAAATTAAGAATGAAGTATACCAAAAGGCTCGAAAAATGCAGATACTAACAAAGTTCTAGAATAACGAGTTCAAATAATAAACCCAAAACATAGTATCAAAATAAATACGAATGAACACCCGAAAAACCCAAAAATCAAAATTGTTCAAAAGTTGAACAAAAGACATGAAATAAACAACAAACCCAGCATATATGAACATATGTAATCAAAATCAACCAAAAATTGAAAGAAAAAGCAAGTAAAAATATGAGAAGACGAACAAGCTTTTTCGAACAACAATGGCAAAAAAAATGAAATGCTAGAGTGAAGGGTTCAAGAAATCATACCATATCGCCTTTGGATGTTTTAGATGTAGATGGAGCATAAGGGTTTGAAGATTTCTTAGGTGCCATTTTAAATTTCAAAGAAGTATGGGAAATATTGGAGGTTGAGAATAGAGTTGCAGATGAGAGAGAGAGAGAGAGTATATGCAAATGAGGAAGAAGGTAAAAAGGTAAAAAGAAATAAACTTTGTCTTTTATACTCAATTAACTGTTCCTCGGGTAATGGAACGACGAGAACGGCGCACGATTATCTCCAGATGGCGTCCCACGTCACATAGAATTTAATGCGGCAGAGAAAATTGAAAAAGGGTCCTTATAATTGATATGACATAAAGTAGGGACTGAAATGCAATTTCATACCTGAGCAGTTTGATTGAGCAAACCGACTTACCTTACGTCTTCAGCGGTTTTTCATGAAACTGATGTCTCTCTAATCTGATGGCGGTTTATATGTTTAAACCGAATGACTTTGCTTTCTTGTCGGTTTTGAAAGAACCGATTTTATTCATTTTGACTCGTCAGTTTGATGGGGAATCTTGTACCGAACCATACATTGATGCGGTTTCAATGATGACAGAACCGCATACTAGATGACTTTTCTAAGTATAACCAAAACACTTAAACAAAAGATATTAAAAAATAATATATAGATATGATATCTTAAGTTAGTTCTAACATACCCATTTCTCCTCGTAAATGATAGAACCTGGAATTTTCAAGCGGTTTGGTGAGAATGTCAGCAATTTGATCATCTGTTCCCACCTTTGCTAGAAAAATGTTTTTCTTTTCAACATGGTCTTTGAGGAAATGATATCTTATGTCGATGTGCTTGGTTTTTGAGTGCTGAACTGGATTGTTGGAGATGGATATTGCAGCAGTGCTATCACAGTAGATAGGGCAGTTTTGTTCAAATATCCCGTAGTCCTCCAACTGTTGTTTCATCCAGAGAATTTGAGAGCAACAGCTTCCAGCCGCTATATATTCAGCTTCAGCGGTTGAGACTGAAACCGACGCTTGTTTCTTGCTGGACCATGACACAAGCCGCGTTCCAAGGAACTGACAAGTACCACTTGTGCTCTTTCTGCTTATCTTACATGCTGCAAAGTCAGCATCTGAATAACCTAATAGATCAAATGAAGATTCTTTGGAGTACCAAAGTCCAAGGTTAACAGATCCACATAAATATCTAATAATACGTTTAACAGCAATAAGATGAGATTCTCTAGGGTCAGCTTGAAATCTAGCACAAACACAAACACTAAACATGATATCTGGCCTACTAGCAGTTAAGTAAAGTAGAGAGCCAATCATACCTCGGTAGAGAGTTTGATCAACTTTCTTACCATGTTCATCTCGATCCAAACTGCAGGCCTTAGGCATTGGGGTATCAACTGGTTTAGCAGTTTCAAGCCCGAACTTCTTTATCAAATCTTTAGTGTATTTGGCTTGGTTGATAAAGATCCCATCATGGCATTGCTTGACTTGGAGTCCAAGAAAGAATGTCAACTCTCCCATCATACTCATTTCAAATTTACTTTTCATTAGTTTCTCAAACTTAACACACATAGTTTCATTAGTAGAACCGAAAATAATATCATCAACATATATTTGAACTAATAATGAATGACTTTTGTGTTTAGCTATAAATAGAGTTGTATCAATTTTACCTCGAGAGAAGCCTTGTTCAATAAGAAATTTAGATAGAGTGTCATACCATGCTCTTGGAGCTTGTTTGAGTCTATACAATGCTTTATTGAGTTTGAAGACATGATTTGGAAGTTTGTTGTCTTCAAATCCTGGCGGTTGAGCTACATAAACTTCTTCTTGTAGTTCACCATTCAAAAATGCACTCTTCACATCCATTTGATATAACTTGAATTTCTTGAAGGATGCATAGGCCAGGAACAATCTTATGGCTTCAAGTCTGGCAACAGGGGCAAAAGTTTCATCATAGTCTATGCCTTCTTCTTGCCTATAGCCTTGAGCAACCAACCTAGCTTTGTTTCTTGTTATTGTACCATTCTGATCCTTCTTGTTTCTGTACACCCATTTTGTTCCAATTACTGTATGATCACTGGGCCTTGGAACTAGAGTCTAAACTTTGCATCTTTCAAACTGATTGAGCTCTTCTTGCATTGCAATTACCCAACTTGGATCACTTAGAGCTTCATCTACCTTCTTCGGTTCCATCTGAGATAACAGTGCAGTTGAGAACAAACTGAGATTATCTCTGTGAGTCAAACTCCCTCTGGTTTGGACACCAGTACTGATAGGACCAATAACGTTGGCAGTTGGATGGTCTCTATGCTCATTAATTTCAGGAGGGAGGTTGTCTTGAACCACTATTTCTTGAATATTTTCCAGAGGAGGATCATCCTGATAATCATTGAAATCTTCATTAAAGGTTAGATTTGGAACTGGTTCAACAGTTTGAATGGGGTCAGAAAACAGCGGTTCAACAGTTGCACCATCAGCAGTTTGAGTAGGTGCGGCTGAAGAACTGGATGAAGTGGTTTGAGTAGGATGGTTGTCAGTTGCTTGATGTCTAGTGCCTGTCTCAAAATCACTAAAATCATTAGCAACATTTGGAGCCATATGTGACTCAAGGAGAGCATGTTCATCAAATGTAACATGGACTGACTCTACAATTGTTAAAGATGTCTTATTGAAACAACGAAAAGCTTTGGAGTGTTTAGAATAACCAACAAAAATACCTTTATCAGCCTTAGCATCAAATTTACCTCGATGCTCTTTGCCATTGTACAAGATGTAACACTTGCATCCAAATATCTTGAAGAAGGCAATGTTGGGTGATCTGCCTCTCCACAATTCATAAGGAGTCTTGTTGTGAACTTTGATGATGAGGGAGCAGTTCTGGGTGAAGCATGCGGTATTGACGGCTTCGGCCCAGAAGTATTTGGGAAGCTTGGCTTCGGCAATCATAGTCTTCCCGGCTTCAATCAAAGTCATGTTCTTTCTTTCCACTACTCCATTCTGTTGTGGAACTCCAGTGGCAGAGAAATTATGATCAATTCCATGATCATCACAATATTGGGCAACACCATTGTTTATAAATTTGGTTCCATTATCTGAACGCACGGCAACAATGTCATCCAATTTCTGAGTTTGGAGCTGTCTAAAAAGAGCGGTTACGATGCCATAAGTATCATCTTTAGAGGCCATCATTTCCACCCATGTATATCTTGAATAATCATCAACCACCACAAGTGTATAGTGGTTTCCTCCAATACTGGCGGTTGGGACAGGTCCAAATAAATCCATGTGCAGCAGTTGCAAACAGCGGTTCGTTGAAGGCGCCGTTTTACTAGGAAATGACTGTTTGGGCTGCTTTCCAAGCTGGCATGCTTTACACTTTTCATCATGATGGTCAGCCACTTTGGGTAGTCCTTTTACTAGACCATCCCTGTGCAGTTTTCCTAGATACTTGAAGTTCAAGTGGCTGAGCCGCTTATGCCATAACCAACTGCTTTCACTTATATTTTTGGCTACAAAACAGAGGTCAGCAATAGAAACAATATTGCTTAAATCAATTATATAAACATCACCTGTTCTGTTGCCAGTCAGTAGAGTGACTCCAGAGGAAGCGTCTTTGATATAACAGCTAGTTGAAGTGAAGATGCAGTTCATTCCTTTGTCACAAAACTGAGATATGGAGAGAAGGTTGTGCTTGAGTCCTTCTACTAGTGACACATTTTCAATAGTCACCTTTCCTCGTTTGATTTCTCTATATCCTACTGTTTCTCCTTTCTTGTTGTTACCAAAAACTACTGGGGGACCTTTCATTTGGATGAAACTGCAGAGTAGTTCTGAATCTCCAGTCATGTGTCATGAGCATCCATAATCCAAATACCAGAGATCCTTCTTCTTCTTAGCGGTTCCAGCCATAAAACATGAAATTTGAAAAATAAACATGAAAGGTTTTGGTCCCCCTTATTCCTTGGGTCCTAGGGTTAGCAGCTTTTTGGGACCCACACCTGTTTGACCTTAGGATTTTTACGTCCCTTGGCATTGGGTGTGAATCTTAAAAGACAATGACCAGCACTATGACCAAAGTCGATAAAGATAGAACAATGAATTAAGCCAAGTTGTGGTAGCGGTTTTACAAACCCATTACTGACCTTCGGTTTCTCATGTTTTACTGGGTCAGCGGTTTTGGCTTTAACAAAGTTAACCTTCTTTAGTTCCACCTTTCTCTTAGGTACGGCTTTAGGAAATATAACAGGATATTCCTTAAACCGACTATGAGCGGTTTCATCACTCAATACTTCTTTGGTTGCCTCAGCCGCTGTGGATTTCCCTTTCCACTTTGGATCTCTCCCAGTCTGGTTTTTAGGATACTCATAGAAATAATTTTGCTTTTTAATTTCTTGTGTTGAGCTCTTTTTACCAGCATGATTCACCTTAGGAATTTCTTTGGTTTGTTCAGTTGGTTTCACACCACCTTCAGCACATAGACAAGGACACTTACACCCATCATCAGTTTTAAATCCCAATCCACTTTTCTCTTTAGAGAGAATTTGTGAATTAACGATTTGTTCCATGGTGACACCAGACTTAGTCCACACATCGGTCACCTTTTGAAGTTCATCCCTTTGTGCAGTAAGATCATGGATTCGGGTGTTAAGAACCTCGGTTCTGTCCTTAAGATAGCAGTTTTCTTCCACAACAGAAGCTATCCCAACAATTTGGAGCTTGAGTTTTTCAATCTCCTCCTTATGGGACTTGCATTCTTTTTGGGAATATTCAAGTTCCGCAGCCATTAATTTATATGCCTTTTTAAGCACAGTGTGTTGTTAACAAATGACATTAGCACGTTCAAGTACCTGGTCATCATGGCTTTGTTCGGTTTGATCCTCAGGAGAGTAGTTTGGTTAAGTAGGAGTTTTGCCTTGTTTAGCTTCAGGAGTTTTTGGTGAAACTGACTTCATTTGATGGAGTGGCAGTGGAAGGCTTTCATCAATTTCAACCTTTTCTTCAAATCCCATTAGGCAAAGATTTGCAACTCCTTCATCTTCATCACTATCATCTGTATCAGAACCCATCCATGTTAATGGTTGTTCTCCTTGTTCAGCAACCATTCCTCTTCTCTTGAAAAACTTTTTGTTGAATGGTTTCTTGGCAGGAGCGGCTTCATAGCGCGGTTTGGGACAACTGGAGGCAAAATGACCTGGTTATCTGCAGTTGTAACAAACAAGATCATCCCTTTTCTTAGCATCAGCTGCTTTGTTGAATCTGGTTGGAGGGACAAACTTTGCAGGGCCGCCTGACTGAGATTGAGCTCTGTTCTTTCTGAACTTGGTGTAGTTTTTCACATTGAGAGCAAACTCGTCATCATCCATGTCATCAAAGTCAACTTGAGTAGAACTGGATGCTACACTTTGAGAATTTTGAGATGGAGTGTAGGATTGATGAGATTGCTGAGGTTGAGAATAGGGTTGATGATGTTGAGGGTAAGGTTGATGAGGCGGTTGGTAATACTCTGGAGGTGCGGTTTGAGAAATATATCTTGGAATATTTGGATCAAAGGAAGTGGTTTGTAAATGGATATTAGATGCGGTTTGATGATGATCTGGATTGTAAACTGGAGATGTGGCATTGTTGAATGCGGCAAGAGAAAGAGACTTGAATCTGTTTTCGGTTTCATGAACTTCCTCAAGCTTGAATTCAAATACCCTTAGCATGGCATAAAGATGACGAAGATCAAGAGCTTCCAGATCTTTGTTGTCTTCTATGTTGGTAGTTTTGATCAGCCATTTGCTACCAAGAGATTGCATGAATCTCATGTTCAGGTCAGTATTGGAATACTTGTGCCCTAGAGAAAAACATACATTGACAATTTCCACGAACCGCTCATAGCATTGGCGAAGAGATTCCTTTGGGTCTTTGACAAAGTAATCAAAGAGCCTTCTCTGTTGGTAGAGGCGGTTCTTCTTGGTGTCAGCATCTCCTTCTAGAAAGTCAATGATGCCATCCCATCTTTCCTTTGCGGTATTGCAATCTAGAACCTTTGAGTGAGTTCTTAGATCAATAGCTGATACGAGCATGGACATAGCTCTACCATCAAAGTCTACATTCCGTTGATCAGTTTCGGTCCATTCAGCTTCCGGCTTCTTGATTTCCGCGGTTTGTCCAGCAGTACCTGCATCGCATCAGGGTTAGCCTTCATCGGGACATAGGGTCCATTAACAATTGCAGTCCATAATCTGCGATCCTCAGATATCATGTGCTTCTTCATCCTATCTTTCCAGAAGATGAAACTATCTTCATTAAGAATAGGTAAGTGATTAGAGTTGGATGTCTGCATCATATGGGAGTTTATGTTTGCCATTGGATCAGCACCCAAGCGGTTAAGCTTGTAAAATAATTTTTGGTGGATATGCTCTGATACCATTTGTTGGTCCCAAAGGGCAACAAGGGTATAGAACCGCTAGAGGGGGGGTGAATAGCGGTTTAAAATCTTTTTCGGAATACCCTTGAAAATCAACCAAGTACTTATCAGTTTGGTCTATTGCGGTTTAAAGCACTAGAACCGCTCAGATAAAATGCACAGCAGAGTTTTGAGGTTTAGTCCAAACTGAATTGTAAAGAGTTGGGCGGTTTAAGTGGTTGAAAAGGAATGATGCAACTGACAGGGCACAACTGAAGTATCACAAAAGTATGCAAATCATTTATCAAGTCATTTCACATGAAAGTAAATAAAGCTCATAAACATAAATGTAAATGACAAGACAGAAAATAAAGATCAAGGACACACAATTTGAAGAGGTTCGTTCTTGAAAGAACTACGTCCTCTACCTAGGTGGTTAGCCTAGAATTTTCTAATAGCTACTAGACTTGTATTGATTTAGAGGAGTTTTTACAAGATTACAAAAGAATCCAAACTCTAAATAAACAATCTAACCTAACAATGCTATTATAACAACCTGTGCTTTCGAGGTATATAATCTATAAGAAAATATACTCCGGGTGTGTAGTGTGGAAAGAAATCAAGAGCTCAAAATATCTAAGTGATGGTGAGCAAATGATTACTTTCTGTGCAAGGCTGAGTTGTGATGATTTGAAGGCTTGGAGCTTTAATGAAGAACTCTGGGTTTGCTAAGGAGATGATGAAGATATGAGTATCTAGGTTTTCAATCTTCAAAGCAAACTTGAATACTTGGGATATTCTCTTTGAAGCTCAGCAACCTTCAATGTTGAACAATGAAGGCTATTTATAGTGAAGGCATTAGTGACCGTTAGACAATGAGGTGAGTCATTGTATAGCGGTTTAATGCGTTGTCACAATCCCATTGGTTGACCTGTCACTGTCGTCCTTTGCTTTTGCTTTGTGGCAGGAAGTTGTTGGACCACTACCTGACATTGTCCTTTTAGTTGTTGAAAAGTACAACGGTAACTTTTCAAAAAGCGAGACAAACCGACATTCCCAGAATAACTGAACCATGACTTGAAGTTTAAGGACAAGTCACCAGTCATTCATTTTTACGGTTGAAAAGCGAATGTTTGTCTTCAAGGAGTAGATGACAGCAATAACTTCTTCAATATCTTGGTCGGCGGTACCACCAGATGCATGTGCGGTTTCATGAATGAACTTGAAATGCGGTTTCATCAAAGACACAAACTGCGGTTTGATGAAGGACTTAAGGTACCATGCTGGCGGTTTGAATTTGGCGGCTTGAGGGACACTAAACCGCTAAGAGTAAACCGATCATAACTCAACCTAACTACTAAAAATCTAGAAATGGACTTGTCTAAAAATTGAAGTAAAACTTCATTACAAGTAAACCTAAAGTCCATAAGAAGACACGTGGAATGGGTCAATCAAATTAGGTGGGTGTACTAACAATGAATCCTAATAGGTCCTTTGCCCTTGTGACTCACCAAAGAGTCCTTTGTGATTCCCCGAGAGTCCGTCACCCTTGTGACTCCCCGAGAGTCCCTCAACTTTGTGACTCCCCAAGAGTCTATCACCTTTGTGACTCCATGAGAGTTCATCCCTTTTGCAACTTCATAACAATATGTCATCTTCGCGACTCATGATAAGTTCGCCAGCTTTATGACTCTGCAAGGGTCTATTGTCCTTTAAAACATCATTTAGTTTTAAAAAAGTCTAAAAAAATCTCTAAATTATCCTTTGTTTAAAAACTATCGTGGTGACCGGGAGTTATCCCTACTACACGAATGTTTCATCTCTTTAAAAACTATCGTGGTGACCGGTAGTTATCCCTACTGCACGAATGTTTCATCTCTTTAAAAACTATCGTGGTGACCGGGAGTTACCCCTACTGCACGAATGTTTCACCCCTTTAAAAACTATCGTGGTGACAGGGAGTTATCCCTACTGCACGAATGTTTCATCTCTTTAAAAACTATCGTGGTGACTGGGAGTTATCCCTACTGCACGAATGTTTCATCTCTTTAAAAACTATCGTGGTGACCGGGAGTTATCCCTACTGCACGAGTGTTTCATCTCTTTAAAAACTATCGTGGTGACCGGGAGTTATCCCTACTGCACGAATGTTTCATCTCTTTAAAAAACTATCGTGGTGACCGGGAGTTATCCCTACTGCACGAATGTTTCACCCCTTTAAAAACTATCGTGGTGACTGGGAGTTATCCCTACTGCACGAATGTTTCATCTCTTTAAAAACTATCGTGGTGACCAGGAGTTATCCCTACTGCACGAATGTTTCATCTCTTTAAAAACTATCGTGGTGACCAGGAGTTATCCCTACTGCACGAATGTTTCATCTCTTTAAAAACTATCGTGGTGACCGGGAGTTATCCCTACTGCACGACTGTTTCATCTCTTTAAAAACTATCGTGGTGACCGGGAATTATTCCTACTGCACGAATGTTTCATCTCTATAAAAACTATCGTGGTGACTAGGGTTATCCCTACTGCACGTACGTTTGTTATTGCTTTGTTATATTATCGCGATGACCGAGAGTTGTCTCTACTTCGCGTACATTCTGTTGCAATTTGCAGAGGCCCGTCTACCTCTATATTGCGTAATATCCAGCACTTGTTATTTTATAAATTGCGATTGACAGAGGCCCGTCTATCTTTATATCGCATAAGCTCCGGCTATTACCATTTTACCATCTTGGGATTATTTAGACCCCGCCGTCTATATGTCTCGCACCATTGTCACCCTTACCTTCTTTCCCCAATATTTGTTAGTTCGATCGTGATTGGCAGAGACCCGTCCGTCTCTAATTGCGAGAGTTCCAGCATTTATTATTTTAACCCATCTTGAGATTATTTAGACGTCGTAGTCTTTATGTCTTGCACCATTATCACCCCTACCTTCTTTCCCCAATATTTTCTTAGGATTCGTATGATTGCAGAGACCCGTCCGCCTTTATGTCATGCGCATCCTAGATCGATCGTAATTGGCAGAGGCCCGTTCGTTTCTAATTGCGAGAGATCCAGCATCTATTATTTTAGCGCGATCGGCAGGAACCCATCCGTTTCTGATTGCGTTTACCCCGGCTGTTACCATTTCCACCTTGAGGCCATTTAGACGCCGTTGTCTTTATGTCTCACCCCGTTTCCCTTACGAATGTTCAGTCTTCATACAGGATAGTATCCGTAGGATTGTTATCCCCAGCAGGAGTCTGATGTCTCGTTTCCCTAACGAATGTTCAGTCTTCATACAGGATAGGGTCCGTAGGTTTGTTATCCGCAGCAAAAGTTCGATATCTCGTTTTATCCCCAAAACTTCGAACTACGACCGGCTTGATTCCTCCGAGGATACGTAGGAAACCTGAAAAGGTTCAGCCACCCGACCGACATAGTCATCTCTTATCCCCAGCAATTACATTTTCCCCGGCACATGTCTCCCCAGCAAGTCACAATTTCTCCCCAAGCGGAAGACATTGGTCCCATCAGAGGACAATCATTCTCAATTTCCCCATCAGATTTGAACTACGTTTGGCTTGATTCCCCTGCGGATACGTAGGTCGCCTGCCAAGGTTCAGCCGTTCCCTTACCTTTCCTCTGTTTTGAAACTCATGTTTCAGAACGGTTCCTATTTTTATCGTCGACCCTCCATTGCCTTGCAACAAGCGTCGCCGAGGGGCTACTGTTAGTACCCGATCTGAAAATGAGTTTATTAGGGATTTCCCAAATACACAAGGACTTTATAGGAATTACAAACCTTGCAAATACTTGTCCTGGATTCCCAAAATTAGCTCAATGTTCTAGAATATATTAATTATGGACATTTAGGGTTGCCTTGTATGAACAGTAAAACCCTAGCTTGAATTTCACGTCAGCGCGCAATGATGGCCACGCGGCCACATTTGTCCAGCGATGATGGCCACGCGGCCACATTTTCCCTTGGCCACGCGGCCACTTTTGTCCTTGGCCAGGGGGCCAACCTCGCTCCTTTAGATCTCAGCCGTTGGATCTCCCCCTTTGTTTACTATATAAACCAATCTAAGCCTATTGGTTTAGGATCCGAATTTTAGAGCTTCCAAGTGACGATTTTGCTCCCAAATCAAGTCATTCAAGCCTCCAAGAACACTCTCAAGAATCCCAAGAAGATCCAAGGTTATTTCTTGTCAACAAAGGTAAGTTTTCTAACTTTTTCTTCATGTTCTTGCCATATTATTAATTTAGATCCATAATATTCATATTCTTAATATGTTTATTCATATGTTCTTCATAACATTCATATTCTTAATATGTTTATTCATGTGTTCTTCATAACATTCATATTCTTAATATGTTTATTCATGTGTTCTTCATAATATTCATGTTCCTAACATCTTTATTCATATTTTCTTCATGACATTCATATGTTCATAAGATGTTCTTCGCATGTTCATCATGTTCTTAGATTAAAACCTTATTTATGCTATATTTAGGGTTGCGATCTTCATGTTAACATGTTATTTCATAGCCGATGATGATCTAGGGTTCATCAACCCGAGGATGATCTAGGAACTACTTCTAAACCCTAATCTTTAGGTAATTCCCCCCTCATTATGCATGATCCCGATTCTTCTGCCTATTCTAAATTCTTCTCGAACTACGCTGACCTGAGCTTCTCACATTGAGAGGAACGTAGGCAATCTTCGGATCCGGTCTCAATCACTAACACACTACATACACCGCATCATGATAGAAAGACCGATCAATTCGGGCAATAGGAGTGATAAAGTGAATATTCTTCTCTTGTTGTAATTTGACCCCCGAACCCATTAAACATGCTTTTTCTCAAAGTTTTGGCTATAATTAAAACGGCGTGGCGACTCTCATAATTTTAATGTTACTATGAATATCCCAAATTCAAACACACGTATTCACACATTTATTCTTGTACATATTACATTCATTCATTTTGTGTTGGAAAAGATATCGCGACACTTCAAGTTTATGTGCGTGCCTTCAACAACGGCAATTGGCATTTCATTCTGAAGACTTCATCGCTCGTATCACAAAGACGAGACATGGACCGAGGGTCAAACAATCTCATGTGACTTGATCAATTTCAAGGAGCACCGCGCATGCGAGGCCAATTCTGCACTAAAGAAGATCTCGATCTTTCAACTTTGGGCAAAGCACCATCAACGACGACAACTGGTGACTTCTGTTGGAAGACCAACGTACTCTACCAACCCCTTACACTGAGGGAGCCCAGAAACCAAAATCCATACAACCTCTAACGACGTATTCAATCTTGGAAAAAGAGACAACGACGAAGGCCTCTCACCAAACGAGGTCAAACTGCGGCGCGAATCATATCACTTGCCCAGCGATGTTCTCATGCCAATTTGTCACGGTCTAATTTGTGTTCAAATGATTTGTCAATCTTATTTAATCAGAATTAAAATGCTAATCCAATTTTAGAAGGGTCCATTTGATTTTGAGGCACTTGACCATTAATGCTTGTTCAAGTCTTGAGTCTTTGAGTTCAATGTGTGAGTATGCATATTTTTCTCGAGTCTAGGGTCTTCCCCCTACTCTCGTCCTTCCGTCATCTCATTTCTGCGCAAACACGATGTCGGAGATCCCACTGGTATTTCCCTTTGATTCCACAAAATACTGGCCTCGTGCCTTCTCCTTCCTACTCCTGCAAATTGTCACAACAAAATAGGCAAAGGAATGCTATTCTTTAGATCTCAGAATCTTAATGTCGGCAAGAGATGTCGAATGAATGAACACAAAACTGGGGCTGTATATCAGAGTCTTGTGTCAGTTTCAAAAGCAATGATGTGGCTTCATGACAACACGGTTTGTTGAGAATGGTTTGCTATGGGTGACACGGAAATTCAGATGACAAAATGCCAGAGTACAAAACAACTCTCATTGACAGTTGACCCTTTGAAGGAATGCAGAAAATGCGGAGGTTAACTTTTGAGAAGCATCGCGAGTTTCAGTAACTCTCAAGATTGAGAACATCAAGGAGATGGGATAACTCTCATAGACAGTTAGGTCCCTTATGTGTGGATTATCAGAACACAGCGCCATCTCGAATTGTCAGTATGGCCTGCAAAGCTTAAAGCTCATTTCTTCGACAACACCAGGATTGTGTCCTGCTGAAAAACTCTCAAAGACAGTTGATTCCCCAATAGAGGACTACTGAATGTTGGAACCCGTGAATTATGATTATATCAAAGCATCGATTGTTTGATTAACTCTCAATGACAGTTAAGCCCCCAGAGGTTGAAATGCCAGAACATGAAGTTGTCTCCAAACGACAATTTGGATCAACATGAGATTCACTCTTCAAGTGCAACAAGATCTTTATATGTCGAATTCAGGGGCTTGTCCTATAACATGACTGGAGTTTCCGTAGCAAACACCTAGGGTTGATCCTTGCGAGATATTGGGGCTTCCGTAGCCAACATCTGAGGTTGATCCTTGAGACATACTGGGGCTTCAGCAGCAAGAATGTTGGGGGTTTATAACAGAAAGAACAAACGGGGCTTCTTCAGCCGATAACTGGGGCTGACCTAACCATAGCATCCGAAGATATACCGTTGAGTAGTCTTGATCAAATGGGTGTTCGAAATGGACCTTTTGAGTGCTCGCGCTAGGCTTTCGGCTATGCTTCACCATACACATCTCCGTGTTCCCCATCTTCGCAAAAAATGCAAGATTCACAATAAAGTGCACAATTCATTTCATTCATGATTCTTCCTCTGTTCATTCATACACTTTTAGTCACTAATTCATAATAAACAAAGTTTTAAATGCAATCAATGCACATGTGTCAAATAAAAGAAAAATCAAATGCAAAAGAAAATCATCATGCAAAAAGTGAAATTTGACTTTCATCCTTCAAAAGGCTAATGGTTGCAAAATGAAAGAAGAATGTATTCTTGTCTCAATCGTTCTCTCAATCTCTCAATCTTAAAGATTTCAATCAATGTTTATGTATCACACTTTTGTTGCACTTGAATGACACATTCGAGCACATCAAATATCAAGATATATGTTGCTTGCTCTTGAAAATTTCTTGCAGGTACAAATCATCCATTCTGCCACATCATGGTCCTCACAAGAAGGTTTATCATCAACATCAATGTATATTTTTCTTGCTTGAGAAAATCTCTTGCAGGTACACATCATCCATTCTGCCACATCATGGTCCTCACAAGAAGGTCCATCATCAACATCAATGTATATTTTGCTTGCTTGAGAAAATCTCTTGCAGGTACACATCATCCATTCTGCCACATCATGGTCCTCACAAGAAGGATCCTCGACGAAGCCAAAGCTCATGTTTCTACGTAGGGAGTGAAATTTCCTAATGACCTTTTGAAGAAAATTTGTTCGAGTTGCCAAACCTAAACTACGATTGGTCTGATTCTCGAAAGAGATATGTAGGTAGCTTGAATCTTCAGGCACGACCACATACTTGCAAAAAATCTTATGCAGGTACGAAGTTGGCACCACACAACGAATCACATCTTGGCTTCACAAAGAGGTCTCTCATTGCAAACAATCAAATTCCCGCAGCCAATCAAAAGCAGAAGAATTTGAGCACATCTCAGAATGCAGCGTATCCTTGAAATATACACATGATATTTGTCTGCTACTTTAAACTCGCAATTTTCGCTCGCCTTGAGAAATGCTCTCTCTTGGTGACTCATTGAAATGTGTAACTTTTGTTTTTGGGCAATTATACCATCCTGATGCACTCACCCCAAATCAATTTCGGTTTGAGAAAATTTAGATCTCACCACAATTATAGATAAATCAATTTCGGTTTGAGAAAATTTAGATCTTACCATCAATTATAGACAAATCAATTTTGGTTTGAGAAAAATTTAGATCTCACCATCAATTATAGACAAATCAATTTCGGTTTGAGAAAAATTTAGATCTCACCTTCAATTATAGACAAATCCCCTTCGGCTTGAGAAAATTTAGATCTCGCCATCAAAATTTGATTGTTCCACCCTGGTCTTCTCGGGTGCCCGATATTATCTCTCCCGAACTGCGTACCGTCGTACGTTCTCCATTTATGATTTCCATCCCGAACTGCGTAATGTCGTACGTTCTCCATTTATGATTTCCATTCAGAACTATGACTTGACTTGATTCCCATGGAGGGATACGTAGGCAGTTCACCGTTGATACCGTTGAGCTTAGTCGCCCGTTCTCATAAAAATTTCCTCATGTCAATTTCCTTCCCAGTAAAGAGACAACGCATCTCAATGCAACCCCCCCGCAATTTCTTTCTTTTAATAAACCTGAACTACGATTGGTCTGATTCTCGAAAGAGATACGTAGGTAAACTGGGAATCCGGGACCGACCATTGTTTGTGCTAGTTTGATTGTTTGTTTGAGTTAGAACTACGAAGTCTTGATTCTCGAAAGAGATACGTAGGAAGTCCTACTTTAGACCCATCCGTTACACCCTAGACGAGATCGTTTGTCTCTTAGTTAATTGTAGAATCCCCCTTACATTACAAGGAGATTCGACGAGGGGCTCTGTAGATACCCCGATCTCGCACCCCTTATCAAACTCTTTTTGATTGGTCTAAACCCTAAAATTGACCTAGAGCCCTCGATTTGTCTATGAGGGAGTGCCGTGAGCCTTATCAGTGCATAGAATGGATTAGCGGACTTCAAATTCATGATCAGAGCGAAAAAAAACGAGTAAACACGCATGTACTTCAATTTTTGAGCTGCGGGACCCGAAACGGGACCCGCACCCTTAGAACTGCTCGTTACCGTCCATTCTGTGCATTAAAAATATATTATTGCCATTTCTTTCTTATGAAAATATTTCAGATATACCGGCGTGACTAGAAAAATATTCCGAGCAACTTTCATGTTGGGCCCGCGGACAACCGGGACACCAGAGCGCGCACGACGGAGCAGTTGCGGAGCGGAAAGTCGGAGCTGAAGGAAATGTGCACAAGGACACGCCTGGACCAGCCCAAGACTGCCACGTGGCCTCATGTCATTGGCAAAGGAAAAGAAAAAGAAAAAATCAAGATTGGGCTTTCAAGGCTGGTGCACGGCCGAGCTCTTTAAGCTGCACGGCCGTGCACCCCTACATCTCAAAATATTCATCCTTTTCCCCCATTTTCAACCTAGGCCATCACCCCCTATCACCCCCCATCATCATAGCTCGGCTCCCCCCTCCTCTACCCCTACCTTGAGGGCATTTTGGACCAAAAACCACCTCCCTCCTCCCTCCAAACCCCCCCCCCTAAAATGGCCTAAAAGAGAGACCTTCACACACTTGACACACTTCACATAATTCATACACAACTCTCCAACTCACTCCACTCCATATTCAGCCCTTTTGCTCTCTTAAGAATCCCCAACCCCCTCAAATCTCAGTCATTAAACCACCACCACATCACCATAGCACCACCACAAAGCACTCACTAAAACACAAACCAAAACACCCCCTCAAACACTCACTCAATCAAACGCAAACACCTTAAGAAAACAACCAAAAAAGTCTTCCCTTGGAAGCAAAGGAAGCACAACCTAGGTAATTTCTTCATCTTGTAATCTCTTTAAATGTAAGATGTAGATGATTATGTAGTTTATTTTGGGGTCTAGCCACTTTGTTAGGCTAGACCTCCATTTGATGTCCCAAGGTACAATGTTGATATTCTTGTTGTTCTTCCTTCTAAATGATGATATACCATGATTAAATACTCATATGGTTGTTTTTTTGTGGTGTTTGTATGTATATCTATGTATGTCCAAAGTTTCATGTTCATATCATCTCATTTGAGTGAGTTTTTATGGGTGTTTTCATCCCTTTTGTAAATTTCCAGCAGACTGTCCATCTGCACCTTTTTGTCTTGTTGCTTTGTTTATATATATAAAACTTGGGTTTTGGTCTTAGACCACAAAAGGTATTTTGTTCTAAACAAACAGAGGAATATTATAATGTAAATATCATATTTTTACCCTGAATGGAAGAGGTTCTTTCCATTTTTTGTTCCAACTATCTGTTCTCAGATTAGCATACTTCCTGTTCTGACACCAAAATGTCAGAGGTGTTTTCTATGACTTATATTTTCTTTATGGCTTTGAAACTCTTAATATATAAACTTTGATGTGTTAGGAACAACTTTCATGTTTAGTGTTCCCCATGATTCCCCCGTTTTCATGATGCCAAAAGTAGATATTTTATGGATGTATGCATATCTGTCAGACTAGGCTGTTGAAAGTTCTATCTTGCATGCTTTGTTTGGACACCATAAAATTCTCCTAAAATAAAGGGAAAAATCATGGTTGATACTTGATGTATTAGGGACTTTTATTGACATTAACTTTCCAGATTGGCCAAGCATAAGAACATGTACACAGAGAAGAAATGGACAGCAGTCCATAAAATGTTTGGGGACGGAGTTTGGACAATCATTTTCATATGGGATTTGTTTCCCTTTTGCTCACCATTGTAATTATTAATCCACCACCCCTTTAGCGTTTCCTTTACTGGATGTGAATGCTAAACCATTTTCAAAACCAAGTGAGAGTCCACCCAAACCAACTCTCATTTGTGAATTAAAGCAAACATTCCTAGAATAGGAAGACTTCCTCGTATATTATTCACCATTTTGTTAGGGCATAAAAGCGAGGCATAAAATTGAATCTACGTGGCATGCATGCTAGAGACCATCACGGGCGAGGAGAGTGCCTAATCCCTTCTCTTTCTCGTAAATTAGCCCCCGAACCCACTTTCTCTAAACAAAAGGTTTTATCTTTGTTTTTCCTAATATAAAATGAGGTGGCGACTCTTGACTATTTTGATTCCATCGATAGGAAACCATTTTGAGGGAACCGAGCGAATTTCCAAAAGTGCATTAGCACGAGGCACTCACCCGAACCGCTTTCATTGAGCGATCGCATATCATTCACGTATGTTCGGCGTGCGCGGCTTTCGAGCGCGGGCTCTCACAGTTTCCCAACCAAGTCTTTACAGACTGAAGTGTAGGAATGTCGTTTCCAATGAGCACTATGTCATCCACATATAAAATTAGTAATAGCACTATGCTCCCACTAATCTTCTTGTATACACAAGGTTCATATTCATTCTTGATGAAGCCAAACTCTTTGACTGACTCATCAAAATGGAGATTCCAACTCCTAGAAGCTTGTTTCAATCCATAGATGGATTTCTGCAATTTGCATACTTTATAATTTTGTGAAAAACCTTCAGGTTGTGTCATATAGACATCCTCTTATAGGTTTCCATTCAGGAAAGCGGTTTTGACATCCATTTTCCATATCTCATAGTCATAATATGCGGCTATGGAATCAAAATTCTTATAGACTTGATCATTACTACAGGTGCATCAATCAAGTTTCAAACTTGATTATCATGCATGGACTGTAATTCGGATTCCATGGCTCCAAGCCACTTGTCTGAATCAGGAGAAGACATCGCCTCTTGGTAGGTGGTCGGTTCATCATTCTCAATGATCACCACCTTATTACTATCCGTTACGAGAAAACCATATCTCTCGGGCTCGGATCGTAACCTACCAGATCTGCGAGAAAACCATATCTCTTCGAGATTTACTTTACTCCCACTGATTTCTTTGGAGAGAAACTCTTTCTCTAGAAAGACACCAGTTCGGGAAACAAATACTTTGTTGTCCATTCGGTTGTAAAAGTAATATCCTTTAGTTTCCTTAGGATATCCCACGAAAATACATTTATCATATTTTTGTGCAAGTTTGTCTGAGACAAGTTTTTTGACAAAAGCTTCACAACCCCAAATCTTCATGAAAGAAAAACTAGGTTTCTTTCCGCTCCACATCTCATATGGAGTCTTTTGAACCGATTTACTTGGAACACGATTTAGTGTGAAAGCGGCGGTTTCTAGTGCATAACCCCAAAAGGATATCGGAAGATCAACTTGACTCATCATTGATCGAACCATGTCAAAAAAAGTTCGATTCCTCCTCTCGGACACACCATTCCATTGTGGTATTCCGTGTGGAGTCAATTGTGAAACTATTCCACAATTCTTTAGATAATCATCAAATTCTTGACTTAAGTATTTCCCACCTCGATCCTATCGAAGTGCCTTAATACTTTTGCCAAGTTATTTTTCTACTTCATTTTGAAATATTATAAATATCTCAAACACTTCACTTTTATGTTTCATTAGGTAAACATACCCAAATCTACTATAATCATTGGTAAAGGTTATGAAGTATTGAAATCCTCCCCTAGCATTGCTACTTAGTGGTCCGCATAAATCTGAATGTATCATCCCCAATAAGTCGCTTGCCCTTTCACCCAACTTGGTAAAAGGTGTCTTAGTCATTTTTTCAAGAAGACACGACTCGCAAGTATCATATGACTCAAGGTTACATGAACCCAAAAGACCGTCCCCTTGGAGTTTTGAGATACGCTTCTCATTAATATGATCAAGAAGGCAATGCCACAAATAAGTATGATTTGCATCATTAGGTTTAGATTTCTTATTTATATGATAGACATTTTCATTATTTTCATTCTTGATATCCAGGATATTAAGGCCATTAATTGAATTTGCAATACCATAAAGCACATCATTTAAATAAATATAAAATCTCTTATTCTCAATAAAAATATTTAAAACCTTCATTATCCAAACAAGAAATTGAAATAATATTCCTACTTAAATCCGGTACATAATAGCAATTGTTCAAAACAAGTATTAAACCGGAAGGTAAAGTGACTTCATAAGTCCCTACGGCTAATGCAACAACTCTTGCTCAATTCCCCACACGTAGGTCTACTTCACCATCTTTAAATAGTCTCTGATTCTTTAGTCCCCGCACATTTAAACAAATGTGAGAACCACATCCGGTATCCAATACCCAGGAACTAGTGGTAGAAAAGAGAATATCTATCACATAGATACCTGAAGTCGAAGCAGTTCCACTACTCTTCTTCTTCTTTTGCTCTTCCTTAAAAGCCTTGCAATTACGTTTCCAATGACCAATTTCTTTACAATGGAAACAAATTGAATCCTTTTGTGCATCGGGTTTTGCATCTATAGCCTTGGCAACCTTTGCCTTGCTAATCTTGGGTTTGGCAACCTTTGGCTTAACCTTTCCTTTGGCACTTGGTCCCTTTCCATCAAGAACCATGAGCACTAGAGAACCTTTCTCCACTATCTTCATCTCCGCAGTTTTCAGCATATTATTTAACTCGGAGATTCTTATCCATTCCATGCGTGTTATAGTTCATCACAAAGTGATTATAACTTTTAGGCAATGAATTAAGAATGATCGTCGAATCCCCTTTACTTTACAAGTGAATTCGACGAGGGGCTCTGTAGGCACCCCGATCTCGCACCCCTAAAACCAACCCTTAATTCGGTCTAAGTGCGATAATCGACTTAAAACCCTAGATTTGGCGGTTTAGGACTACCGACCGTCTTATCAGTGCATCGGATGGAAAAACCGAGTCTGGATTCATGATCAGGACTCAAAACCGAGCAAATAGGCGTATTCTCCGAAAATCGAGCGCCGGGACCCTACGGCGGGCCCCGCACCCATAAAAAGCCTTTTACCGGTCATCCTTTACATTTAAGTTATATAATGTTATTTACTTACACATTAAAATATTTTAAATATACCGGCATGACCAGAAAAATATTCCCAGCAACTTTCATGTTGGACCCAAGGACAACCGGGACACTGGAGCGCGCACAATGGAGCAGTTGCGGAGCGAAAAGGCGGAGCCGGAAAAAAGTACTACATGTCCTTACATGTGTCTTCTTGGTGTAGCAAAAATTGGCTTAGTCAAAAGTGTTGGCCAATCAAATGGTGACATTTAAAAAGGTGTTTCTTCTTATTCCTAAACACTCCCAATTAATTCCAAAATTCCTAAAAAGTACATTACCCTACATGGGGGGTTTCCCTTATATTCCTAAAAAGGGCCTCCACTACCTCCTCCTAAGGGCATTTTTGTCCTAAAAACCTATCCCCCTCCTCCATATACTCCCATATTCATCCAAGAAAGAGCAACACAATTCCATCATACATTCACTACATTCCCATCTCTCAAAAACTCTCTCTCTAGTTCTTGCCATCTTTATAGCCCCACCACTCAACCACCAAACAACCACCACTACACCACCACCACATCTCCACTACAAAACCACCACAAAACAACCAAAAACAACCTTCAAACACTAGCTAACTCAAGCAAACAACAAGCAACAATCTCCATCCACTCAACTTCAACCACAACAACTCAAAATCAAACAAAAAAGAAGTCTTCCCTTGGGTAGACAAAGGAAGCACTCCCATAACAACCTAAAACAGGTAATAATCCTCTATGTAAGTGGTAAGATATGTAAGTCTTTGCATGGTTTAGTTTGGGGTCTAGCCATTTTTTCTTAATGTAGTTCATGTTTAAGGCTTGTAATCTTCATGTAAAAATGTTGTAAATGTCCAAACTTCATCTCCATTATGTATATATGTGTTTCATGTTCATTTTGTGTTAATCTCAAAGCTTGAATGTCAAATCTAAGCATGATATGGTTCATTTGTCCAACATGTGCACAATCTGTCCACTTTTTGCTTCTTCATTTTTATCCACGTGTTTGTTCATATTTTTTGTTTAATAGATACTTGATAATGTTCATAACATGTTATAGTACTTGCATGCCATTTTTAAGGACTTTATTCCATGTTTAGATCATGTTTTGGAGTTTGTTTTCATACTCCATGTCTGCTGTCCAGTGTACTCTGTTTCTGACCACTCTGTCTTTCTATGCAATAAACATGAATTAAACTTGATTTCTGGGTCTGAGTCATAAAACAAAATTTGTTCCTAACATTATAAAGGAAATGATAATTCCTTTTAAATAATTTTGTGGACTTATACATTTTTTGATTCAAGTGCATGCCCCCAGAATTAAAGTTGTCCTGTTTCTGACATTAGATGTCAGAAGTGTTTTGAAACCTCTAAACATTCTTTCTAGACTTCAAACTTCCTAGGATTCATATTTTATATGTGATATTAAATATTCATGTTTTGAGTTTCTCCATATTTGCATGTCTTGATGATGTAAATTTCGAATCAAAATGAGATGTGCTCTGTTTTCCAGTTCTGGGCAGATTTGACTCCTGCGTTCTTTCCATGATTTGAGCATGAAATAATAATTAATAAATCCCATGAAAATTCATATGTGTCCTCTAACATGTTGGGAGTCAATCCCATGTTTTTTTTTCTGGATTTGGATTAGTTTTGGACAGGTACATTAACATGAAACTCTGACCCAGTCCATGAACCTCAACATCAACCCTTTGCTTGGACATTCATTCATTATGGGAGTTGTCTCCCATTTTTTTGTGTATATTTGTATAATTTGTACATAATACCCTTCTCCCCCTTTACGTGTTTTACTTGTCTATAAGATTCAAAACTATTTTCAAAAACCAATCGGGAATCCATCCAAATCGGTTCCCGGTTGCGATCAAATGAACATACCTAGATTAGGAGACTCCTTCGTACATAAAACACACATTTTTTAGAGTTAGGG
Organism: Campanula takesimana; assembly: GCA_026119855.1. NCBI lineage: Eukaryota > Viridiplantae > Streptophyta > Magnoliopsida > Asterales > Campanulaceae > Campanula > Campanula takesimana. The sequence continues at coordinate 490,524 of JAOWBW010000780.1, read as the reverse complement.
CATAAATACTTTTTCAAGCAAGGCATTAAAATGAATCGTAGGCGGAAGCATGCTAGAGAGCGTAAGGGCGAGCGGAGTGCCTAACACCTTCTCCTCTCGTAACATAGCCCCCGAACCCACTTCTCTTTCAAATCAAAAGGTTTTATCTCTATTTTCCTTAATAAAATGAGGTGGCGACTCTTCTTTCCAAAACCAAAGTAGGGAAACCATTTTGAGAAATCGAGCGGATTCAAACCGCATTCGCACGAGGTAAACTCATCATTCTTACGCGAGCGACCTGCGAGCTTCAAGCGCGGGCTCTCACAATTGTGTTATGTTCTATTTAGGAAACTTTGGATTTCAAAGTTATGCTAATTGGGTAGTCATAATGGCTTGCTAGAGTCCGCTTATGACTTATGGGTTCTGAATGGTTCGGACTCGTTGCCAACTTAGTATAATCCTATTGGGTCACACACACAGAGTGGATAATTAAAAGGAGCGAAAAATGAGGCAGTAAGCAATAGGAGCCGTACGGCTCCTAGAGAGCCATACGGCTGTCTTGGAGCCGTACGATTGGGGTCCCAAGCTGCAGTTTATTTTAGGATTTTTCTTGTTGGACAAGAACTCCTAAACCCTAAAGGGTCTTGGAGACCTTTAGTATATAATATGTATAACCGGGATTCAGTCCCATAACATTGATTTGTGAAATCATAAACTCTTTCTTGGAGAGAGAGAATACACATACTATACTAGGGTTATTAGGTTTGATTATTCTCTATCATCAAACCATAATAATCAAAGGGAGCAATTGAAGAATCGTTCTTCATCAAGTTTTTCAATCCGAAGGACCTAGCAGTCAAGTCAAGAAGAGTTCTTGAATTCGCTCGACGTGTGGATCACCGATAGAGGGTTCTCTTCTTAGCATCTACATCCAAGGTTTCATATTTCGATCTACAAGGGTTAGTTTCTTTCATCTTACATATTATGAATTATTGAACATAACGGATCTAGGCTTTGGGTTTCTTCATGTAATGTCTTCCGCTGCGTATGATTGCACGAGAACAGTAGACCTCACTCGACCGCATTTGTCACGGTCGACAACAAGTTGCCGCATTCTGAGGACCCCAGGTAAGTCTTTCTTACTTAGAGAAATTTAGGACATTGTGACTCACCTACCTTAAGGGCATTAAGGTAACTTTCATTTTTCCTTCGCTTTTCATTTAATTCAAATCATTTGGAAACATTGATTTTAGCATTTAGTTTTATTCCTTAAATCATCATTAGCCGTCATTGGTTGTATTGATAAGACAAAAGGACTCCTTGCATTTAATGAGATAGGACAACCTAGGTCAATTCTGACCATTTTTTGCAGAGTTAACCCCCACTTCCCATCATCTGACCTCTGCAATCCCTATACAAAAATCATTCCACCATCTTCTTCTCCACCACTCTGCCTCTTCCTACTTTTCAGAAAAAGATATCTCTCTCTCTCTCTAAAACTCTCTAAAACTCTCTTTACTCGCCTTCTCTCTCTCTCTAAATTTACCTCTATATAATTTCTTCCAAAAATACTTCCAAATTTGTCGAGGCTGTTGAAGATCAACAACCCGAAACTCTTCCTTCTCAATCAACATCTCAAGTGGTAGTTATGGTATGATTTCTAGACCTAGAACTTGAAATTTTTTTTTGGATTTGTAACACCCTTTCATATTCTAGTATGATTCTCTTAAAATCTATGGATATGTGATGCTATAATCTTGAGATTTATGTTTATTGTTGTTTATAATGCTCCTAGTTCATGATTTCTTGCTTAGTTCACTCTTAAATCTGGATTCTTATACCCAAATGGGTTTAAAGTTTGTAGTTCAGTTTTTAATTATTTTCCCTCTCGATTTCTGGGTTTTATGTTGATTTGTTCATGATTTTGGTATGGAATTCTTGCTTAATCGGGTAAATGGATGTCAGAAATGTAAGATTTACTTGTTTCTGGTACTTTGGTTTGACAAATCTGAGTTTCAAAATATATGGTGTTCTTCATGTTCTTAAAGGTGTTCTTTGTGTTCTTGCAAAACCACCTTTTTAATTCAATTTGTTTACCTTCTCTCTAAAAATTGATGTTTGTGCACTGTTCATGATCTGATCCATTGTAACTCGTCCTTTTAAGTGTTCGTGGTAACCTCGCCTAATTACCTTACCGCATTCCAACTCTATCGTGCCTCACTTGACCGTGATTTCTTGTCGCACTATGCCTTTATCAAGTGACCGCACAGTCTTACTCAATTCTAAACTTTATACTTGTTTTATTGCAGGACTTGAATCATTTCATTCCTGGCATTGTGCTGGATCTAGAAGATCTAAAGATTGATGCTATTGGCCGCAACATCCTTGCATGGCTGAACAAGTCTAGAATTCTTCCTTTGTTCACTCTTCAGCAAGACTTCCACTTGCCATTTGTGGATGAATTCTTCAGTACAGCCGTAGAAATGGAAAGCTCAGAAGATCCTGACTCTTATCCCAAATTCATCAAAGCATCAATCATGGGAACTTTAATGTCTTCTGATGCAAGTGATCTGGCCCATGCTTTGGGAATCAAGCTTGATAAAATGGTCCTGGACCATTTTCAAAGGAGGAGTCACATAGCCTTGCAAAGAAGCTTACACAGACCACTGATGATTCAAAGAAAAGATGTTGGTGGAATCATGTACTACATAGGCCATCTGGTGGATCATGCTCTTATGTGCAAGACTGGCAATCATGCCAACTTTAACAACACTCAGTGGATGATCTGTACTGCAATCTACCTGGGCAAGAAGATGGATTGAGGATAGGTAATCTATGACATTTTGGTGGCAAACATTCTATTTTATAAAGATGCGGAAGAAGAAGGGGAGACAAAGTACCACACCAACAGCAGGTTGATCTCTTACTTGATGAGCCACACGCTCAGAATCAAGGAGATGTTTGAGAAAAACAAAAAGTACAAGGTTTTAATTCCTACCACAAAGGATTTCTGCTGCAGATCCATGAGAACCAGCTACCGCAACAACTTTGGAGATGATATGTACAGGTCATATCTTCTCAGAGATCTAGTTAAGGATTATGTACCACCTAAGTACACCAAGCGCGGTCAAGCAAATTTGGGAGACATGATGATAAGTGCTGGAAAGGCTGCCGCATTTTAACAAGAACGCCTCAAGGCTACCGCACTCAATGTAAGAGCAAAAGGGAAAGAAATTCCCACCCCATCTAATCTAACTTCAGTCAAAGGCAAAGAAAATATTATGCCTGTTGAGAAAACAATCAAGAAATCCAAACCACCATCTGCCAGCATCAAAATTACCGCACCATCCATCCCGACCGCATCAGTTAAGCCTACCATACTAAAACCCTCCTCCAAAACCAAGTCAAATCCTACCGCACCTTCTAAATCTACCACTCCATCTCCTGTACCTCAACAAAAACCAAAGCAAACAAAATCTCACCCGACCGCACCTTCAAAACAACCCATACCCTCCAAACCTACCGTATCCTCCGCCTCAAAATTATAAAGAAAGCCAAGGTCTCAAAACAACCATCTCTTGAGGTCAATTCACCCGTGTTTGACTCAGATGAAGATATTGAAGTTGTTCCCCCCTCCCCAAAATGTCAAAGAATTTTGTTCTGGATTCTAGGCCAGAAGACATGGAAGAAGTTCCCCCATCTGAAGAACTCAGTGAAGGTACTGAGGATGAAAATGATTGCAGTGATGAATATGAAGACCATTCTAACGGTCTTGAGACTAAAACCACTCACCAATGGCCTATTGATAAAGGTTTGTTGGATGAAAGTTCTGAGGAGGAAGACATAGATGCTAGCTCTACCGCAAGTGATAAGCATGCGAGTGACAAGGACATGAATATGGAAGAAACTACCACAGAAGACAAAGATGCTAGCTCAGGAACACGCTTTCGATTTCAAGAAATTGAACATGAAGGTTCTACGATTAACGCCCTCTATGTGTATCCACACGCGAACGAATATCAAGAACTCCTTATTGATTCGGATGATATATCCAAAAAAGAAATCCAATTTCTATTGGAATAGGCTTATATGATTTTAGGGTTTTTAAACTTTTTATTCTCAATTTAAACACAAGAATATTATTTCTAAAACAATTGCGTTGCATTTTAATAATAGCTGGTGAAAAAGAATTATTTATACTCAAAAATCTTTAACCCTTAAGGACTTAGAGACCTAATTTCAGTCATTCATTAAATTAAACCATTTTCCTAGCCCATGTCTTCTAACACGGTCGTGCTCACAAATCGGCACGGTCGTGCCAAAAGGTATGAGGCATATTATTCGTTCGTAACAATTGACATGGTCGTGCTCACAAATTTTATGACCATCGGTACAGTCGTGCCTTATAATTGGCATGGTCGTGCCAGATGCCCTGAACCCAAAATCAGCCTTAGTTTGATTCGTTCTTTTGTGTGTGACCCCATAGGATTATATTGTGTTGACAATGAGTCCGACCAAAGTCATTCTCATAAATCATGAGCGGACTCTAGCAAGCCATTATGATTACGCAAATAAAATAACTTATCAAAGTTCGTTTATCCTCATATGATATATCACAATCCCTTTGTTACACGATATCATATTGGACATAAGTCATGGTCCATGTCAACATAAATTATCCATTGCGTTTTTGATCTCGAGTAGATTAGTATGAGCAAATGATATTGAACACATCAATTCATTTGAGTGTGGCACGCATTTCATCAATCTTTCTCATTGAGTGGCCTAAGCAAATATATCTCTTAAGAGAGGGACAAATCTCATATTGACTTATCTTTCTTCCCTACAAGAATCTGATTATGCCAATCCTAGCCTTGTTCATCATGTCGAAGAACATGATAATCACAAGTTTAAGGATATCAAATGCTATAACTATATGAGATTTAATTATTACATTTAACAATAGCATAAATCTCATAACGGGTCAAGTCCAGTACCTTGTTCACCAACAAGTACCCATAAGTTTAATTGTATCTCATACACATTATCATCACATGATTATAGATTAAACTTATACTAGTTATTCATAAGTACTAGGGATGGGGAGTATTATAATAAACATGCAAAACATATAATAATCAAGGTTGTTTCCTATATAACAAATGAGAACATGACATAATATAAGACCTTTATCAAGGACCTAGGGCATAATCTCCAACACTAACATCTTCCTATTCCGTAGCCTAACCTTTGAACCTCTCTCCGAATCTCTAGATTGACCTAATAGACTTAGGTTTTCTCGCGTTCCTCTAAACTGTGGGTGACGACTCTAACAAAATAATATCAATTAGACATCACTAGGTAATTACATTCACGCGAGGCTAGTATTGGATTTTTGGGCGTCTACAGGGTATACCACAGTTAGCCTCAATATCTATCAACTCCTTTATAGCAAGGTTCAGTTGAATGGCCTCAGCTTTCTAAAATTTGCCTATCTCGAAGGATTTTGGATTTTTGTTTTATTTGGGCTGGAGATAGAGGGGATATGGGGAATTTTTGAGTTTTCTGAGCCTTGGAGGTTTCTATTTGCTCCCTTAGGTCATCCTCTTTTCTCGCCTTTTCTCTTCTCGAAGATGTAGCGGAATGGATCCACTTTCGCTACTAGCTTGATTTGAAAGGCTTCCATGTAGTGTTTGAGTTTTTGAGTGACCCAAACTAATACGGCACATGACTTCTCCAAGGTGGAGTAGTTCTTTTCGCCTCTTTAAATTTGGCGACTAACAAAGTAAATTGCATTCTCTTTTGTAGAGTCTCGTTGCTCTTGTGCTAGCATAGCCCCTAGGGCCTCATCATTCACGGTGAGATAGAGCAAGAGAGGCTTCTATTTGTGCAGCGGAACCAAAACTGGAGGGCTCGTCAAGTAATGTTTCACTTGGTCGAAGGCTTCTTGGCATGCGTCGGTCTATTCTAGAGCCACATTCTTCTTGAGTAACTTGAAGATTGGCTCACACATTGAAATAAGTTGGTGCACAAACTGACTAATGTATTGAAGTCGGCCCATGAATCCTTTGATTTCTTTTTGCGTCTTCGGAGGAGGCATGTCAATGATTGCCTTTATTTTCAAGGGATCAACTTCGATTCCTCTCTCGGTGACCATATAACCAAGAACTTTGCCTCGTATAACCCCAAAGTTCATTTTGCGGGGTTGAGCCTCATTTTGTGTTGTCGAAGCCTTTTAAAGAACTTGCGGAGATCGATCAAGTGTTGATCGTCGGTTCCTTTCGAGTGAATAATCATGTCGTCCACATAGACTTTAATATCTTTATGGATCATGTCATGGAACAAATCTGTCACGACCCTTTGATAAGTAGCCCCTGCGCTCCTCAATCCGAACGGCATTACTGTATAGCAAAAGGTACCCCACGGTGTGGTGAAAGCTGTCTTGTGTTGATCTTCTTCAGCCATGAGAATCTGATTATCGGCAAAACCATCCACAAATGAGCGGACCTCGTAGGCAGCAGTTGAATCAACTAACATGTCGATGCTGGGTAAAGGGAAGTCATCCTTTGGGGAAGCCTTGTTTAGATCCCGGAAATCCACACAAACACGGACCTTGCCATTAGCCTTTCTGACTGTCACAACGTTTGCTAGCCAACTCGGATACTCGATGACTTTGATGAAACCCCCACTGAGAAGCTTCTATATCTCTTCTTTGACTTGTAGAGACCATTAGGGCTTGATCTTTCTGAGTTTTTGTTTGAATGGCTTGGCGTCTTCTTTGATCGGTATTCTGTGCTCGATGACCTTTCTGTCTAAACCCGAAATGTCTTTGTATAACCATGCGAAAACATCCACGAATTCTCTGAGCAGTGCAGTCAATCTGTCTTTCTATTCCCCCTTGAAAAGGCTTCCTATCTTGGTTTCCTTTGGCTCTTTGTCGGTACCCAGATTAACGACATGCAATTCTTCGTCAGCCCCTGGACCATTTTCACCACGATTACAGACCTGTTGAGCTAATTCATTTAAGTATGTTTCATTTTCATGGTCTATTTCATCATAGTTTGAATCATTATTAACTATTTCATTATATTCATTATTAGTTAATTCATCATTTATGATGTTTGCAATCTCGGGGTACTTAGAAAGATCAAATTTTTCATTAGCAAAGAAAGGGAACACGCGCTCGGCTATTGCCTCCATATCCTCTTGGGTAAGGGTGTTGGAAACACTCTCGGACTCAAAAGTGAATGTTATTAAGTCTCCCTTTGTCGCCTTGCGGGGAATGCAACCCTTTTTATTGATCAAGAATTCCTCGGATACTATGGGCCCCTTCATTTAATGCCAGTTGTTGATTGGCTCGGAGCTCGGCTTGACCTCGCTTGTAGGCTTGTTTCTCATGTCGGTGTCATCGGAGATGGTATGGCTTGGCATTCGTCCATTATGGCAAGTCCCTCGAACATGGAGGCTAAATCAGCCAATTCTTCCCCCACAGTAATTTATGTCTCAGCCTCGAAAGTCACTTTCTTCCCCCACCATTCTCGGGGTGACATCGGAGTAGGTTCTTCTTCGCGCTTCTTGATTTCACAATTGGCAAAGATTTCGAGACCGGGTTTTCTGATGCCCTTGTTGTTGACCCACGGTTCGGGAAAGATCATGTATGGGACATCTTCCCCTTAGCAAACAAAGTAACCATTCAGTGTTTTGCGATATGGCCTTAAATTGGGGATTTCATAGCAACGGCCTTCCTTATTGGTACCTCCCTAGGCCTAAACCGGGGAAGTAGTTTATCCTTCTCATCATGCGGAGGACTTTTTGATTGGTAGGGGCCCATGTCTCATTTCCCTCTTCTTTGTCAATGGAGTTGATCGAGACGCTGGAGAGAGTAGAGTCTTCTAACCCATGTTGAACTTGGTGGACAGGTTGTCCCCCATTCTTGTGGATAGTGATGTTCTCGGCCATGATGGTCACTATTTCACTCCCATTTTGGATCTTGACACATTGATGGAGAGTGGAAGGGACGACATTAGAGCTATGTATTCACGGTGGGCCTAAAAGCAGATTGAATGAAGCGGGGACACCGAGTACTTGGAACGGGACGGACATAACCATGCTCCCAAATTCAATGTCCACTTCTATTATGCCTATGACTGTGCGAGCGGTGCTGTCATATCCTCGGATCACTTGGATAAGGGATGCAAATCCTAATTTTTAAGGCCCAATATGCCCATTATTCAGCTAGGCATTAGGTTGAGTGCGGAACCACCGTCGACCAAAACCCTTGAAATTGGTCTCCCTCTTACTCTTACCTTGAGATAGATGGCCTCATTGTGGTCGGACCCAAATGGTGGAAGGTCCCAGTCGGCAAATGTGATGACATTGCCAAAGTGTATATGGCCTATCATAGCAGTAAGATCTTCGGGAGTTATGTCAGGAGAGATTGATGTATCATCGAGGTTGTTGATGACGAGGTTTCGATGCTTCTTTGAAGATGCGATGAGGTCCCAAATGGATATGTTTGCTTGAGTCTTCTTGAGTTGAACTAATAAAGGATCTCCGAGTGCGTCGCGAGTTTGCAACCTTGGAGAAGAGGTGCTTGCTGTAGAAGTGTTGGGATTGCTTGCTATGACCCTGCCAGATTGAGATAGCATGTTGACGCTCCCGTTTTGCTTCTTTTTCCTATTATCTAAGACTTCCCTCATTATCTCATCATAAGTCACAACATAACAAGAATTGTCAAATTCATTCATAGCATTAGAGCCCTCATTCACAATAGGAATTGAATGAGTGGTCTCCCCAATCTCGCCTATCTCTATTACGTGGCCACTATGTTGATGATAGCCGCACCATTTATGATGAGCATATTTGGCGGTAATCATTTTGGGCTTGTACCCTTGTAGAGGAGTAATTTGCCCTTTGGCCTTGAGAGCCTCGAAAGCCTCGGCTAGAGTCATGTCTTGGAGAGGGGTGTAGACACGATCATTTTGGAACTTTTTGCCTTGGGCTGAGGGACTTTGTTGTAGCTCCCTTTATCGGTAGTGATGGCATTGACGGAGGCCTCTTTTGTTGAATTATAGGCGGCTTTGTAGCGGAAGCTTGGAGTGGTCTTCTTGACCTCTTTGAGCAAGTCATCAATTGGGACTCCCGCTTCATACATTTGAGTAAAGTCGGAGTAGCAAGCCCCACTTAGGTGGGTGCAGAGATCAATTTTGAGACACTTGAGGAAGATGTCCATTTGCTCCTTCGTATTGGGCCTTTCCACTATCTCGGCAAGTTTATCATTCCACCTCCTTGTAAAGTCAATAAAGGACTCATTGTCCCTTTGGGTGGTACTTTCAAGCTCCTTTTTTGTTGGGCGGTGAGTAGTGTTGCCTTGATATTGAGTTCTGAAGGCGAGTATGGCGGCATCCCAATCAAGACGGATGGTGAGTGGGAGAGTTGCATACCAATCTTTTGCGGTCCCTTTGAGAGTAAGTGGAAAACATTGTGCCATCACCTTTGGGGAGACTTTCTTTGGAACCATGGCCCATATGTAAGTTTCAATGTGAGCCATATGGCAAGAGTTGCCCTTGAACTTGATGATGTCTGGCATCTTGAACTTGTCGGGGAGAGCGGCCATTTTGCTCATGAGAATTGATGACTGATAAAGGCTTGTGTCGGAGCCTTTCCCCAAATTGAGCCCATTGAAGCGTTGGTCGATGTATGCCATAATTTAGTCGACCATTTTGTGATCTTTTCTCTCGGTGCTTAGTTCCCCCACTTTCTTGTTGTGGGCACTAACATACGGGCTTTCAAACAAACCATTGGTCCACTCGGATTCCTCGGTGTCCTCCTTATTCTTGCCTTTGGAAAGCTTGATGAGTTTAGCTTTCATTTGGTCTATTTCGGCTTCGTGAGCTTCCCTTTCACTTTCTAGGTGAGCTTGCCAAAAGTCATCTTTGTTTTGAACCTCCTTGTTGAGAGTGGAGACTTTCTCTTGGAGAGATTGAACCAAAGCGGAGAGTTGTTCGAGGGACATGGTGTTGTTGGCGTTGGAGTCGTTTGAAGAAGGACCGGCCATTGATGTTGTTGGAGTTGTCGATGTTGGTGTTGGTGCCCTAGGCACGTTTGTTAAACGTTGTATAAGTTATCATTTTATTCATGATGATAAAGACATAATAAGATTATTATTGTTGCTCATGTTTGCTTATAATAATCTCCGTCCCTAGAGCTTGTTAAGCACTAGTATAAAGGCTAAATGATCATGGGATGATCATGTTAGATTTATGGGTACTTGTTTGGAACAAGGTACTGGACATGACCCGCAGTATGAGATTTATGTCATGGTCGATGTCATATATAAATCTCATATTAGTTATGTCATTTGAATCCTTAGACATGAAGTTATTATAGTCTTCCACTTGATGAACATTATGTTTGACATATTCAAACGCTGCCTTAACACGGTAGTTATAAAGGGTATGATTGGCATGATTGGATTCACGTAGGGAAGAATAATAAGCCAAATGGATTTGTCCCTCTTCGGAGAGATGTCAAGCTTGGGCCCCTCGAAGGAATGATGTTGGTTAAATGTTTGGCCAAACTCAAATGGATTGATTGGATCAATGTCATTTGGATTATCAACATATTCGGGATCGAGAAAAGTATTGAACAATACAAGTTGACTTGTTGACCATGACTTGTGTTCAATGACATCGTGGACAAAGGGATTATGACATGTTCTAAAAGGAATACGAACTTGTATCTAGTTATACTATTTGGGTAGGTATGACGGTTTGCTAGAACCTAATCATATCTTATGGTTTCATGTTTGAACCCATTGCCAACTTAGTGTAATCCTAGAGGGTCACACACAAATAGAACGAATCGTAAAGGACTAAATGGGAATTATGGAAAAATATCAGTGTTTGGCTCTGGCACGGTCGTGCGCCTTAAAATGGCACGGTCGTGCCATAAATCCAAACCAAGGCAAACCTGTCGACATGATTGGCACGACCGTGCCAAATTACCAAGCATGACCGTGCCGAAAATGGGCGGCAGGGGAATTCGCGCGGACTAGATGGCACGACCGTGCCAGATTGTAGGGCACGACCGTGCCAGTCAAATCGGCCAGAATTCCTTGTTGCCTAATTTGGTGACGGGATTTAGGTTTCCTAAGTCCTTAAGGGTTAAGGATCCTTTCAGCAGTCATTAAGGGCATGATTGTGAGTGCCTCCATAAGGTTTTGAGAGATTATTTTCTTGTTCTAAGATCCAAAAGGTGAAGAACAAGAATATTCATAATTCCATATAATTCTTACAATTGTGAAAGCGTGTTTCATAATTTGGTCTAGCAACCAAGATCAAGTGTTCTTGATATTCGTTCGTGGTGTGGATACCGCTAGAGGGTGAAACTTATCATTTTCATAAGTTCGTGATTCTTGCTTTGTTCGTGATCAATATTTCAAGCCTCCATTGAATTCAAGGTTGCAAAATCAAAGGCATCAAGGGTTAGTATTCTAGTATTCATTATGTTGTATTTGACTTAATCATATGAATGGATCTATGGGATTTGGGTTTTCATAAATTTTAAATGCTTAATTCCGCTGCGCATGTTACTACGAAACCCAACAGTGGGATCAGAGCCCCGTTCATGTTGATTATTTCAATACTAAGATCATGTTGTGTGTATATAAATTGTTTATGTGCCTAGCATGATTTGAATATTGGGATTATGATGTTTATGTGGTCTATGCGTTTTATGTGGTTTATTGTTTTATAAACTTTAATCGCACTGTTCAATCGCAATTAAAATTATGGTGGATTTAAAATTGTTTGGATTATCAATTTTTGATTGGATCAAAGTTTTGATATTCTAGGGATTCAAGAATAAATCGTTTATTCAAGGTTTTGATGATCATGGTGATTGGATCACCAAGAACACCAAATCCTAATTAAATCGGGAAAAACAATTTTGAGATAAATTTTGGAACTTTAAAATTTTGGATTTTTCGCAAGGGGTCCGACCGGACCCAAGCCTTGACCCGGCCGGACCTAGGGTTTGGCGCGGGGGTAGGGTTTGGGTTTTGGGTGTGGATCTTGGGTTCAAATCTCCTATTTGTTTTAGTCTTGTGATTCTAAGATTAGTTCAAGGTTTGGATGGCTAATCTACGTTCATCGAGATTGTGATTCCCAAACTTGATCGCAATCAAGGTTTCAAAGATAAAACGAAATTAGAATTATGAAAAGTTCATAATTGCTAAAATTGAGAAACAAAGTTCTTGATTCATTGATTGGAGATCCATGTGGAATTGTGAATGCAATTGGCCTACGTTCATCGAGACCATCTATTGCTTAGTTTCGGCCACATGGACTACTTTCTTGGTTTCTTGAATTAGTGCGGGATTGTGGTTGCCTAATGGCTTAGTTCGACCGCACTTCTTGTTGTCTTGATTTGGAGATAATAACCAAAGTTGAAATAGTCTCATCCTCATAATTATAGAGAAACTAATGACACATAAATGTTGTGCTTAAATTAATAGAGATTAATTTAGTGGCTAAACTTGATGCGTAACATGTTTATCTTGTGTGCTCATAAATATGTTGTATGCTATATGGTGATGAACCTTCAAGAAAGTTTTAAGTCCTTTTTGCCACGCCATGATTAAAACACTTGTAAGTACACGGGTACTTTCATGTGGGCTCGCCAAAGCGAGGTGCATTGATTTTATCTTTGTATGAGCAAGATGAGTGAATAAGAGTTTCCTATGCGTTTAAAATGGTTGGACTTAATTAGGCGTCAAAACAGTTTTTGGCCTAGGCAAAAGATGAGATTAAACATGCTTTTGAAATTGGATCACTAAGAATCATATTGGATATGATTGACAAGAATTTGTCTACCTAATTAATTTGATTTTGAGCGGTCCGCCTCCGTGGACTCAAGATTAAATTAAAGTTGGATCTTAGTCCAATTTAAAAGAGTCTTATGAAAGGATCTAAGAGACATATGGGATATGATTGACAGGGTTGTCTACCTAATTAATTTAATTTTGAATGGTGCGCCAAAGCGTACTTAAAATTAAGTTAAAGTTGGATCTTAGCCCATTTAAATTATATTATACATTGGATGTATAAGAAGGTTATATAATTTAGTGGGAGTATTTTTGGAAAATACATTATTTATCTCTTTAATGAGATTGGTACTTGTAAAATTTTGGAAATTTTGCATTGGTTGTAGATGACAACTAAAATCGTTGCGATTAATCCTTGTTAAGGATAAAGCTTCAAAAGAATGGTACAAACTTCATGGATTGGATCCTGAGCCTAAGAATGGTTCTAAGGCAAGAAGATGGGTTGTACATTCTTGATGGGCCTATTCCTAAAAGAACCAATGCCGGAGTAGACAATCACAAGAATCATGAGTATGATTCTAGGAATGTGAGTTGTCTTATGCTCACGATTATGTGCTCTTAAACTCCAACAAAGTTTGGAACTTGTAGAAGCCTATTAGATAGGTGTGGAGTTGAGTTACATATATCAAAGAGCAATCTAAGCAAGAGAGGTATAAAACCATTATTGCATTCACTCATTGCAAAATGAGTGAAGGGCAATAAATGAAACTCCACATGCTTAAGATAAAGGCTACGTAGAGCATCTTGAGAAACTTGGTTGTCCAATTGGATTGGAGCAAGCCATGGATCTCATTCTTGATTCATTGTTTAAATGTTATGATCACTTAGTGATGGAATATAACATGCTTAAAATGAATAAGAATTTCTTCGAATTGCATTAACATGCTGAAAAACTGCGAAGATGAAGATATCGGAGAATGGTTCTCCAATGCTCATAGTTCATGATGGAAAGAGGCCAAATGCCAAAAGAAAGGTAAGACAAGAGTTGTCAATCCTAAAGGAAATAATTTTGGTTATAATAATAACTCTAATAGATGCAATTTGGTAAAATGGCAATTGGATTGACCATTTAGAATTGTAGTCAAAATTTTGGGTGATCAATAAAAGGAATGGTAGTGGGACTACCACTCGGAATATTTATGTTATAAATTATTCTTTCTAAATTTAATTATTGGGTATTGGATACCAGAATAATTAGTAAGATGAAAAACTACTTATAGTAAAGTTTTATCTACAAACAGTAATGATGCAGTGGTTGCAACATTGTTCGTAGAACACTTGTAAAGTGACTTTACTGATGAAGTAGAAAACATTATTTTGCTATAAGATAATGAAGGATATTAATTTCTTATTTGGAATAAGAAAAGTGCTTCATTTATTATGATTTACTTCATTGTGTTATCATATAAATAAATCTTATATCCTAAATCTTGAAGAACAAAATAATAAAGACTATAACATAAATAATTAAAATTCTTTATGCATTATTGTTTTGATCAAATAAATGAGAAATGCATATCTAAAATTCCATGGGACGGAGTTTTAAGTCATATGATTTGGAATCACGTGATTTATGCAAATCTTATTTACTTGGATCAAGACATCTTTTACTATGATTGGTAAAAATGCTAATGTCTTAATTGACCTAATACATTTCAATGTGTATGGTGCATTAAGAAGAAATGATAAAAGAGAATTTTGGTTATACTTGGTAAAACTATTCAAAAATTATGATTGGATCATGATGATGAATAATTAAACCAAGAATTTGACAGTCATCATTAAAGTTGTGAAATGGTTTCACAAATTAACTTCACAAAGAATATCATTCTAAATGATATGTCTGCGTGGAAGTATAAGAACCTTATTGGATACGGTTCGTTGGATGACAAAGTCAAAGTGATCTTCAATTATTAATTTTGGGGTTATGTATTTGAAACCGCTATGATTATACTAATCTGAATTCCATCAAGAGAGGTTAAAAGATGAAAGAAAACTCGGTTTGCCTTTCGCAAAGATTTAAGATGGTGAGACCTTTTGGAAAGGAGTTGTCTGGGACACACTCACATTTAAATCTAATAAATATATTTTCATGGGATATCCTAAGGAAACTTGAGGATAATAATCTTACTCATAAGAAACAAATGGTTTGTTAATTATGATGATACTTTTCTAGATAAATGGTTTATCTCTAAAAGAATCAATGGGAGTAAAATGTATCTCGAATGGTTCGAGACCTAGAAAATATATTTTAACCTAAGATGGAAGTTGAACAAGTTTTCACAAGGAGTCGTGAAAAGTCTGTTCAAGATATACAAATACTTGCAATACATGATAGGATACAATCTATTAGTAGAAATATTGGATATTTCGAAATAGAAAGTATTGAGGTAAAGTTCATTTAGAATGAAGTATTTACCACCTATCAAATATGCAATATCAACTCCACATTTAGATTAATGGCTTTGAGTCATAAAATCTAAAAGGCAATTCATGTATAATAATCAAGTTTGGAACTTGATCATTCTAACTTAAGGTGTAAAAACCAAAGGAGATGAATGACTTTTCTTGGAGAAAAATGTTACATGGGTAGCAAGAAACTTATTAGAATTTTCATAGTCACATGTTCATATTTGGAATATGAAATTTGACAAAATGATGTCAAAACAAGCGTTCCTCAACGGGAACTCATTTAAAGATGTATTGGATACAACCTAAAGGTTTTGATAGTCAAGAAAATTCTAAAAGGTATGAAAGTTGCGAAGATTCATTGGATGGATTGAAGCAAGCTTTTGGGAGTTGGAATCTCCGTTTTGATAAGTCATAGAGCTTGGCTTGATCAAGAATGAAGATGAATCTTGTATATACAAGAAGATTAGTGGGAGCATAGTGCTATTCCTTATTTAATATATGTGGATGACATATTGCTCATTGGAAACGACATTCTTACACGTTAATCTGTAAAGACTTTGTTAAGAAAGTGTTTCGGAATGAAGAATATGGATGAAGCTACATATGTTCTTGGCATTAAGATCTATAGAGATAGATCAAGGAGGCTAATTGGTTTAAGCCAAAGTACATACATTGACAAAGTCATTAGAAGATTCCGCATGGAAAATTCTAAGAGAGGACCATTGCCAATGTTACATGGAGTTTTCTATGCAAAGACTCAAATGTCCTAAGACAAATGATGAGCATGAGAAGACTGAATGGGATGCCATTTTGCTTCGGCAATTGGATCCATCATACCATGATAAGTACTAAGACGGATATATCTAAATGCTTGGAGCATGACGAGTAGATATTAATCCGAAAACCGGTAAGAATCACTGGATGGCTGTGAAACAATTTTTAAATGTACTTTAGAAGGACTAAAGAATTGTCATGATCTATGGAGGGATGGAAGATGATCTCGGTGTATATGGGTACACAGATGCATACTCCCAAACTGACAAAGATGATAAAAATCGCAATTGAGTTTTATTAACAATAGTGAAGCTGTAAGTTGGAATGGTTCCAAGCAGAGTACAGTCACTAATTCTACATACTAAAATCTAAGTATATTGTTGCATTGGATGCCGCAAAGGAAATTGTTTGGATTTAGAAGTTCATGGGTGAACTTAAGATGGTTCCTAGCATTGCTAATCAAATAGACTTTATTAGCAATAATAGTCGTGCTATTGATCAAGCAAAGGAACCAAGAGCACATCCCAAATCCAAACACATACTTAGGCGTTCTCTTAGCGTTCGAGAAATCGTTGATAAGGGAGACGTACATATATGCAAAGTACCTACTAATGATAACGTTACAGACACACTAAACAATGGGACTTCCACAAGCTAAGACATGATGTTCATGTTGGGTCCATGGGTATTGGATACCTAGGGAATTGGGCCTAGGGCAAGTGGGAGATTGTTGGCGTTGGTGCCCTAGGCACGTTTGTTAAACGTTGTATAAGTTATCATTTTATTCATGATGATAAAGAGATAATAAGATTATTATTGTTGCTCATGTTTGCTTATAATAATCTCCGTCCCTAGAGCTTGTTAAGCACTAGTATAAAGGCTAAATGATCATGGGATGATCATGTTAGATTTATGGGTACTTGTTTGGAACAAGGTACTGGACATGACCCGCAGTATGAGATTTATGTCATGGTCGATGTCATATATAAATCTCATATTAGTTATGTCATTTGAATCCTTAGACATGAAGTTATTATAGTCTTCCACTTGATGAACATTATGTTTGACATATTCAAACGCTGCCTTAACACGGTAGTTATAAAGGGTATGATTGGCATGATTGGATTCACGTAGGGAAGAATAATAAGCCAAATGGATTTGTCCCTCTTTGGAGAGATGTCAAGCTTGGGCCCCTCGAAGGAATGATGTTGGTTAAATGTTTGGCCAAACTCAAATGGATTGATTGGATCAATGTCATTTTGATTATCAACATATTCGGGATCGAGAAAAGTATTGAACAATACAAGTTGACTTGTTGACCATGACTTGTGTTCAATGACATCATGGACAAAGGGATTATGACATGTTCTAAAAGGAATACGAACTTGTATCTAGTTATACTATTTGGGTAGGTATGACGGTTTGCTAGAACCTAATCATATCTTATGGTTTCATGTTTGAACCCATTGCCAACTTAGTGTAATCCTAGAGGGTCACACACAAATAGAACGAATCGTAAAGGACTAAATGGGAATTATGGAAAAATATCAGTGTTTGGCTCTGGCACGGTCGTGCGCCTTAAAATGGCACGGTCGTGCCATAAATCCAAACCAAGGCAAACCTGTCGACATGATTGGCACGACCGTGCCAAATTACCAAGCACGACCGTGCCAAAAATGGGCGGCAGGGGAAATCGCGCGAACTAGATGGCACGACCGTGCCAGATTGTAGGGCACGACCGTGCCAGTCAAATCGGCCAGAATTCCTTGTTGCCTAATTTGGTGATGGGATTTAGGTTTCCTAAGTCCTTAAGGGTTAAGGATTAGGACCTATTTAAGGATCCTTTCAGCAGTCATTAAGGGCATGATTGTGAGTGCCTCCATAAGGTTTTGAGAGGTTATTTTCTTGTTCTAAGATCCAAAAGGTGAAGAACAAGAATATTCATAATTCCATATAGTTCTTACAATTGTGAAAGCGTGTTTCATAATTTGGTCTAGCAACCAAGATCAAGTGTTCTTGATATTCGTTCGTGGTGTGGATACCGCTAGAGGGTGAAACTTATCATTTTCATAAGTTCGTGATTCTTGCTTTGTTCGTGATCAAGATTTCAAGCCTCCATCGAATTCAAGGTTGCAAAATCAAAGGCATCAAGGGTTAGTATTCTAGTATTCATTATGTTGTATTTGACTTAATCATATGAATGGATCTATGGGCTTTGGGTTTTCATAAATTTTAAATGCTTAATTCCGCTGCGCATGTGACTACGAAACCCAACAGTCGAAGTGATCAATTCGCGAACTAGCCAGTTTGTTGTGTCTCGGTAAATGCGGTGAGTACCAATCAGACCTAAATTTGAAGATGAGGCCCTTGTCAGTCTTGAGTAACACTTTCGGTCCATGGAGAGGCTTGAACACATAATGGGCACACGACTCAAACCACATAAAGAAAAAAGACTCCTTTTTTTTAAGTCGGGGGGACGGGGTCCCTTTTGGGGTTTCTAAGAAAATAGTGGAATAGTCACACGTGACGGGATTAAACTAAATTAATGTAGTAAAGCATACATGCGGGGACGGAGTTTTATTTTGTCCATAATAACCACTTGTTTCTTTTGGAAACGACATGTATGATTTGAAAACATTAGTTTAGGGAAATCTCGGCACATGAAAAACTGACTTGGTCACGGAGTGTTAGACCCTAACTAGAACGTGTTGGCTTGTGCTCGGCTAAAGAGAGGCTTAAAGGTCACCCCCGACATGTAGTCATGAACTACGCCACAGGCTGAGGTTTACCGCTTCGAGAGAGTCAAGGTCGGGTGGAGCTTGAAACTCTCTAGGACGGGCCTCGGTGGTTTTGGGGTTATGAACTTTGTGCGACTCGATAGTGAGCAATTCATAGGAGTTTTAGTGCACGTAGTGTGAGATCAAACACATGTGACACGATGTTTTTTTTTAATTTTTTTTAAGAAAAGAAAAGCAAATAAGCACATTTTTACAACTTTCGAATCACCCGTGTGACCGATAAAATAAACAGAAATTAAAACAGTTATATGCAGGAAACCGTGCCCACCACCATCATTCTGCCCTGTTCTGAACTCTGTTCATGTTTTTTGGAAAATTGCCCAGAAGCGTACGCCTCTGGCCTGTAATATGGAAGCGCGCGCATTGCGCCTTATAACTGAGAGGCGCCCGCTTCTGGATAAAACCTATCAGACATTTGGACGCAGGGGATTGCACTGGTCCTGAATATACTTTGGAACCCCTGCAGAAGTGATTAGCGCAGAAAACAAGAAAAATAGGAAGAACACACAGGAAGCGGGCGCTTCTGGTCCTTGATGTGGGACGCGCACAACTTAGGCCAAGAAGGCCAGAGGCGCATGCTTCCCAACATCAGGAACTAGAATGCCCAGAAAGCAATGTAGACTATGAACAAAATGCAAGTTTAACCCTCAAACATCCCCGGCGGAGTCGCCACTGTAGATACCCCGCGCGCGAGCGGGGTGATCCCACCATTGCGTTAAGGCTTTATTTTTATTAGAGTCACCACCTATGTCTTAGAGGAACATAAGAAAAACCTAATAATGTCCTATGTTTTGTTTGTGAAAACCAGAAATTCGTGTATTTGAGGTTTGAGGGTTAGGTTACGAAATGGGAAGTACTTAAACACCCATTCCGCCCAACTAAAGTTGGTCTTGCTTGTTCATAGTCTACATAATAAAACGTGTTCTTCCTATACTTTTAAAAATGAGTTTCAAGATTTTGAATATGGGGAGATAACTCCTAGGCCAACTTCAATGTAGTGAAGTAGCCTTTGGTGTCATGTCCCAAAATGGTTTGGGTTGATTGGACACTTTGATAAAGATAAAAAAGAAGAAGAAATGAATAGAGAGAAATAGAACAATAAGAAAAATACCTAAACTTCGAGTACTTCAAGAACTTCTTCGGGAAAATGCTTGAAATCCTTTTTGAGAGAGTTTGTGTATAGTTTTCTTGCGTTAAAAAAGTCCTCCCCTTTTAAATGGTGGAGAAGGGGGTTTTTATAGGTGAAAAGGAGATGTTTTTTGTGCGAAAACAGAGTCAACAAGGAGGGAATTCGCAGGCAAAATCATGTAAATTGAGCAAGAGAGGGATTGTTGGAGAGAATCTGTAACTGACGCCCAGAAGCGCGCGCCTCCGGCCTTTAGGGCAGTAAGCGCATGCGTCTGACCTCAAAGGGCGGAAGCGCCCGACTCTGAAAAGGCAATTTTGACAGAACGGACTGGAAAGTTAGAACTGTTATTCAATTTAGCCCTCAGACTTAACAGAGTCAGTCAGGAACTTAACGGAGGTAACAAAAAATAACGAAAAACACTTAAATAAGTAGAAACACCAAATCAAGTGTGCAATCAGGGTGAGTGGTTCAAGGCAGGGTGTCTGCACTGGTCTGTTTCGATTCCCTTAGTCTGGCCCGCTTCCAAAAAAAATTGCAAGAGCAGCTTTTAGGCCACTTCTCAGCCCCCGGCTCGATCATGTTGTCACGACCCGAAATCTAGGCTCTATTTTATTAGTTATTAAATGATTTTTATTTAATTATTTGCTTATTTATTTATTTAAATTATTATTTATTTAAATAATTATGTGTGCATTTTATGTTTCATAATAATTATGCCTAGCATCTTATTTGGGTCATTTGTGCTAGTGTAGAATTGTTGAGTCTTAATTGTTAGTAGGGAGTGTAGTGTTTGTGTGTAGTGTAGTGGAGGGGGCCTAAGTGTAAATCTTTTAAACATTTCCCTACTCCCTCCCTACTCCTTCCCTCACCTCCCCCATCCTCACACTCCATCTCCCAGCTCAATCTCTCTCTCTCTCTACTTGGGTAAGCATTTTCTTCTTTCCTTCTCTCTTAATTTTCTTCATCTTCTCCTTGTTATCTCTCATTTCTTAAAACGTGAACCTTGTTTAGATCGTCGATAGGATCGCGTAGAACCAAAAAGAATCGAATTCCGTCAACTTTCATTATTTTCAAAGTAAGTTACTTTTCCCCCATTTTGATGCTAAAATGTTCATATCATGTTAGATAATGTTTGATGTGTTACATTTGAAGTTTGGTTGGGTTTTGAATTTATTGAGAATTTATTTTGGTTTTGATAAAAATGGTGAAATATGAATGTGGGGTTGATTCTGATTTTGGTTGTTAAATGTGTTTGTAGGAGTCTTTTTAGACTTATTAGTTGTGTTGGTACATTAGTATGCTAGTTAGAAGGTTGGAATTTGGTTGAAATGTGTTTGGGTTAAAATTTGGAAGAACCCAGTTGTTCTTTCCCGATTTCCGGCAGGCCAGAGCTTTTGTGCGACCGCCCAAAAATGTCTGGGCGACCGCAAATCTATCTGAAAGCTTTTGTTCTTGTTTTGAAGGATTTTGGGCGACCGCACAGTCCCTTTTGGGCGGCCGCACAGAACCCCTGGAAGTTTACATTTGTTAATTTGTGTGATTGAAGAACGCGTCTTTGGTCTAAGTCTTGGGTGGTCCTTCTAGTTGACCTTAGTGAACATTATAGTACACTCTAGTGATAGAATTGGGTCTTTGTGATGAAGTTTGTGTTTGAAATTAATTAAGTGTTAATTGAGATTATGGAACACTTTAATTGTTGCGTTGTTGGTATATTTCACTTCTTGGTGAACTTCTTGGTATGGTTACCTTTGTGGTAATTTACTTGGATTGGTTCCCTACTTTGGAACCTAAGTTGTTTATTCATGCTAAATTATTATTATAGCATTTATTTGGAAGCCCAGTGGCTTATTTGTTGCACGGGCGATGGGAAAGATTATAATGGCAAAGCCAAGTCCATTATAATGTTGACCATTGTTTTGCCCCCTTCTTTACCCTTTTCCAGATTGGCCTTGGAAGAGATGAGTTAGCGTTCCTCTGTGAATGTATCTAGCTAAAGGGCATGACTTTTTGTCATGGTCCTTGTCCTTTGTGACACTTTTATGGTTATTGGTTCGGTACCGGGGGTTTTCTCTTCGGCTTTCATGCTATTATGAAGATGATGATTTGTTGATTATTGAAGCTGCGCAGCGATCCTTTATTTGGATGTTCCGGTTTGGAAAACGTTGGCTATATCCTTTGTTATGTGTTTATTTCCGCTGCTATCTGTTATGTGATAAATGCTACGTGCTATGTGATATTTATTATTGCGTATTGCTTATTGCATCATAGCATGTCATGTAGTTGCATTAGTAACTTATTGAGATTTATCTCACCCCCTTTCTTTTATCTTGTTTTTCCTCTAACCCCCCCCCCCCAGGTGCTAAGGATTAGTCTCGCTGATCACGAGAAAGAGGACGTCGAGTGTGGATACATTCTTTTGGGGAAGGTTGATATAGGTTGGTTTTACATTATGTAAAGGTGTTAACCATTTTGGGTTAGTTGTGCCAAACAATGACGTCACTAAGAATTGTATGTTTGTATTTTGTTGGGCATAAACTGGGAAGTTTATGATAGTTGTATTTGTTTTTGTCAAACTGGTTTTGTAAAACTTTGGATCATCACCTTTTGGTATCAAATGGAATTTTTAACTTCAGTATTTCACAGTTTTGTTTTAGAGTCGACGTCCAGATCGCGTCTCGGGCCCGCGGGGTTCGGGGTCGCGAGACAGTTGGTATCAGGAGCTGTGGCATTAGCTCTAAGTATAAGTCTAGGTGGATTAGTATGACCTAGGAGGTAGTAGTGTGTGGAGTGATTAACGGTTGATGTTTTTATTCAGGTTATGTTCTCAATGTCTGGAAGAAGAAACAGAGTAGGTACTAGTGGGGCACAAAATCAGATGATACAAGGGAAAGAAGCACGTGCTATGTTTCAAGGCATGTTCGAGGAGGCCATGAAGGCCATACATGATCAAGGTCCGAGGGTAGAACAAGCACCACCCCGCTATGGATTGGAGCAATTTCTGAAGTTGAAACCGGTTGAATTCAATGGGGAGCCCGATGTAAGGAAGGCTGAGTTGTGGATTGAGTCGATGGAGAAGATTTATGATGTATTTGGGTGTTCGGATGAGACAAGGTCCGGTTTGCGGCTTACAAGCTTGTGGGAGCCGCCGAGCATTGGCGGAAGGGTGTTAAAGCTACTTGGGATGATACTCACACGGTGTATGCGTGGGAGTTGTTTGTGCGCAAATTCAAGGAGCATTTCATTCCGGTTGTTGATCAAAACCGAAAGGAGATCGAACTACTCAACCTAGAGCAAGGTGGTGTGTCTATAGCACAATACTCGGCTAAGTTCATAGAATTAGCCCGGTATTGCGACTATTTGGTGAGGACCGAGGAACAAAAGGCTATGAGATTCATTCGGGGATTGAAGACCTCCATCCGTACTCAACTTATTGCTCAACGAATGTGACTTTCCAAGATGCGGTGGACCGAGCCTACTTAATAGAGCAAGATATTGGGGAGCATAAAAGGAAGACCGAGGTAGCGAACCGAGGCAAGCCGGGAGGGCAAAGCAAGCCACAACACCGTTTCGACAACCGAGGTAACCCGGGAGCATCATCTCAGTTTAAGGGGCAAAACCACACCGAGGAATCCGGGTACTACTCCGGGGATTCAGAATAGGAAGCCTTGTACCTTTTGTCAGAAGGTAGGCCATGCTGAGGATAGGGTTGGAAAAAGCAAGGCAAGTGTACCAATTGTGGTGAAATGGGGCACTTTG
>JAOWBW010000780.1:246479-466690 GCA_026119855.1 Campanula takesimana | reverse complement strand
GGAGTAATAGCCAGCGGTTGAACTGAAGGAAGAGGCAGTGGTTGAACCGACACAGAAGTAGATGGCAAAACCGGAGTTGGAGCATAAGGTAAATCAGGAGATGAAGAGGGAGTATGCTCAGGTGAATCAAAGTCCAACTTTCTTTTAAGTGAAGGAGGAGAGACCTCAACCATCATTGGGTCAATGCCTGCCTTCCTCATCTCAGCTCTTTCTCTTAGCTCTCTTGCAAAAGCTCCTTCAAGAGGTGAGTGATCTCTTTTGTAGTCAGCCTCACTGAAGTCAATAGCGCCTGGTGGCCTTGACTGCCAATGCTCTACATAATCACTTTTCTTTCACCAACTTCCTCTTCTTCTTTGGCGGAGAACCTCAAGAAACTTCAACATCTTGCTCAGGTTCACCAAGTGCCTCAGACATATCAGTCTGCTCAGGCAATGCTGTAGCCTCAAACTCATTGGTTTGCTCAGGCTGAACCACAATGGTAGATACAGCGGTTTGTTCAACTAGAACCGCATCCTCAGACACTTCGTCTGCTCAAGAATCGGTTTGAGAGGAAGGTTTAAGGTTTGGGAAGGCTTTGAAAATTTCAGCCAACTGTCTTCAGAGAATTGAACAGATAGCGGTTTAGAAGGGAAGGTTAGGAGGAGAAGGGATAGGAAGAAAAAGATGAGGTGAGGGGATAAGTTCTGGAATGGATTTTGCCTTGGCGGCTTTAAGAGAGGAGGCATCCTTAGCAAAATTTAAGGATTCTCCACATTTGATGTACTGGAGAGAGGGGTTTAACTTGAGGTTTGGGATAGAGGGTTTAGAAGGCGGTTTTGAAAGAGTAGGAGATAGTCTGATGGGGGGAAAAGAGGTTGAAGGAAGATGAAGGTTTAGATGACGGTTTGGATAAGGGTTTGGAAGGCGGTTTGGATAGGTTTGCTTTGTAATAACCGAAGGGATTTGAGCAGTTCCCTTTCTTTTCCTTGGAGCGGCGGTTTCCTTGGGAAGAGCCGCAGGTATAGACCCGAGCTGCAGGCTCCCCTCAACCGCAGGCTCCCCCTCAGCCTGTACCGCGGTTTGAGCTAAATGACTTACCCCAGTCGGTTTAGAGTGGCAGTTTGACCTTCATTTCTTAGCAGCGTAGCATGGGCCTGATCAGCAATGGCACCAGCATACGGTTTCCCTGATTTGTTGAGCCGAGCTTCAGGAAATGGGCCACGTTCGGCTTCAGGAAGAGGGTCCTCATTCCAAAACAGTTTGAGCAAACCGCCATCCAAAGGTTGTTCTGAAGGTATCAAGTCTTGACAGTCCAAAGATAGATTTTTCACTAGGATCCAACCATAGTCCTTGTGTTCAGTAGAGAACTTGAAAATGGCAGTATCTTGATGCAAGAACTTTGTCAGCAACCTGCAATGAGTTCTGACCTTGGATTTTCCAGCGGCTTTAGCAGCATGGAGGCGGTTTAGAGCATTTATAATCTCCTTCATCACAACCTTGGGCCAGTGCAGTTTCTTCCCTTTAAGAATGGCCACACAGTAGCATACTGTTCACTTGTAAAGTTGTTGTGGTTTCCATTCTTGCACATAACTCCAGAATCTACCAGTTCACAAGATTGAGCCATCACCTCTCCAAAGTCCTTTTTGGAGGAATTCTTGGTGGAGAAAGAGTTAACTCCAATCAGCTCCATTGTAGTATTGCTTAGAAGTTCCGGTTTTATCCCCATAACTCCAGAGTTCCTCAAGACCAGCTAGAACTGCAATCTTGGAAGCGGTTAGGATCACTTCTTTGCCACAGACGGTGGACTTGATAGCATCTTCAAATTTAATTTCACCGGATTCCAGATCCCTTATCGGTTCTCCTCTTACATCTAGTAATTCAGCCTTCGTGGAGATCTCATTCTCAAAGAATTCGGCGCAGATAATAGAACAAACTGCGTTCATCCATAAGAAACAGAGGTAGCAGTTTAGCATCATTCAACAGTTTGAGGAGCTTCCTTCCAACTGCATCTTGTTTAAGTTCATTCTCAAGAATCCTAGAACCGGAACAAAGTTTGAGGGATCCTGAAAGACATTCTTAGTTAGAAATAATTTAAAGAATGATAGTTTGAATCCTTAAGCAAACCGCGGTTTGATTAAGTACTACAAACTATAACAAGGAATCCTAACAATGAAAACAGGCGGTTCAAGGAGAGTAAGGGTAAAAATGTAAAAACAAAGAATGAAGGAATAGTGAAGGTAAAATGGATCAAAGAGGGAAAATTTGAAAAAGAGTTTGAATGCATGAAGAACACGAAGAACAGAGTATGAATATGCAAAACAAAATCTTAACCAAATATGGAAAAAATTATATCAAAATGATCACAGAGAGTAGATTCTAACAAAGTTCTAAATAAACTAAGACAAATAACAACACATGAACCCAGAATCTGCAAAATTTCGCAGAAGAACACCAAATAACCCCAAAATTGATTTTGCTCAAAATTGAACACAAATCTTAAAACAAAGTAATCAATCAGTGTATATAAGTAAATGCGAACACAAACCAACCAAGAAATTGAAGAAAAAGCATAAAATGATCAAAGGAAGATGAACAAGCTTTTAAGCTTCAACAATGGCGGATAAGTGAGATATACTGAGTTAGGGTTCAGAATTTCATACCATATCAGGCTTCGATGGTTTGGATGATGTAGAAGAAGAAGCAAGATCAATTTGTCTTTGGTGCCATAGAAAATTTTGTTTAAGTAAGAAAATTTAGTGAGAACAGAGAGAGAGAAGATGAATGCGTACAGAGGAGAGAGAGGGGTTTTTGCTAAAAAGAGTAAGAAGGTAAAAAGATAAATTGAAAAATGGTTTGTCTTTTTATACTCAATTAACCACCTCGGGTAGTGGAGCGGGCGGGCATGACGGCTAAGGAAACTCAACCGTCAGTGTACCTGTCGATTCACATTTAATGCGGCAGAGATAATTGCAAAAAGGTCCTTAATGAATGAAGTGACATAAAGTAGGAACTAAAATGCAATTTCATACCTGAGCGGTTTTGCGTAAACCGACTATACCTTTTCCTTATTATCGGTTTTGGTGAAAACCGATATCTTTCAGATCTATATTCGGTTTCAGTAGAGAAAACCGAAACCTTGCTTTGACAATTCGGTTTGGATAAAACTGAAAATTGTTCTACTTGACTCTTCGGTTTGAGTGGAATCTTTAGCCGAACCATCTTGTTGCGGTTTTGACTATTGAACCGCAACTATTTGCATTTTCTTAATAGAGCTAAAATACTTGACAAATATTATTAGAACAAGAATAAAATAGGCATGAATTATATTAAGTAAGTTCCAGCATACCCATTTCTCCTCGTAGATGAAAGAACCTAGAATTTTCGAGCAGTTTGGTGAGAATATCTGCAATTTGATCGTCGGTTCCCACTGCTGCTAGGAAAATGTTCTTCTTTTCAACATGATCTTTGAGAAATGATATCTTATGTCAATGTGCTTGGTTTTTGAGTGTTTTGTACTGGATTGTTGGAGATTGATATAGCTGCAGTACTATCACAGTAGATAGGGCAGTTTTTCTCAAATACTTCATAGTCTTCCAACTGCTGTTTCATCCAGAGAATTTGAGAGCAACAGCTTCCAGCCGCAATGTATTCAGCTTCAGCGGTTGAGACTGAAACCGATGCTTTTTCTTGCTGGACCATGATACAAGCCGGGTTCCAAGGAACTGACAAGTACCACTTGTGCTCTTTCTGCTTATCTTACATGCTGCAAAGTCAGCATCTGAATAACCTAATAGATCAAATGAAGATTCTTTGGAGTACCAAAGTCCAAGGTTAACAGATCCACATAAATATCTAATAATTCTTTTAACAGCAATAAGATGAGATTCTCTAGGGTCAGCTTGAAATCTAGCACAAACACAAACACTGAACATGATATCTGGCCTACTAGCAGTTAAGTAAAGTAAAGAACCAATCATACCTCGGTAGAGAGTCTGATCAACTTTCTTACCTCGTTCATCTTGATCCAAATGCAGGCCTTTTGCATTGGGGTATCAACTGCTTAGCGGTTTCAAGCCCAAATTTCTTGATCAAATCTTGGTATATTTGGCTTGGTGATAAAAATTCCATCATGACATTGCTTGATTGGAGTCCAAGAAAGAATGTCAACTCTCCCATCATACTCATCTCAATTTACCTTCATAAGCTTCTCAAACTTAACACACATAGTCTCATTAGTAGAACCGAAAATAATATCATCAACATATATTTGAACTAATAATGAATGACCTTTGTGTTTAGCAATAAATAGGGTTGTATCAATTTTACCTCTAGAGAAGCCTTGTTCAATAAGAAATTTAGATAGAGTGTCATACCATGCTCTTGGAGCTTGTTTGAGTCCATACAAGGCCTTCTTGAGCTTGAAGACATGATTGGGATATTTGTTGTCTTCAAATCCTGGCGGTTGAGCTACATAAACTTCTTCTTGTAGTTCACCATTCAGAAATGCACTCTTCACATCCATTTGATATAACTTGAATTTCTTGAAGGAGGCATAGGCCAGGAACAATCTAATGGCTTCAAGTCTGGCTACAGGTGCAAAGGTTTCATCATAATCAATCCCTTCTTCTTGCCTATAACCTTGAGCAACCAACCTTGCTTTGTTCTTGTAAATGGTACCATTTTCATCCATCTTATTTCTGTATACCCATTTTGTTCCAATTACAGTGTGATCTCTGGGCCTTGGAACTAGAGTCCAAACTCTGCATCTTCAAACTGATTAAGCTCTTCTTGCATTGCAGCTACCCAACTTGGATCACTTAGAGCTTCATCTACCTTCTTCGGTTCCATCTGAGATATCAGTGCGGTTGAGAACAACTGTGGTTATCTCTATGTGTTAAGCTTCCTCTTGTTTGAACACCAGAACTGATAGGACCTATAACATTAGTTGTTGGATGGTCTCTATGCTCATTGATTTCTGGAGGGAGGTCATCATGAACCACTATTTCTTGAAGATTTTCCAGAGGAGGCTCTTCTTGATATTCATTGAAATCTTCATTGAAGGTGATGTTGGGAACTGGATCAACGGTTTGAATAGGATCAGAAGAATGCGGTTCTACAGCAACACCTTCGGTTTGATTTGGAGCGGCTGGAGAACCTGATGGAGCGGTTTGAGTAGGTTGATCATTTGCGGTTGCACGATTAAGGTAAGATGTACCTGTCTCAAAACCACTGAAATCATCAGCAACATTTGGAGCCATATGTGGCTCAAGAAGATTATGTTCATCAAATGTAACATGGACTGACTCTACAATTTTTAAAGATGTCTTATTGAAACAACGAAAAGCTTTGGAGTGTTTTGAATAACCAACAAAAATACCTTCATCGGCCTTAGCATCAAATTTACCTCGATGCTCTTTGCCATTGTACAAGATGTAGCACTTGCATCCAAATATCTTGAAGAAGGCAATGTTGGGTGATCTGCCTCTCCACAATTCATAAGGAGTCTTATTGTGAACTTTGATGATTAGGGAGCGGTTCTGGGTGAAACATGCGGTATTGATGGCTTCGGCCCAGAAGTATTTGGGAAGCTTTGCTTCTGCAATCATTGTCTTCCCGGCTTCAATCAAAGTCCTGTTCTTTCTTTCTACAGCTCCATTCTGTTGTGGAACCCCGCGGCAGAGAAGTTATGATCAATTCCATGATCATCACAATATTGAGCAACACCATTGTTTGTAAATTCGGTTCCATTATCTGAACGCACGGCAACAATGTCATCCAATTTTGAGTTTGGAGCTGTCTAAAGAGAGCGGTTACGATGCCATAAGTATCATCTTTAGAGGCCATCATTTCCACCCATGTATATCTTGAATAATCATCAACCACCACAAGTGTATAGCGGTTTCCTCCAATACTGGCGGTTGGGACAGGTCCAATAAATCCATGTGCAGCAATTGCAAACAGCGGTTCGTTGAAGGTGCGGTTTTACTAGGAAATGACTGTTTGGGCTGCTTTCCAAGCTGGCATGCTTTGCACTTTTTATCATGATGGTCAGCCACTTTGGGTAGTCCTTTTACTAGACCATCCCTGTGCATTTTTGCTAGATACTTGAAGTTCAAAGTGGCTGAGCCGCTTATGCCATAACCAGCTGCTTTCACTTATGTTTTTGGCTACAAAACAGAGGTCAGCAATAGAAAACAATATTACTCAAATCTATCATATAACATCACCTGTTCTGTTGCCAGTCAGTAGAGTGACTTCAGAGGAAGCATCTTTGATATAACAGTTAGTTGATGTGAAGATGCAGTTCATTCCTTTGTCACAAAACTGAGATATGGAGAGAAGGTTGTGCTTGAGTCCTTCTACTAATGACACATTTTCAATAGTCACCTTTCTCGTTTGATTGCTCCATATCCTACTGTTTCTCCTTTCTTGTTGTTACCAAACACTACTGGGGGACCTTTCATTTGGATGAAACTGCAGAGTATTCAGAATCTCCAGTCATGTGTCGCGTGAGCATCCACTATCCAAATACCAGAGATCCTTCTTCTTCTTCGCGGTTCCAGCCATAAAACATGAAATCTGAAAAATAACATGAAAGGTTTTGGTCCCCCTTATTCCTTGGGTCCTAGGGTTAGCAGCTTTTTGGGACCCACACTTGTTTGACCTTAGGATTTTTACGTCCCTTGGCATTGGGTGTGAATCTTAAAAGACAATGACCAGCACTATGACCAAAATCAGCACAAATAGCACAATGAATAAATCCAGGTTTTGGTTGCGGTTTTACAAACCCTTTACTGACCTTCGGTTTCTCATGTTTTACTGGGTCAGCGGTTTTGGCTTTAACAAAGATTACCTTCTTGAGCTCACCTTCCTCTTAGGTGCGGCTTTAGGAAAATGATAGGAATTTCCTTAAACCGACTAGGGGCGGTTTCATCACTCAATACTTCCTTGGTTGCCTCAGCCGCTATGGATTTCTCTTTCCACTTTGAATCTCTCCAGTCTGGTTTTTAGGGTACTCAAAGAAATAATTTTGCTTTTAATTTCTTGTTTTGAGAGCCCTTTTTACCAGCATGATTACCTTAGGAATTTCTTTGTTTGTTCAGTAGGTTTCCACACCACCTTCGGCACAGAGACAAGGACACTTACACCCATCATCGGTTTAAACCCCAATCCACTTTATCCGAAGTAGGAATTTGTGATTTAGGATTTGTTCACAGTGACACCAGACTTGGTCCATACATCGGTCACTTTTTGGAGGTCATCCCTTTTGTACGGTAAGATCATGGATTTGGGTGAGAAGTACCTCGGTTCTGTCCTTCAGATAGCGGTTTTCATCCACAATAGTAGATACCCCAGCAATTTGGAGCTTGAGATTTTCAATTTCCTCCTTGTGGGATTTACATACACGTTGGGATTCTTCAAGTTCCGCAGCCATTAGTTTATATGCCTTTTTAAGTACAGTGTGTTGTTGACATATAATGTTTGCACGTTCTAGTACCTGATCATCATGACTTTGGTCTGCTTGAACCTCGGGAGTGTAGTTTGGTGTTGTAGGAGCTCTGCTTGATCTAGCCTCAGGAGTCTTAGGTGAAACTGACTTCATTTGTTGTTTTGGCAGTGGAAGGCTTTCGTCAATTTCAATTCTTTCTTCAAATCCCATGAGACAGAGATTAGCAGTTTCTTCATCATCACTTTCATCTGAGTTTGAACCCATCCATGTCAGCGGTTGATCTCCTTGGTCAGCTACCATTCCTCTTCTTTTCACGAACTTCTTGTTGAATGGTTTCTTTGCTGGCGCGGCTTCATAGCGCGGTTTAGGACAACTTGACGCAAAGTGACCTGGTTGTCTGCAGTTATAACAAACCAAGTCTTCCCTTGTCTTGGGATCTGCAGTTTTGTTGAATCTGGTTGGAGGGACAAACTTTGCTGGGCCTTTGGATGGAAATTGAGATCTATTATTTTTCCTGAACTTGGTGTATCTCTTCACATACAAAGCAAATTCTTCATCATCCATTTCATCAAAATCAACTTGAGTAGAACTTGAGGATTGTGATCCTACACTCTGAGCATAAGAACTCTGAGGAGGAGTGTAGGATTGATGAGACTGCTGATAAGATTGATAAGATTGAGGATATGGTTGATGTGATTGAGGATAGGATTGTTGAGACTGCTGGTAATATTCAGAAGGTGCGGTTTGAGGATTATATCTAGGAACATTTTGGTCAGGAGGAGCGGTTTGCAAGTGGAGGTGAGGAGCGGTTTGATGATGGTCTGGATTGTAGACAGGAGATGAGGTATTGTTGAATGCAGCTAGAGAGAGGGTCTTAAATCTGCTTTCGGTTTCATGGACCTCTTCAAGCTTAAATTCAAAAACCTTCAGCATGGCATACAAGTGTCGAAGATCAAGAGATTCCAAGTCCTTGTTGTCTTCAATGTTAGTAGTTTTGATCAGCCATTTGCTACCAAGTGCTTGCATGAATCTCATGTTCAAATCTGTATTAGAATAGACATGTCCAAGAGAAAAACAAACGTTAACAATATCAATAAACCTCTCATAGCATTGTCTAAGAGATTCCTTAGGATCTTTAACAAAATAGTCAAAGAGTCTTCTCTGTTGATAGAGGCGGTTCTTCTTGGTATCTGAATCTCCTTCCAGAAAATCAACTATAGCATCCCAGGTAGCCTTTGCGGTTTTGCAGTGAAGCACCTTAGAATGAGTCCTCAGGTCAATAGCTGACACTAGCATGGACATAGCTCTTCCATCAAAATCCACATTGATGCGGTCTGCATCAGTCCATTCACTTTCTAATTTCTTAACTTCAGCTTCTTCTCCTGCGGTTCCTGCACGTGGATTAGCTTTCATAGGGACATATGGTCCATCAGTAACCGCGGTCCACAATCTACGATCACATGAAATCATGTGTTTCATCATCCTATCTTTCCAAAAAATAAAACTATCTTCATCCAGAATCGGTAAGTGATTCGAATTGGATGTTTGCATCATATGGGTGTTTGTGTTTGCCATTGGATCAGCACCCAAGCGGTTAAGCTTGTAAAAACAAGTTTGGTGGATATGCTCTGATACCACTTGTTGGTCCCAGAGGGCAACAAGGGTATAGAACCGCTAGAGGGGGGGGGTGAATAGCGGTCCGAAACTTTTTCGAAATACCCTTAAAATCAACCGAGTACTTATCAGTTTGGCCAACTGCGGTTCAAGGCTCAAGAACCGAACTGATAAAATGCACAGCGGAGTTTGCGGTTTGGCCAAATAGGTTAGTTAAAGAGTTGGGAAGTTTGACTCGGGTTGAGAAAACACTATGATGCAACAGAATAGTTAAACTTAAAGTTTAAAGGAAAACACAATTCATCTTTCAAGTCATTTCGTATATGGAAACAAGTTCAAGACCACAAACAAGAAAGATAAATATCAAGACAGAAAATAAAGATCAAACACACAAATTGAAGAGGTTCGTTCTTAAATGAACTACGTCCTCTACCTAGATGGTTAGTCTAGGATTTTCTAATAGCTATAAGACTTGTATTAATTTAGAGGAGGTTTTACAAGATAAATCTAAACTCTAAACAATAAGTCTAACCTAAGCTATAATAACAACCGGTGTTTTCGAAGTATATAATCTATATGATCATATAAATCGGGTGTGTGTGTGAAAAGAAATCAAATGCTCTAAGTATCTAAATGATGGTGGAGCAAATAGAATTCTTTCTGTGTAAAGGCTAAGTATGAATGGTTGTTAGGCTTGAAGCTTTGATGAAGAACTGGGTTTGCAATGGAGATGGTTGAAGATATGAATATCTGGGTTTAACTCTTCAAAGCAAACTTGAATACTTGGGAATGAATCTCTTGAAGCTCAGCAACCTTCATTGTTGAATAATGAAGGCTATTTATAGGCAGAGCACCCTTGTGACCGTTGGGTAAAGATTTGAATCAAATCTGAAGGGTACAGTGCTGTCGAAATCCCATTGGTTGAGCTGTCATTTTCGTCCTTGGTTTTGTCTTGTAGTCCTAGGTAGTTGTTGCACCACTACCTGACAATTGTCCTTTGTTGCAGAAAGGACTAACGGTAAACAATTTAAACTGATGGACAAACCGACATTCCTTGCAGAAACTCCAAGTTAACTTAGAGTTATTTTGACATGACATAACAACATCCTTATACTGTCAATAAGGGAATGTTTGTCTAAGGAATAAATGACATCTCTTTAATTCTTCAATAACTGCTCTGCGGTTTCACCAAGCATAGGGCGGTTTGAAGAATGGTCTTGATGTGCGGTTTCATAAAACATGCAAACTGCGGTTTGATGAGAATTGAAGAGCTCCATGCTGGCATTCTTAAAATGACGGCTTGAAGCACTAAACCGCTAATGATACAACCGAACAATACTCAGCCTAGAAAACAAAAAATCTAGAAATGGACTTATCTAAAAATTGAAGTAGAACTTCATTACATGCGGTCCTAAAGTCCATAAAAAGACACGTGGAATGGATCAATCAAATTAAGGTGGGTGCACTAACAATAAATCCTAACAAATGGAATCGTCACACTAGTATATAGACCATCTCGCGGTCCCATATACTCATCGGATTCCATCGCGTTTGTGAATCCTACATGTATCGGGATTAAACTAAATTAATGTAGTAAAGCATACATGCGGGGACAGATTTTTATTTTCGTCCAAAATAACCACTTTTGGGGACGGATTTTTATTGTGTCCGTTTCAACAAGTTGGCATGTATGATTTGAAGACATTTGTTTAGGGAAATCTCGGTACATGGAAACCGACTTGAGTCACGGAGTGTTAGACCCTAACTAGAATTGTGTGGCTTGTGCTCGGCTTGAATATGAGGCTCAAAGGTCACCCTCGGCATGTAGTCATGAACTACGCCATGGGCTGAGGTTTACCGCTTCGAAAGAGCCAAGGTCGAGTGGAGCTTGAAACTTTCTAGGACGGGCCTCGACGGGTTTGGGGTTGGACTTGTGCGACTCGATAGTGAGCAATTCATAGGAATATGTGCATGTAGTGTGAGGTCTAACAGGTGACAAAATATTTTTTATATTTTTTTTTCAAATGAAATAAAAAAAACAAATAAGCACATAATTACAACTTTCGAATCACCCGTGTGACCGATAAAATAGAATATAAAATTAAAACAGTCTTAAGTTCAGAATAACCACTGATGCAGGCAACTGTGCCCACACCCCCATCATACTGTTCTGTTCTGAGACCTGTTTCTGTTCTGGGAACCAACCCAGAAGCGTGCGCCTCTGAGTGTTGATACGAGACGCGGGCGCATGGCGCGATGCTATTGGGAGGCGCGCGCTTCTGGGCACACCTGTCAGATTGTCAGATTTTGGACTCAGTGGATTGCCCTGGTCCTATGTGCATATTGTAACCCATGCAGAAATGATTAGTGGAGAATAGCAGAAGAAGAAGATGAAGAACATGAAGAAGCGGGCGATTCTGGTCCTTGATGCGGGATGCGCGCGCCTTAGGCTGAAGAGCCCAGAAGCGCGCGCCTCCCCCATCAGGAGTCAGAATGCCCAGAAAAGATGTAGATTTTGATCAGAATGCAAGTTTAACCCTCAAACGTCCCAGCGGAGTCTCCACTGTAGATACCCCGGGGTGGACACCACGGCTTGGCTAGAGCGCGTGGGTGACCCTGAGATGTCTAACTTGTTTTTAGAGTCGCCACCTATGTTTTGAGGAACATAAGAAAAACCTATTGATAATAGCCTAAGTTTGATTACGAAAATAGAGATTCTTTGTTTTGAGGTTCGGGGGTTAGGTTACGAGATGGGAACTACCGAAACACCCATCCCGCCCAACTAAATTTGTCTTGCTTGATCAAAATCTACATGAATGATAAACGTTCTTCTTCTTCTTCTTTAAATCATAAAAAAGGGTTTTAAAATAGAGTTTGGAATGTAGGAGATAACTCCTTAACCGACCTCAATGAGATGAGGTGATCATTAGAGTCATGTCCCAAAATGATTTGGGTGATTGCACTTTGATAAAACAAAAAGAAAGAGAAAAGAGATGAAGTTGAGAAGGGGAAAGAAGTAGCTTTACCTAGACTTCATGAGACTTCAAACACTTCTTGATGAATTCCTTGGAGAAATCCTTTGGAAATGCTTTGTAAGTATGAAATTTTAGTGTCTTATTGAGAATGTAAGATTGAGAGCCAAAAGTCAAGATTAAGGTCTTTTTTGGTCAAGGTTTTTCGTTTTGTTGTTGGTCCTTGAAAATGGAGGTAAAGGGGGTTTTTATAGGTGAAATAGAGATGTTTTTGGTGCCAAAACTCAGTCACCAAGAAATCTTTCCCGGGCAAAATCCTGTAAATTGAGCAAGGGAGAGAATCCTGGCCAGAAATCTGTAACCGACGCCCAGAGGCGCGCGCTTCCTGCTTTAGGGGCGGAAGGTGCGCGCGTCTGGATCCTCCTGTCGGAGGCGCGCGACTCAGAGAAGGCGATTTTGACAGAATGGACTAGAAAGTCAGCCCTGTTATTCAGTTTAGTCCCTGGACTTAACGAAGTCAGTCAGGAACTTAACGGAAGTGACAGAAACTAACGAGAAACACTTAAAATGGGGAGAAACACAAGATCAAATGTGCAATCGGGGTGAGCGGTCCAAGGCGGGGTGTCTACAACAGTTGCCTGCATCAAGACTGATTTGGACCCTTAACTGTTTTTTATGTGTGTTTTTTTTTCTTTGTTTTGAAAAAAAAAAAAAAAAGATAATTTTTTTTTTGTCACGTGTGTTTGACCTCACACTACGTGCACCAAAACTCCTATGAATTTCTTGTTATCGAGTAGCACAAAGTCCACCAAACCCGTCGAGGCCCGTCCTTGGAAGTTTCAAGCTCCACTCGACCTTGACTCTTCCGAAGCGGTAAACCTCAACCCGTGCCATAGTTCATGACTACATGTCGGGGGTGACCTTCAAGCCTCTCTTTAACCGATCACAGGCCAACACATTCTAGTTAGGGTCTAACACTCCGTGACCAAGTTGGTTTTCCATGTGCTGAGATTTCCCTAAACTAATGTTTTCAAATCATACGTGCCAAAAACAAGTGGTTATTATGGACGAAATAAAACTCCGTCCCCGCATGTATGTTTTACTACATTAATTTAGTTTAATCACGTCACGTGTAAGATTCACAAACGTAGCGGAATCCGATGAGTATATGGGACCGCGAAAAGGTCTATATACTAGTGTGACGATGTAGATACCCCGGGAAAACCACGACTTGACTAGAATGGTCCTAGGATGTCTATTTGGTTTTAGAGATTAGAATCGTCACCTATCTTTTTAAAGGAACATAAGAAAAACCTAAGAAATAGTCTAATGTTTGTTACGAAAACCATAGATTCGGGAAGAGACGGGTTCAGGGGTTAGGTTATGAAGTGGGAAGTACTTAAACACCCACTCCGCTCGGCTAAAGCCGGTCTTGCTACTAAAGGTGTTCTAATGTTTAAAAGTCTTTCTTTTATTTATATGAATACGTGCTAACAATTACATTGAAAGAAAAAGGGGAATTACAAAGTAAATTTATGCTAACTATTACATTAAGGGAAAAAAAGGAAAATTAAATGAGAGTTTGAAATGTAGGGAGATAACCTTAACTAATTTCAATATGTGAAGTAGTCGTATTGGTTATGTCACATTTTGATGGGGATTGCATACATTCAAGAAAACATGTAAAACAAAAGAGGAGAAAATTATACCTTAGAAAAAGGGAACTTGATGGAGGACGAAAATATAATTATATAAAATATTATAATTATATTAGTATTTTATTATTAGTTAGGATTAATTAGTATTTTTATTATTATTTTCGTCATTAATTTTAGTATGTTAATTTTAGAGGATTCTAGGATAGATTTTGAGTCAATTTAATAGTTTTTAAGTCCTATTAGGTTACCATATAAGTTAGGGTTAATTCTAGAAGGTTTTAGATCATTTTTCAAGTTTTATGGGCACTATAAAATAGGCCTAAAGTTGTATTCCGAAAATTAGACTTTATTCAATAAAATTTTAATTGCTTAGCAATTATTTATCCCTCTGTCACCTCCTTTATTTTCTTTATTCAAGAATTTCGTTGGAATTCTTCTTGGGAATCCTTATTCCTTGCAGAATAATTGGTTTCGATCAATTATTTGTTACAATTCCACTGCGTCTTCACATCAGTTGGTATCAGAAAAGGACGATCCTTGGACGATGGCTAACAATGGAGGAAACAACGAGGACACATAAACCATTCGTGCTGGTATCGCTGCTATTACACGTTTGTTGGAGCAACAAGCAGCACGTCAAGATGAGCTTTTGACAGCGTTTGGGCGATTGGCAATTGGCGGTGGTGGTGATGTCAACCCCGGAAACCGAAACGGAGAGCGTGAGGAAGATCTCCGTCGCGTTAATCCGTACGGTAGGGTTAATCGTAATAATCGTGATGAGGGGGTCATGTGAGCACCCCCCACGCCCTAAAATTCGGGCAGATATTCCATCCTTTAATGGTGATTTCTCTATTGAGGATTTTATGGATAGGCTTTCAGAGGTCGAAAAGTTCTTTGATTTGATGCAAGTTGAAGAAAAATGGAAGGTCCCTTATGTGGCTTACAAATTGCGAGGTGGTGCTTCTGCTTGGTGGGAACAATTGTTAAGATTAAAAGCTCGTACTAATGAACCACCAATTCGTACTTGGAGGGAGATGAAAAGAGAGTTGCGGGGTCGTTTCTTACCTTGTGATTATGCGCAAGTCCTCTCCACCAAACTCCTTAATTGTAAGCAGGGCAGTCGTACGGTGAAGGAATATGTTCATGATTTCCTGGCCATAACTGCAAGGGTAGATTTGTATGAGACGGAAGCACAACTAGCTTTGGTGGCGGCAGAGCAAACTCCTCAGAGTTGTGACAATCCGGGGCAACGGGCAGGGGATCGAGATGAACCTGTAGGACATGAGGAAAATCTCCATCGTGATCCGCCGGCCGGAGTGGACGAGCCAGATTCAAACGGAGAAAATTTAATTATTGTCCTTTCCGAAAATCACGACCCACTAATTATGATTGAAGATTTCAAAGGAGAAAAGGTTAGTAATAATTTTTTCCCCGTGGGTGGAGAGATTGCTCTAGTTACGCAATCAGATGAGCCACTTTTTGAAGTGGTGTTGACGGAAGACTGTGTTGCTCGCTTAGAGGGGTTGTACGTGACAAGCAGCTTGCGGGATCACAGTCTAGAACAGGTCCGCCCGGACCAGATAGGGTGGTCCGCCCGCACCCGACCAACGACCCTACCGGACCTGGATGGCTCCGGCCGCACCTATTTCAACACCCGGCCGCGCATAATGATGTTTTGCCAGACAATTGTCAGTTAATGAGGCAAGCACTTCAAATCTCGTTTTTTAAATAGGTTAGTATCTTACTTCTACGTAGTCACCAGCCTTTGCAACTATTCTTTTTATGAAGACGTCGCCAGAGCTATAGCCAACTTCCTGCACAAAGGATTCAGAAATTCAGCTAAAGATTAGTTCATTCGATTTTATATATGAGTTTCAATTATATATTCTCATAATATAACTCACAAATGAAAGATTGTCGTATTTCCTACCTAGTGCAGAAGTGCCAGATTTATTGAGGCTCGGGAAAGAACGGGTTTATTCCAGATATCTCTTCAAGTGGAGTGGAAGATTTCAAGTTTCAAGAACGAACTCGAGGACGAGTTCTTTTGAAGTGGTGGTGAATGATGCAGGACGAAAATATAATTATATCAAATATTATAATTATATTGGTATTTTATTATAAGTTGGGATTAATTAGTATTTTTATTATTATTTTCGTCATTAATTTTAGTAGGTTAATTTTAGAGGAAACTATGATAGATTTTGAGTCAATTTACTAGTTTTTAAGTCCTATTAGGTTACCATATAAGTTAGGGTTAATTCTAGAAGGTTTTAGATTGTTTTTCAAGTTTTATGGGCACTATACCTAAAGTTGTATTCCGAAAATTAGATTTTATTCAATAAAATTTTGATTGCTTAGCAATTATTTATCCCTCTGTCACCTCCTTTATTTTCTTTATTCAAGAATTTCGTTTGAAGTCTTCTTGTGAATCCTTATTCCTTGCAGAATAATTGGTTTCGATCAATTATTGGTTACAATTCCGTTGCGTCTTCACATCACTTGATCTTAGGGAAGGGAGGATGGTTGAAAGAAAAATTTATCAAGTTCAAATAATTTGATGTTGCAAGCGACATTTGTCTGGGCAAATACTCAGGTGGTCATTGGACTACTGCGACAATTTTGATTGGAGGATACTATCTGAAATTAAGCAAGGCATTTAGGGTGGGTGAGATGGTTGAAGAGAACATGATCCTCAAAGAATTGTAGGTATGTAGAAATGGTGATATCCACAAACATGGAGCAAATTGAAAGAGAAGATGGTCAATAGTTTGAGTAATAATGTGGTAAAAGTGAGATTTAGAAAGAGAAAAAAAAAAATGGAGTACCAAAAGAAAGATACTACCTCAATCATTTAAGAATTATACTTTGTTTATTTCTACATTACTTGTAGTATAATAGTATGATAGTAAAATTTATTGCAGGGTTTGGAAGTTGCAGTTAATGAATTGTTCCCTGAAATCAATCACAGAAACTGTGCAAGACACATTTATGCAAACTTTAGGAAAAGATGGTACACTGGTGTAAACTACCGAAGGTATTTTTGGGCAGCAGCAAAGTCAACAACTGAGGCTGACTTTAAGAAGAACATGGAGAAGATTAAAGTGTTGTCTGACGGGGCTTACAAGCATTTGATGGATAGGGATCCATCTAGATGGAGTAGGGCCTTTTTCACCATTGACTCAACTTGTGATTGTGTTGATAATAACTTGTGCGAAAGCTTTAACTTTTGGATTTTGGAGGCAAGGTATAAACCCTTGATAACCATGCTAGAAGCAATCAGGAAACAAGTCATGGTCAGAATGAGAGATAAAAGGGGATATATGAATAAGAGATTGAATGAGGGTAGAAGATATGGACACAAAGTTGAAAAGGCTTTAAAGGATTCAATAGTTAACTCTAGGGACTGCTCTTCTATATGGAATGGTAATTCACAGTTTGAAGTTGGGGGTAAAAGAGGGGGAACCATAGTTAACCTAAACAGTTGGACATGTACTTGTAGGGCATGGCAACTAAGTGGAATTCCTTGTTGTCATGCTGTGTCAGCGATAACACTAATGAGAGAGGAGCCAGAGGATTATATATATGAGTGCTTAAAGGGTGAAACATACCTTAGGTGTTATCAACACATGTTGAATCCATTGGTTGGTGAGGACTCATGGCCCTACTCTTATAAGCCAGTTCTTTTACCACCACCTCCAAGAATTGTGAAAGGAAGACCAAAGTGGACTAGAAGGAAAGATGCATTGGAAGATGGCAAAGGGAACAAATCTGCCGAGATTCCAGAAGAAGAACGTGTTGGAGATGATCCATTCAAAATAGCAAAAAGATCAAGAAAAGGTATTCAAATGACTTGTAGTATATGTAAGCAAAAGGGACATAACAAGAAGAAATGCGCCGATAGACCAATACAGGAAATTCCAGTGGGACATGGTGCAGAAGGAGAAGCTGAAATTCAAATGCCTGCTCCAAAAAGCGACAAACAACCTGTAAGTAATATTTCTTTCATTGTCCTAAAGTCTAAACCTTAATTACCCTGCTCATATGCAATTTACAAAAAATGCCTAAATAGTTATCTGGTTCATATGCAATATGCAGGTTCGAAGGAAAGGAGCTTCTGGAGTTGCTGCAACTGGATCTGCTACAAGGATGAAAGTGAGAAGAAATGAAGTTGTAAGGCATCTTATATATTGATTTTATGTGTAGCTTTATGCGCAGAATAATTCATTGCCTTTAATGCATCACATGTTTTTATTTTCTTTTTAAGGGAAATGGGTCAAAAGAGAAGGCATTTACAAGTGGAAGTACACAATTTAGGAATGCTGAAAATGGGGTAATTATTTTGATAAAGAAACGTCATTATGGTCCCCCCCACACATGTGCTATGAACCTGCACTTTAGTTTTTAAAATTGCATCTCTTTGTCTCATTATAGGTTAGAATTAGTGGTGGCACAAATGGACTTCAATCAAGTTTCACAAGAAGGGGAAATTCGTTTATCACAATAGATTCGCTGCAACAACAAGCAAAAGACAAGAGGAAGAGGAATTAATCTTTTTTTGGTGTTGAACTGATGTTTTGTTTTTTATTTTGATGTTAAAAGTACCCAGACTACCATGGTGCTCTTTTGGTGTTTCTTTGATGTTTGCTAAACATTGATGGGTTGGTTTTTTTTAACAGTTATAGTGGTGAATTAAGGGAGCTGTTGGTTGGTAACTTTATATTGATGGGGATTGGTTTTGGTTTTAAAATAGTTGTTAGTTTTGCTACTGAATGTCTAATTTTGCTATTGTAATGTCAAGTTGTGACATATTGAAGTTGTTCATGCCTTGTTTACATGGAGTCTTAGTCAGTGGTGTTGTTATCCCAATGCTTTGTTAGTTTTTAAAACCACAGTAGCTTTGTGTTATTTTTTTGTATTTGTCCGTCTGAGACTAAGAGTCTTAATTTTAGTCTGAGACGGAGGGAGTATAAGAAAGTGTAAAATTTTAGTCTGAGCAGAGGTCTGAAAGTGTAATCTGGGACGGAGGGAGTATAAGAAAGTATAAAATTTTAGTCTGGGAAGAGGTCTGAAAGTGTAATCTGGTATGTTTTATTCTGGGACGGAGGGAGTAAAAGAAAGTGTAAAATTTTAGTCTGGGCAGAGGTCTTAAAGTGTAATCTGGTATGTTTTAATCTTGGACGGAGGGAGTATAAGAAAGTGTCTAACAGCAACTGAATGCCTTGTTTACATGGAGTCTTAGTCCACGTCAGATGTGTTTTATTGCCAGATCATCCTTGGTAACGGCAATGCAACCAGTTCACTAACGGAAGGACCAACTTATCCTAAAATGGGTGAGTTTAAGGACGAAAAGGTAAAGAAAAAAAGGTCACGGACTAAAAGGTAAAAAATTAAAAAGTTTAAGGACCAAAAAGGTGCTTTACTCGTAAAATTACACAATAATTATATTCTTAAATATAGAACACTTATTTTTTTGGCGGACCAAAAAAGGGAAAATACAACACTCATTATGAGGCTGAAAGAGAATACAAAAGACATGTAGAGGAGAAAAGATTACCGAAAATCACAAATGTTCTGTTGTTTCTATTTTGATCAGTTCTCACTCTCGTGTTAAAAAGAATGTGATTGTCATTACAGATAAATATGCAAAAAGTACAAGCCGATGTTAAGCCGTCGTCAACAATGGTTATAACACACTGATGGACATGATCATCCAGAAATTGAAGGATTTGATGGCTACTGACATACAATAAGGAGTT
This sequence comes from Campanula takesimana, assembly GCA_026119855.1. Lineage (NCBI taxonomy): Eukaryota > Viridiplantae > Streptophyta > Magnoliopsida > Asterales > Campanulaceae > Campanula > Campanula takesimana. The sequence goes on along the minus strand of JAOWBW010000780.1, from coordinate 447,258 downwards.
AAAAGATATTCACACACTGCTCAATTATCGAGCCTTAAAAAAAAAAAAAAAAAAAAAAAAAAAAACTTGCGCACAAAATACGTCACCCAAGTTTCATCCTCTGCAAGAGAGAGATGATGGGTCACAATGCATATGTGAATGCTTTCTTCCCAGCGTGTGGTTCATAAATTGTGTCGGTAATTTTGGAAGGTGGCCAATAACGAAGCACTGATCTCCCGACAATATTTTCAATTGGAAGAGGACCCCTGGAAAAATTAAGGTACATAGATAAGTCAGAAAGTGATATACCTCCAACATATATAAAGGATGGCAGTAATGGCTAGTTTGGCAATATATGATTATATATATCATGAATAATCGGGAAATTGCATCAACATAAAATTTACAGAAACTAAACCACATACCAGTTGTGCGAGTCAAAACTGTTGTTACGATTGTCCCCCATAACAAAAACGTATCCTTCAGGAATAAGCTGTAGAATAACAACACCACAGAGCAACTCAGGTGTGAGACAAGACAGCATATCAACATAATGAAAAGCAATCATAAAAAAGAAATAAAAAGAAACAAAAAGACTCTGTACCATAGGTTCCATTTCATAAGCAAGTGGCTCTAAAATGAAGTCCTCGTCTTGCACAACACCATTTACCAACAATTTACCGTCACGCACCTGCCAAGAGAAGCAGGTCAGTTAATGAGGCAAGCACTTCAAATCTCGTTTTTCAAATAGGTTAGTATCTTACTTCTACGTAGTCACCAGCCTTTGCAACTATTCTTTTTATGAAGACGTCGCCAGAGCTATAGCCAACTTCCTGCACAAAGGATTCAGAAATTCAGCTAAAGATTAGTTCATTCGATTTTATATATAACTTGTTTAGAGCTTCAATTATATATTCTCAGAATACAACTCACAAATGAAATCAGACCTGAAGGATTGGAGGTGCCTTGAATATCACAATATCTGAAACTTCTGGACGTCTAAAAATATATGAAACCTGGATCAAAATATGAAAAGCAGAAATTGTCAGAATCTAGCTTACAGACTAATGACTATAGCCTACAAGATATGTATCGCACCCTTACAAAGTACTTTGACTAAACTTCAAAGCTTTGTAAGAGGGTGCAATACAAACTAATGACTAAAGCAACGAGTTGCAAGAGAATAGAAATACAACTGATCATTTGGATCAGAAGTTTTTCCAACCCGATCAGACTTAGTACACACACGAAAGATAAACATTATATAGTTTATAGTTGATGATGTATCAAACAGAAAGGAACATTCTATCAGGAATTAGCACTGGACTGCAATACTATAAAAAGACTAATGATCATTTGGATCAGGAGTTTAAGAACGCAATCAAACTTCTTGATACACCACAAATCACAAATCAATCAATTAAACTCAAGTCTGTAAGGTGATTACTCAGGGGATGCACAATTATTATTGTTTACAGGTGATGATATGTTAATCCCACTTGAGAAAGTCATTCAAGCATGGTTTAATTGATAAGACACATGCAAATTAATCTAATCCAAAGAAATAAAATGAGGAGAGATAATAATAGCCCTGAGCAGAACTCAACTAGAACACGTTTTTAGCAGACAAACACAATTATTTTCAGAGCAATGCTAGGGGCACAAAATAAGGTCACAAAATCTTGCTCACGAAGTGAGGTGGCGATATTTTATTGGTTACATCGATAATGGACCCGCCACACTCTAATTAAAAACACCAATAACATAACTACACCTAGGATTTTGTGAGCAAGATTTTGTGACTATTTTGTGCCTTTATTATTATTCTTATTTTCATAAGCCACATTTCTTCAAACACTATAATAGCTCATAGTAATTTAGGAACACACCATATCAAAATTCAAGTTTATGGCGTGTTGAACCTAAACCAAAATTAGGTATTCAAAAATTACTCCAGTTTCTACGTAGGAACAAGTAAATTTCAAAGCTTTCATGCATTTCGGTTGCAAACAATCACATATTGGCAACACAACAATGTTTAGCAAAAAGATGAAAGTACCAGATTGTTCAAATACACAATATGGGATTGCCAATTTAATACTTGAATTCAATCTGCAATGTAAAAATGCTTTTATGCGAATTATATTCAATAAACAAACAACGAATTACCAAGCAATCAAAGAATTATTGACTGATTGTACAGATTTAATGTTAAGTTGAATTTCATCAGATTCTCGAGATATACCTTTTCAGCTAAAATCCGGTCACCGACATCGAGAGTAGGGTACATAGAAGAAGAAGGAATGGACCTAGGCTCAGCCAAAGATGATCGGAAAAGTATGCTGACACTCAAGGCTGTAAATGCGGCCTTTGCGTCCTCTGAACAGCAATTTAACAATTTAGACAACCAATTGCTCCTCTCAAACTCAGCTTTCACACTAAACCCCTTTGACATATCCTCCACATTGTTAATACTACCACTTTTTACACATTGATTCGTCGCCTGAGCTTTTGTACCCCCTTTATCAACCTCCTTACTACCAATTTCATTACAAGGGAGCCACTTTGATGCTTGTAAAAAGGGGAGGATTGACGATGCCTTAAACGGCGAAATCCCCATAACACCCATAGCTGAAACCCCCGACACGCCGGCGGTTGACTTTAGAAGCGAGATCAATCCAACAACAAGAGGAGAGTTAGAATTACCAGAAAAAATTTCCGCGGCGATGGACGCGCAGGCCGAGGTTGACCGGGGAATCGGGTCGGCATGGTGGAAGTGCCTGGCCTGGGAAGAGTCAAGATCAGGCGGCGGTTTCTGACAGGGAGAGAAGAAGCGAGGGCGGGATAAGCACTCATGAAACAACCGGGAGCCGCCCACCTTGCCCGTGGAGGCAAGGTTTTGGGCAACATAGCCGGAGTAGGAAACGGTAAATCGGATCGCCATAACTGCAATTTTGAAAAAGTAGAAGAAGACTGGTAAAATAGTGCCGACGTTAACTGATTGGGAAGCTAAGAAGAAAGCTACAAATGAATAAATGCAATTGAAATCGAAATAATCAGTGAATTGGGGAATGTAGGGTTGAATTTGAAAGGTTAAATTGAACTAATTGGATGATCGGAGGTCAAAATTTGGGGGAATCGAAGAAGATGGGCAGTCGGAGTGAGACCGGAAACCTAGAGGAGGTCCCTGAGACGGAGCTCAGGGGAGAAGGAGAGGGAGAGAATGGGATGGAGACGCCAATTGGGGATGAAACGCGAAAGAAGCAACTGAGTTGGAGTTTGGTGCTGTTTTAGTACTCTACTGGCGGCCAACCGGACGTATCACTAAACATCCCCAATGTTTGTCATATTTACAAAATTGCCATTTTGTTGGCTCAATTTTCCTACTTCTATGAATATTCATGTATGAATTGACCAATAACACTTGCTAGTATTTTCATTTCGTAATGTCCAAAAATGTATTTTAAAAATAATACTCCTCACACTTAAATAATTTTTTGAATTTTATTTTAACAGACACCAAAAAAATTTATGTTTTTATATATTTTAATAGTAAAGATATATAAGAAATTTTGTTATCCATTTATAAAAAATTAGTCTTACGATGATAACATATTAGCGAATAAATTTTGATAAAAAAAAGTTTAGAGTTAAAAAACAGTTTTTTTTTTTTTTTTTTTTTTTTTTTTTTTTTTATAGAAAATACATTCATTTTAAGATAATTGTTATTTTGAATTTGGGCATTTAAATGTTGACAAAATCTGCTACAACTAATTGTATCTTTTAAATATGCGTTTAATCTTATTTGGGTTAATGACAATTTAGGGCCTGAAATGTAAGAGGGGGTCTTCGGCGGGGGGCCTGACCTTTTTTATTCTATACATCAGGGCTTGACATGCCAAATTCTTTCCAGTTAAGGGCTTTTTGACTGAATTTGTTAGAAAAATCAGTTAAATCAACAAAATGGACGGATTTGTAACTGATATCAGGTTTTAGGGGCTTAAGTGAATATATAGAAACTTAAAGAGTGAAAAATTAAATGTAAAATATTTTATGCATATTCTTAAAGTTAAAAAAAATGAATTTTTTTCTTCATATAATCAAAATTAAAGGATATTAATAAAATTATATGTTATTTAAATGTATAAAAAATAAGGACTTTAGCTTAATCTTAATATATATATATATATATATATATATAATATTAATGCATATTTTTATATGATAAATTTAAATTAAATAAAAAAATATTATTTTATTATTATTATATCAACAATAAATCAAGCAAAATAAGATAATAGGGCCTTAAATAGTGTGAAAAAATTCAAGCAAAATCGAAAGAAAAATAAGGTTAGGATGAAGAAAAGAATAACGGCCTCCTCCCAAATGTCTGTTTTTGAAAAAAACAAAACAAAGCAAAAAATCCCAAAATAAAAGTATGTTGCTTTAGAAAATAATTATCACTATATATATATATATATATATATCCATTTTTCACTACGAATTGTATAGTTGAAAAATTATAAAATGAATATAAATTATATTTACTCGTATTTGTTATTAAATTTTATAAGAAGTAATATTTTTCGAGTGTGAAGCGAAATTTCATAAAAATACAATGGTAAAATGTAATTGACGAAAAATAGATTTTTTATTCTGAACAATTTTTTTAGTATTTAAATATTATATAATTTTATTAATATCCTTTAATTCTGATTATTTGAAAAAAAATTAACTTTAAGAATATGCATAAAATAGTGTACATTTAATTTTTTACCTTTTAAGTTCCTATATATTCACTAAAGCCCCTAAAACCTGATATCTGTTATAAATTCGTCCGTTTTGTTGATTTAACTGACTTTTCTAACAAATTCCGTCAAAAATCCATTAATTGGCGAGAATTTGGCATGTCAAGCCCTGATGTGTAGAATAAAAAAGGTCAGGCCCCCGCCGAAGACTCCCCATATATTTTAGGCCCTAAATTGTCATTAACCCATCATATTTTTGGGTGATGTTAATTGCAGTGTCGATCGTGGTGGTGGTGGTGGCGGTAGTTGCGGTGGTGGTTGTGTTAGAAATTGATGTAGGGTTTTGTGTGAAAATATAATTAGGCTTTTTAGTTTAATTTGAAGGTGGGAGAGTTAAAGTTAATAAAAAAATATAAAAAACAATAGGAGTGAGTGTGGAATTCGAAAAATTCCAAAATAAAAGTCGCACATGCTTCGGCAAGTGTTGACTTAACTGAAAATTCTAACATTTATACCAAAAGCCTCTATTTGCTAACTTTTGTCAAATTCAGACCTTTAATCTCCAAATTTGAAATATCAAACCCCTTTTTACGAATGCCCCGTACTTTAGACCCTTATTTGTAAACCTCATAGTGGCAGATCAAGAACATTGTTTGAGTGGGTGCACAAATACATTATACAACTTTAAAATAAATATGTGGAAAAAAGTGATTCTTATATAGGACTTGAACTCACAACCTCAAAAGTAGAAAAGCTTAAGACTTTACCACTAAACTAGTTACACCAATTTAATGAGTGCACTTCCACCATGCTTGTACACATAGATCCGCTCGTGTATATTACCCCTTCCAACAAAACCTTAAAATATGCTAACCCTTCTCTTGATGATTCATTTTGCATCCCCCCTCCTCTCTCTAACCCTCCTCATCTCCCCAATCCCACACCCACCAAGCAACAACTCTGTTCATCTTCGGACAGTACATGTCCCTTCCCTTCCTTCTCATACAACACTAGCCTTCCCCTTCTCCCTTAGTCGGCCTACCAACTCTAAAAAGAACCATCATCTTTTTTCAGATTTCGATCGTCTTCTAATGCCATATTTGTGAAATCATCCATTATTAAACTCATCTCTGAACCTTTAATAAATTTATGTTCTAATGCGTGTTAATATCCCCTTTCTCGAAGTTCTCCAAATGGCAATGTACAGCAAAAGCCCTATACCTAGAATCATCAATAAGCTCCATGGAACCATGGCTTTTTAAAAGGTTTACAGACTTATCTACAAAGAGAAGATAAATGGGGGGGGGGGGGGGGGGGGGGGGGGGGAATACCTTTGTTGAAATTGATTGAAATTAATCAGAAATAAGTTTCGTAGCTGTGTATCTAAGCTTTTCCTTTTGTCAGTTTCCCTTTAAATCTATTACATTTTTAGTTTAAGGTTTATTTTCATGGGATTTTAACCAATAAGCCCCTCATAGAAGGTGGAATTCGCCAATAAAAACAGACATTTTCATATTTTACCTTAGGGTACTTGAGTTGAAATCAAAAACTCCCAAAGAGTCCTTACTATAATTATAAACGGCTACCCTTCCTATCCCACACATATACAGCACCCGGTTCTTTCCCCCACCCAAAAAAAAAAAAAAAAAAAAAACGTTGCAAACCCTAGCGCCCTTCTCTCTGACATGATTTCTCTCTCTTCCCGTCTTCTTCTGTCTTCAACTCCGGCATCGATCAATTCAACTCCGCCATCGATCAATTTCATCTCCAGTTAAATCTCCAAAGGCAAGGTCATCCTCGCTAGAAGCTTCGACGGGGATTTATGGACGTTATCGATTTAGCGAGGAACAGAGAGAGTATTGGGTACCAAAAGGGCTCTTTTGTCCTTGGGATGTTGAAGGACATGAAATTTGATGAGACCAGAATAAAAATCTACAGTACTTTCTAAGAGTATGATAATGCCCTTATCAGAGGAACTAAGAAAGGAGGAGTTGCTGCCATTCTTGATGAGATACCTTATCTCAGACTCTTTCTTGCCCAAACCAAGTATTGCTCCGTGTATACGTTGGCAGCCCCACCTACAAAGTTTAATGAATCAACCATTACTGCCATGTGTAAGATGTGTGGAAGTATTCGGTTTAGGGATTTTCCTCCCAAGTACTCCCCACACACAGCCCGAGGAGAAACTGAACTCAAAGAACCTTGGAAATTTGTGTTTTTTTATATACTTTCTTCATCATCCGTCCTAAAATGAATGTTTAAAAATTTTAATTTTTTTAGCATAATTGATTTTATTTTTAACATTTATTTTGAGACGGAGCAAATTTGTTTATTTTTTCAATTATTTAAAGATATTTGCTTATTTTTTAAAAATTTGAACAAATGTGAAATTTTGAATATATAATTGAGAAATTCAGTTATCGGTTTTTATATAAAGTTTTGGTTACTATTTTTTCTTAACTTTAAACAACTGATAAATGAAATTTATAAGTCAAAAATTGAAAAATGACACAACTGTGAAATCATACAATTGTAAAATCATACAACTGTAAAATGAACGTCTCAATTATTAAACTCAAAATCATGTGTGAACAACTGTGAAATAAATGTCTCAGTTATTATATTCAAATTCATGTGTAAACAACCATGAAATGCATGTCTCAGTTACTATAATAATTGTGAAAAATTGAGAGATTAATTTATTAATTTTTACAAGTGAAAAATAAAAAAAAATGACATAACTGTGAAATCACACAACTGAGAAATTAGTTGAAAAATAATTTTACAAGTGAAAAATGAAAATTTTATTTTCTAAAATTATGAAATTAATTAAGACATGATAAATGATTTTCTCAAATTTTTACTAGTGAAAAATTAGTTTTTTATTTCTAAAATTTGAATTATGTGTTGAGTGTACTTGTTTGATTCGTTTCGACGACACGATTAAAACGGTAGTCTCAAATTATCTTTTCGATTTCTAGATTTTGAGATATTACATTTTAAAATTTTGGGTGGAAAACAAAAAAGAAGGGAGAAATAGGAGACATGAAGAGAGAGAAACGCATCTAAATGCGCTTACCACTGGTTTGTTGTGCGCGCGTGTGGGCTTTAGGGGTAATCTGGTCCAGCAAATACTATAGGACTTTTTGGCGAGTTTGTATAATATATGTCCTTATTGACCGTTTTCATTTGTCTGCGTGACTTATTGGTCAAAGCCTCTATTTTCATTGGCTTTTGTTGGTTTTGGGTTGATGAATTAAGTTTGAAAGTTATCTCTCCAACTATTAAATTTGTCTAAGGTGCAACTCTCAGCGCTAATTTGCCTCATTTTCCATCAAATTTATTACTGTATACTTTTAACACTGAAAAGCGAACAGTTAAATTATCTCTTAAGTTTGGTAGTCATTTATTAAAGTTACTTTTGTACTTTTAGGCATTAGTTGGTAAGTTTTTGTTTGTTTTGATTTCAAAAAGTTGGGTCTCTGAGTTATTATACACTTTGTAGTTCAAGAAATTGAGACATAGTCAAATAATTTGGTCTTGATTTGATTTTTTGGCTTAAAATCATGTCTGAGAGTCATCTTTCAGAGTTAAATATTGGTTTGAGAGATAACTCTCAGTGTTTTTTTATTGTTTATTTCCTATAATCCTTATCCCCCTCCCCCCCCCCCCACTGAGCCAACTATCATTGTTGTTTTTAGCACAGATAGTTAAGTCTCTTTATATATCTATATATATATATATATAAACTTTGATAGATGTTTATCAGAGTGTTTGAAAGTTATGTCTCATAACGAATGAAACTTTATGAGGCTGTTGGGGGTATTTTTGTACTAGGGGCTTTAACAGAATTGCAAAAATCTTGACTCCTAATAAAGAAAAAAACATTAAGCTGAAGGGATTCATTGGAATTGACTCTATAACATTTGATTTTCTTTTCTTGAAAAGATTGTAATATTCACCAGTATTTTTCAGTCAATCATAAGGTCAAACTAAAAACACATCAAAATCTCTAGCTTCACTCAAACGAGCCCAAAAAAGATAATCTTTTGCCCCTCAAACGAGCCCCTAAAGCTTTACTAGTACAAGTATTAAAGAATGCAGTTGTAGTGTTAAAAGAGTGCTAGTTATATTGTTAAAGAGTGTCAGTTGTAGTGTTAAACAGCAGTTGCAGTGTTAAATAGTGTCATGGTGTGTAAGTAAGTTTTTGCTCTTTTACAAAAATTGTTATTGCACGTTTTAAAGAAGTTTCACTTATTTATAAAAACTATCATCGCTTATTTTAAAAACACATATTTCTTTTGTAATTGTTTGAAAAAATTGATTTTTCCTAATATACTGTGATAAATAAATTCATACAATTGGTTATGCACTCTGATAAGTCGCATTAAGTATAGTGGTAATACTCCATCCATCCGTTTCACGTCACTTAAGAATTATTTCGTTTTTCGTCGTTGCACATCACTTGAGACTGCCCAAAATGGTAAAAATATTTACTATTCTTTCCACTCATTCTCTCTCCTACTTTACTTTTACACTCATAATACTAATCAACTTACTATTCCTCCAACTCATTCTCTTTCCTATTTAATTTTTCATACTCACAAACACATCCTCCCACTATTTCTCTCTCTTGCTTTTTCTTAATTTGTGTGCCAAAATTTTTGGTCTCAGGTCACATGAAACGGAGGGGGTATGTCCCAGGGGATAACTGGATGGCAAATGAGCGGGACATAAGATCTTGCTAGAGGCATGCAGCGTAGGTTCGATCCCTGATGGGAGCATTTTGCTCTCTTTTGGGGTTAGACTTTGTATGTGATATTAGTTTATATGTGCTCAAACCCGGGTCATTCAGACACATTCCGCGATGAGCATTCTGCTCTTTTTCGGAGTTGGACCTTATATAGGATATTAGATGACATGTGCTCAAACTCGGGTCACTAAGACACATTCCGCAATTTAACCGGTAGTAGTAATGAGGGACCGAAACTACAATCTTCAAAATTAGTCAGGCGCAAGTAAAGAACTTGGGCATTGATAAGAAAAAAATAAAAAGAAAAAAGAAATTATAGTGGTAATATTGGAAATGTTGGTTGGCATTCGTTGATATACAATCTTCACTAAGGGTAGTTGACTATGACGTGGAGCCGTTGTTACAATATTAGTGTGGCGCTTTCGTGTAACTTTCGTCTCATCCACGAATACGATCTGCTAATGAGGATCCCTCCTCGTTCTTGTCCTATTTTGGAATTATGCTTAATATCCACATCAACTTTTTGGAATATTCAAAACAACCCAAAAAGGTAGTCAAAGGTAAAGGATTTGCTTTTGAATATAGAAATCATCCTTTAAGATTTGTGGATGAGTGTTGTTATTTATACCCGTAAATATTTAGTACTCCCATATTTAGTACTCCCTCGCAAAATGTTTTCCATACATTTTTCGCTGTTATTATAAAAGAATTTTGAGAAATAATTTTAGGTTTAGTAAATAGTTCTAATAAAAATCTAATACTTGTTATTGCTAGTATTGTTAATGGTGTATCAATAAAAAAATTTAGATTTTTATTATTATAATTATATCATCTTAAAATTGTTGCTCAAAGTTCTTTCGTAACAATGACAGAAAAAATATGAATATCATTTTGGGACGGAGGAAGTATAACGGTACCTGTGCTTCTAGTTACTTGCATTACTCTGTTCGTCTTAATTAAATTTACATACTTCACTTCACTTAAAAATATGTCTCAATCTGCACAATTTCTTATAAAACAAAGAGTTTTACTAATATTTTTCTATTTTATTTGATGAGACGCACTTCCGACTCACTATTTTCTATTCATTTCTTTCTATCTTATTTTTCGTACTCACAATACTCATTTCTATATAAAAAAAAAATTGTGCTTAATATAAAATATGTAGTTTCAATTAAGGTGGAAAATATTTTTTTAGTTTAAACATACATGTTAAATAATTTTATGATTGTGAAAAACAACATTCTGTTGTGAAAAACAACATTCTGTTGTCTATAAATGTCAGTACATTGTCTTTTTTTATGTGCATTGTAAAACGCATGTTAAATTGGTTTGTAGTGATGGTTATATAGCACAAATTTTTTAATTCAGACCATTGCAGTAATTTATTTTAATTGAAGGAAAAAGAATGAGGTATACTCTCTCCGCCCCACCCGAATTAAGATTTTTGTGTTGGGCATGGGAATTAAGGAAAAAGCGTTAGTGGAGTAAGTGTTATGAATATGAAAAGTGAAATAGGAAAGAAAAAGTGAGGTAGAGAATAATGAGTGAAAAGTTGTTGTGAATGTGAATGTGAATCTCATTAAATAAAACACTTCCATTTTTGGGTTGTCCTAACTCGGATGGGACACCCAAAATAAAAATTTGTCCTAATTCGAGTGAGACGGAGGGATTAGTGATTTCCCCCCTAAAATATTGTGGAAAGGGGAAGAAAAGTGGAACTCGTGAAAATAATTTAAGGTTTCTGTGACGGAAATATGGTGTAAGCGCTCACATCATCCTACGTATGAGCTCGTGCATGCTCCAGTTCCATGCTACATACCCCATATCCATTTAAAATTGTAAAATATTTTAGAGAAAATTACCTTTTAATCCCTCGCTAATATTGAATCTACGTATTAAGACAAAGATATTTTTGACTTACCTCCTAATCCCACAAAATATTTTATCTAACCATATAATCTCTCACCACTTTAAAATGTGATAAGTACACCCTTTTCTCAATACACACACACACACACACACACACCCACACACACACACTCTCTACTTTCTCTCTCTCCCCCCTAATGCTCTACCCACCCTTCCCCACCTCCGCCGACCCTCCCGATTCCCCTCCTCCGGCGACCCCTCCGCTCTGGCCACTTTCTTCAGCAGATCGATCCTCTCTCTCTGCTCTTTCAAGCTCCACCGTAAAACAGAGGGATTCTAAGATGAGTCACCGGATTCCATGGAGCAAGCAAAAATAAAGCCAGATCTACATGAAGGGGCAACCTCTTCCCTTCTCCTCCTCTAGCCACCACAGATTACATTCTTCCCGTCGTCTTCTCCGTCGGCAACCCCTGGTTTTCTGACGGCAAGGGAAGTAGCAACCTTCGCCAGAGACATCGCATCCTTGGCTTTTCCTTTCGATCGCCAAATCTCCAATTTATTTATCCAGCGAGCAATACTCGACGCCCCAACGCCGATTGCCGCTGCAACTCATTACAACAGCACCCCCTTCCAGATCTAGCTATACCCGACACTCGCATCACCGACGCAACCCAAGGTTTAAGGTTGCTGAAGTAGGAAGGTGGGAGAAGGTATTTTTTATCTCTAAAAATTGCAGTAACAGATTAATGTAGAGAGAGCAGAGAAAGAAGGAGACAACTTGGCCTTTGAAAATCGGTGGACTAGAGGTGGTTCCTAGCATTGCTAATCCAATAGACCTTTATTGTGATAATAATGGTGCTATTGCTCAAGCAAAGGAACCTAGATCGCATCAGAAATCCAAACACATACTTAGGCGTTTTCATATCATTCGAGAGATCGTTGATAGAGGAGACGTGAATATATGCAGAGTACCAACTGAGAATAACATTGCTGACCCATTGACAAAGGGTCTTCCGCAAGCGAAGAATGATGGTCATGTTAGGTCTATGGGTACTCGATACATTAATTAGGCCTAGTGCAAGTGGGATATTGTTGGTGTGTATGCCCTAGGCACGTTATTTGAACGATTAATGTTATCATTTGATTTATGCTTTATATTGAATGTTTGATTATTATATCTTTTTCATGTTTATTATAATAATCTCCGTCCCTGATAATTATGATTAATTATTAGTATAAGTTTAATAGATAATCATATGATGATTATGTGTATATGATACAATTAGACTTATGGGTATTTGTTGGAGAACAAATACTGGCCTGACCCCTATGAGATTTATGTCATGGTCATAATGTCATAATTAAGTCTCATATAGTTATATCACTTGAATCTTTAGACCTGAGGTTATTACTGTCTTCCACATGATGAACATTACGTTTGACATATTCAAACGTTGCCCTTAACCGGGTAGCTATAAAGAATATGATTGGCATAATCGGAATCATGTAGGGAAAGGTAATAAGCCAAGAAGGGATTTGTTCCTCGTCAAGAGAGATGTCAAGATTTGGCCACTCGATGAATGGTATTGATGAAATGCATGACCATGCTCAAATGGATTGATTGGATCAATGTCATTTGTATTATCAATACATTCGGGATCGAGAAAGCATTGAATAAGGTAAGTTGACCATTGACCATGGTTTACGTTCAATTTACATCGTGATACAAAGAGATTGTAATATGTTCTATAATATAGGAAACTTTGGATCTTCAAAGTTATACTAATTGGGTAATCATAATGACTTGCTAGAGTCCGCTTATGATTTACGAGATCTGAACGGTTCGGGCTCGTTGCCAACTTAGTATAATCCTATTGGGTCACACACGCATAACGGATTGAATAAGGCACAGAAAACGAGAAAAACTGGATCCTACTGGAGGATCTGTACGGATAGTTTGGGAGCCACCAAATTGATCCGTACGGATGGTTTATCCGGCAAGAACAGTTTTAGGTAACTTCTTGCTGATCAAGAAAACCTATTTCCTAATGAGATTAGGTTTCTTCTTGGATATAATGGACGGTTTTCACAGCCGAAAACATATGCTTCCACATTGATTTGAGAAATAAAATAGAGGTTTTTGGTGAGAGAAAAATACACATTATTCAAGGGTTATTAGGGTTTGATTATTCTCAATTATCAAACCCTAATATTCATTCAAGGGAGATTGAAGAAGGGTTCTTCAAAGCCAAAGTTTTCAAGCCTAAAGGATCTAGCAATCGCGTCAAGAAGGAGTTCTTGAATCCGTTCGAAGTGTGGATACCAAGAGAGGGTATTTTTCCTAATACCTAAGATCTTAAAGTTTCATTCCGAGCAAACAAGGTTAAAATTATTTTCGTCTTTATTATAAATTATTTGATCATAGCGGATCCTGGCTTTGGGTTTTGTTCATGTAAAGTCTTCCGTTGCGCATGATCCGTTGAAACCCAACAAAAATGTCTTCTGTTGGATTTCGTGCAATCATGCGCAGCGGAAGAATAATATGAAGAAACCCAATAGCCTAGATCCGTTATGATCAACAATTTATAATATGAAGATGAAAGAAACTAACCCTTGTAGATCGTTATGCAAAACTTGGATTAAGACGTTAAGATAAACGCCCTCTATCGGTGATCCACATAATGAACAGATTTTAAGAACGCCTTCTTGAACTTGACTGCTAGGTGGTCGGTTTGAAAAACAATGGTGAAGAATGATTCTTCAAAGCTCCTAAATATTATTTTGGTTTGATAATATGGAATAATCAAACACAATGATCCTAGTATATTATGTGTATTCTCTCTCACCAAGAAAGAGTTTGTGATTTGCAAAATCAATGCATAGGGAACTATTCCTGGTTGTCCACATTATATACAAGGGGTTTCCAAAATCCTTTAGGACTTAGGTATTCTTGTCCAACAAGAATTGCCAAAAATTAAATTGACAGCCGGGGGGCAGCCGTACGGCGGCCTTCCAGCCGTACGGCTCCCCTTCTCAATTTCCTCGTATTTCGCTCCTTTTAATTATCCGTTTTGCGTGTGTGACCCAATAGGATTATACTAAGTTGGCAACGAGTCCGAACCATTCAAACCTCATAAGTCATAAGCGGACTCTAGCAAGCCATGACTACCCAATTAGTATAACTATGAAATCCAAAGTTTCCTAAAATAGAAAATAACACAATCTCTTTATTACACGATGTCTATTGAACGTAAGCCATGGTCAATGGTCAACTTACCTATGTTCAATGCTTTATTGATCCCGAATGTATTGATAATACAAATTACATTGATCCAATCAATTTATTTGAGCATGGCTATGCATTTCATCAATACCATTCATCGAGTGGCCAAAGCTTGACATCTCTCTTGACGAGGAACAAATCCAATCTTGTCTTATTACTCTTCCCCTACATGATTCCGATTACGCCAATCATATTCTTTATAGCTACCCGGTTAAGGGTAACATTTGAATATGTCAAACATAATGTTCATTATGTGGAAGACTGTAATAACCTCAGGTCTAGAGATTCCAGTGATATAACTATATGAGACTTAATTATGACATTGTGACCATGACATAAATCTCATAGGGGTCAGTCCAGTATTTGTTCTCCAAAAAAAATACCCATAAGTCTAATTGTATCGCATACAAATAATCATCATATGATTATTTGTTAAACTTATACTAATAATTAATCATAATTATCAGGGACGGGGATAATTATAATAAACATGCAAAAGATATAATAATCAAACATTCAATATCTTTATTAAAGCATAAACAAATGATAACATTAATCGTTCAAATAACGTGCCTAGGGCATACACACCAACAATCTCCCACTTGCACTAGGCCTAATTAATGTATCGAATACCCATAGACCTAACATGACCATCATGCTTCGCTTGCGGAATACCGTTTGTCAATGAGTCATCAATGTTATCCTCAGTTGGTACTCTGCATATATTTACGTCTCCTCTGTCAATGATCTCTCGAATGATATGAAAATGCCTAAGTATATGTTTGGATTTCTGATGCGATCTAGGTTCCTTTTCTTGAGCAATAGCACCATTATTATCACAATAAAGGTCTATTGGATTAGCAATGCTAGGAACCACCTCTAGTTCACCAATGAACTTCTTAATCTAAACAACCTCTTTAGCAGCATCGGATGCAGCTATTTACTCAGTTTCAGTTGTAGAATCAGCTACGGTACTTTGCTTAGAACTCTTCCAGCTAACAGCACCACCATTGAGCACAAACACAATTCCAGATTGCGATCTAGAATCATCCTTGTCGGTTTGGAAGCTTGCATCTGTGTAACCATTTAGAACGGGATCATCTTCCATACCTCCATATATCTAGAACGAATCTTTAGTCCTTCGTAAGTACTTAAGAATCATCTTGACAGCAATCCAGTGACTTTCACCAGGATCTGAATGGTATCTTCTCGTTATGCTCAAAGCATAAGAGACATCGGGTCTAGTACATATCATGGCATATATGATGGATCCAATTGCAGAAGCATATGGGATTCCATTCATTCTCTCACGCTCATCAGTTGTCTTAGGACACTGATTTTTGCTTAGAGTTATGCCATGACCTAATGGAAAATATCCTCTCTTAGATTTTTCCATGCTGAATCTCTTAAGAACTTTGTCAATATATGTACTTTGACTTAAACCAATCAACTTCTTAGATATATCATGATAGATATTTATTCCAAGGATGTAGGCGGCTTTTCTCATATATTTCATTGAGAAACACTTTCCTAACCAAGTCTTTACAGACTGAAGTGTAGGAATGTCGTTTCCAATGAGCAATATGTCATCAACATACAACACTAGAAATAATACTACGCTCCCACTAATCTTCTTGTATACACAAGGTTCATCTTCGTTCTTGATGAAGCCAAACTCTTTGACTGATTCATCAAATCGAAGATTCTAACTCCTAGAGGCTTGCTTCAATCCATAGATGGATCTCTGCAACTTTCATACTTTGCTAGAATTTTCTGGATTTACAAAACCTTCAGGTTGTATCATATACACATCCTCAAGTAAGTTCTCGTTAAGAAACACTGTTTTGACATCCATTTGCTATATCTCATAGTCAAAATATACGGCTATGGCAAGTAAAATTCTTATAGACTTGATCATTTCTACGGGCGAAAAGGTTTCATCATAGTCAATACCATGAATCTGCCTATAGCCTTTCGCTACAAGTCTAGCTTTATAAGTATGCACCTTTCCATCCATGTCAATTTTCTTTTTGAAAACCCACTTGCATCCTATGGTTTTTACACCTTCGGGTGCATCAATCAAGTTCCAAACTTGATTATCATACATGGACTTGATTTCAGATTCCATGGCTCCAAGCCATTTATATGAATCAGGAGCGGACAACGCTTCTTGATAGGAAGTAGGTTCGTCATCAACTATGACTTCTACTTCATTGCTATCCGTCATGAGAAATCCATATCTCTCAGGTTCGGATCGCACCCTACCAGTTCTGCGAGGAACTTGAGTATTCTGAATAGGTTCTACAACTCCTTGTGAAACTTGTTCAGATCCATCCATCGGTTTCATGTTATTTTCAGGTTCTCAAACCTCTTCGAGATTAATTTTACTCCCACTAATTCATTTGGAGAGAAACTCTTTCTCTATAAAGGTACCATCTCGAGCAACAAACACTTTATTGTCCGTGCGGTTACAAAAATAATATCCCTTAGTTTCCTTAGGGTAACCCATGAAAATACATTTGTCAGATTTTGTGCAAGTTTGTTAGAGACAAGTTTCTTAACATAAGCCTCACAACCCCAAATTCTCATGAAAGAAAGACAAGGCTTCTTTCCAGTCCACATCTCATATGGAGTCTTTTGAACCAATTTAGTTGGAACTCTATTTAGTGTAAGAGCAGCAGTTTCTAGTGCATGTCCCCAAAATGACAAAGGAAGATCAAATTGACTCAACATGGAGCGGACCATATCTAATAAAGTCCTATTTCTCCGCTCAGACACACCATTCCATTGTGGTGTTCCAGAAGGAGTTAATTGTGAAACAATTCCACAATCTTTAAGATGATTGTCAAATTCTTGGCCCAAATATTGTCCACCACGATCAGATCAAAGTGCTTTAATAGTTTTGCCAAGTTGATTCTGTACTTTATTTTGAAATATTCTAAATATCTCAAAAGATTCACTTTTATGTTTCATTAAGTAGACATATCCATATCTACTAAAATCATTAGTGAATGTTATGAAGTATTGATATCCTCCCCTAGCACTGCTGCTTGATGGTCCACACACATCAGTATGTATGAGTCCCAATAAGTCACTAGCCCTTTCACTACTCTTAGTAAAAGGTGTCTTAGTCATCTTTCCAAGTAAACAAGACTCACAAGTTTCATATGATTCAAAATCATGTGAATCTTGTTGGTGTTGTATGCTCTAGGCACGTTATGAGAACGATTAATGTTATCTATTGATTATGTTTTAATAAAGATATTGAATGTTTGATTATTATATCCTTTGCATGTTTATTATAATAATCCCAGTCCCTGATAATTATGTATTAATTGTTAGTATAAGTTTAATAGATAATCATATGATGATTATGGTGTATGTGATACAATTAAACTTATGGGTATTTGTTGGAGACCAAATACTGGACTGACCCGTATGAGATTTATGTCATTGTCACAATGTCATAATTAAGTCTCATATAGTTATATTACTGGAATCTTTAGACTTGAGGTTATTACAGTCTTCCACTTGATGAACATTATGTTTGGCATATTCAAACGTTACCCCTAACCGGGTAGTTATAAAGAATATGATTGGCATTATCGGAATCATGTAGGGAAGAGTAATAATCCAAGAAATGATTTGTTCCTTGTCAAGAAAGATGTCAAGCTTTGGCCACTCGATGAATGGTATTGATGAAATGCATGGCCGTGCTCAAATAAGATTTGTCTTATCAATACATTCGGGATCAAGAAAGTATTGGACTATGTAAGTTGACCATTGACCATGGCTTACGTTCAATAGACATCGTGAAACAAAGAGATTGTAATATGTTCTATAATGGATTAACGAACTTTAACAATTTATATCATTTGGGTAATCATGATGGCCTGCGACGGTCCGCTCATGATTTATGAGACAAAGTGTGTTTGGGCTCATTGCCAACTTGATATAATCCTATGGGGTCACACACAAGAGAACGAATTGAAAAAGGGGAAAAATGGCAGAGTTTTGGTCTGGCACGACCGTGCTCTTTATAAGACACGACCGTGCCATATATAGCCAAAAGATAAGTGCTGGCAGATTGATTGGCACTACCGTGCCAAAATATCAAGTACGACCGTGCTGAGTTCGGCACGGCCGTGCCAGATATAAAGCACGACCGTGCCAATATTGGGCGGTTGGGAAGGTTGCCTCGAAGGAATTGGCACGACCGTGCCAATCAAGTCGTCCAGGAAAATCTGTAGCACAAAATAGATACGAGATTTGTGTTTCCTAAGTCCTTAAGGGTTAAGGACTTATACCCATATAAATATATCAGTCCCAGCCATTGTATATGATTGATTCACTTGTTTGGAGAAACATAATTATTGATTGAGATTGAGAATCAAAGATCAATAATACATAAAATCATATAGTTCCTGTCGCGCCCCAGACCCGTGGTCCTACTTGGCCCCACGCTCGGGACACGAGTGGAAGACGTTATAAAACACTTTTGAAAATTTTTTGAAATGTACTTTCATAAAGTTTAACAAAATCACACTTGAAGTTCAAAGAATTCATTTAACTTTAAACAAACTTTACAACCAACTTTTACAACGAAAGTACTTATCCCGAAGGCTTACAAACTTTTATACAAATGTACATACACCAACATTATCCAAAATAGGTGTTACAATAGGAAGTACGGGTACTCTACCCAAAAGGTTTTACATTTACATAATGTAACCTTAACAAAACAAGTCCTAACTCTTACCACTCCAACGTCCTCCCGTGCCAAAGTGTCCTATCCCCTGGACTCGCCTTTATCTAAAACAGTAAACAAATAAGGGGTGAGAATGAATCTCAGTAAGCTACTAAAATGCAACTACGTTTCATGCTAAAATGATAAGCATAAAGAACAATATCATAAGCATCACATAGCACATAGTATGATAGGTAAAACCAACTCATAGACCACAAATACCATACTCAGGTGGATACCAAGCCAAGGTTTACCCAATAAACATAACTGTCTGAGAATACCATCTGAGAAAACCAACTAACAAAACCATCTGAGCAGCATAAATAGCTGAAGCCGGGATCCCGAAAACCAAACCATAACCATAAGAACCAAAGTAACAACGGGGGGAATATGACACAAAGTATTAACCCAAATGCTCACCCAAGGGAGAGATTCATCCCATCCAAGGCCAATCTGGACTGGGGAAAACAGAAAAGGCAACAGTGAAAAACCTTATAGTGAACTTGGCTTGTGTGCCACTATGATTCCTCCACTGCCTGACTCAAGGTACCAATGGAAAAACTTATAGTGAACTTAACTTATGTCACTATAATTCTCCCACTGCCTGACTCCACAACAAGTACCAGCTGGACTTTCAACACGAGCATAGTAATGAATACTTGCTAAACAACAACAACCGGGCAATGATTCCAAAGTAGGGAACCACACAAAACTCATCAATAAGATGAACCAATCCAAAACACATCAAAAGATGTTCAACAATACCCCATGTAACACTTATTCACATTCCATAACACATTTGTTCACAAAGGAACCAATTTCAAACATTAGAGTGCTCCACAACAACCCTCTAGGTATTATAGGATATCACCTAAGACTTAGACCAAGATTGAACTTTAAATCACTTGGATTGAAACAACTCAAACTTTCAGCAGCCCTGGGCGGTCGCCCACACCAGACTGTGCGGCCGCCCAAAATGCTCTGTCCCACGACCAAAACCTTCCAGATAGATGGGCGGTCGCACGCCCTATTTGGGCGGCCGCCCAACCCACTCGACAGGCCAAAATGCACTAAATTTTACTCCCTTCGTTTCACCATCCCAAAAGTACAACACTCACAACACTTAACGTTTATAACTTTACTAAGGCTACAAAATCAGTCCCAAAACAACTCTAACACCACTTTGAACCCAACCAAACCAACATACCAAATACTCACTTTGTCCCAAAATTATAAGTATCACAAAACTTATTCAAAACTTAAATTTACAACACATATAGCACATATAACATATATATGACCATTTTAACATTAAAAGGGGAATTAGTAACTTACTTATTTCCGGAAAAAGTATCGAGGAAATATGTTTTGATCGGGTAGAAATGACTTACTCAACGCCCTGATCATTTTTATATAATTAGATTTTAAAACGTAGTAGTAAATAAAAAGATATAAATCGAAATAGGATGAACTTACCTTTTTATTTTAACCCTAGGAAGAACGAGAGAAATGTTGCTCTGGGTAAGTATGAACACAGAGGAAGAGATATGCATAAGTTATAAGAAGATTTTTTATCCAAGTTTTTATTTAGGTCACTCAACTTTCAAGTTGAACACATAAACCCCTATAGTTAGATTTTCACTAAGGACTCTAAAGTTTCAACTTAATCATTTAACTCCTTTAACCATTATTACTACTAACTAAGTAAATAACACAATTAATCTAGTAAGATGTGCAAGTCATAAAATATGATGCAACACATAAAATGCACAAATAATGTCAAATTATCCAAAAATATAAAATAAATAGGGACGGGTTTTGGGGTCGTTACAATCACTCCCCCTTAAAGAAAATTCGACCCGAATTTTAAGGTTACTTACCTAGATTCTCAAATAACCAAGGATACTTCTTCTCAATCTCTTCCCAAAGCTCCCAAGTAGACTCCTCAACATTATGGTTTCTCCACACAACTCTAACTAGAGGAATACTTTTGTTTCTCAATTCTTGCACTTTTGAATCAATGACTTGAACTGGATGTTCCTCGTAAGACATACTCGGCTCAATATCCTCGGGAACCTCAGATAAGACATGAGAAGGATCATACACATACTTCCGAAGCATATAGATATGAAACACATTATGGATCTTATAAAGAGAAGGAGGTAACGCAAGACGATAAGAACGATCTCCAACTCTTCCAAGAATCTTAAATGGACCAATATACCTCGGAGCAAGCTTGCCTTTCTTTCCATATCTTTGAATACCAACCTTAGGTGAAACCTTCAAAAACACAAAGTCACCCTTTTCGAACTCAAGGTCTCGCCTCCGGTGATCGGCATAGCTTTTCTGTCTACTCTGGGCAGTACTCAAATGATCCCTAATAAGCTTAACCTTCTCAACTGAATCATTAACCATCTGAACACCCCAAATCTTGGCTTCTCCCACTTCATCCCAAAAGATAGGAGATCGACATTTCCTCCCATACAAGGCTTCATAAGGATCCATCCTAATACTCGACTGAAAACTATTGTTATAAGCAAATTCCACGAGAGGCAAATGAATATCCCAAGAATCTGCAAAATCAACTGAACAATCCCTCAACATATCCTTAAGAATCTGAATGGTTCTTTCTGACTGACCATCTGTTTGAGGATGAAAAGCTGTACTAAACTTCAATTCTGAACCCAAAGCCTTTTGAAATGCTTGCCAAAACCGAGATGTGAATCTAGGATCACGATCAGAAACAATGCTAACTGGAACTCCATGTAATCTCATGATCTCATTAATGTACAAGGTTGCAAGCCTTTCCATAGAATAACCAATCCCAATAGGTAGAAAATGAGAAGACTTTGTCAATCTATCAACAATCACCCAAACTACATCAAACCTTCTTCGTGTACGATGTTCAGCTTTAACTTGTTGATATGTTAACCACTTGGATACATAATCCGCTATTTCCCTCTTCATATTATTCCACCAAAAGTGTTGCTTCAAATTTTGATACATTTTAGTACTCCCAGGATGAATAGTATACCTCAATTTATGGCCTTCATCAAGAACTTGGCGTTTAATCCCATCAACACAAGGCACACATAACCGGCCTCTGAAAGTCAACACCCCTTCAGAATTGAGAGAGAAATCCTCAAATTTGCCATCTTTGATTTTATCCATAATCTTTACCAACTCCGGGTCATCCTTCTGAGCTTCCTTTATTTGTTGAATTAAAGTTGGTAATACTCGAATGTTCGCAAAAATAGCTCCATGCTTTGATTCATAAGGACTCCAATCTCGAGCATCCTCCAACATCTTCCATTCACGCACCATCAATGAAGCCATATAAGATTTCCGGCGAATGGAATCGGCTACCACATTTGCTTTACCCGGATGATAAGAGTTAGTACAGTCATAGTCCTTCAGTAACTCCATCCATCTTCTTTGCCTGTTATTCAACTCCTTTTGAGAGAAAAGATACTTCAAACTTTGATGATCGGTAAAAATCTTAAATTTTACTCCATAAAGATAATGTTTCCACTTATGCAACGCAAAGACAATAGCCGCAAGCTCCATGTCATGGGTAGGATAATTCTGCTCACTCAGAGTCAACTTCCTCGAAGCATACGCAATCACCCTTCCATTTTGCATTAATACACACTCGAGGCCTTCTTTAGAAGCATCACTATATATTACCAAATCATCATTACCATTAGGTAGGGAAAGAATAGGAGCTGTAGTCAATCTCTTCTTCAACTCTTCAAAGCTAACTTGACATTTTTCATCCCACACATAAGGAACATTCTTTCGAGTCAACTGAGTCAAGGGAGTTACAATATTAGAAAACCCCTCAATGAACCTTCTGTAGTACCCAGCTAACCCCAAGAAGCTTCGAATTTCTGTAACTGATTATGGCCTCCTCCAATTCATAATAGCCTCAATCTTGGATTGATCAACTGATATACCTTTATTAGAAATCACATGCCCAAGGAAATATACTTCATCGAGCCAAAAAGCACACTTACTGAATTTAGCAAACAACTGCTTCTCACGAAGAATAGATAAAACCATTCGTAAATGTTGTTCATGTTCCTCCCGAGACTTGGAATAAAAAAGATTATCATCAATAAATACAGCCACAAAGGTATCAAGATAAGGTTTAAAGACCCTATTCATCATATCCATAAAAACAGCCGGAGCATTAGTCAACCCGAAAGGCATAACAAGAAACTCATAATGGCCATATCTACTACGGAAAGCAGTTTTAGAAATGTCTTCAGAATGGATTTTCAACTGGTGGTACCCACTCCTCAAGTCAAGTTTTGAAAAGACAACCGACCTTTGAAGTTGATCAAATAAATCATCAATATGAGGAAGCGGATATTTGTTCTTTATAGTTACCTGATTCAGCTTTCTGTAGTCAATACACAATCTCAGGGACCCATCTTTCTTTTTGACAAATAACACTGGAGCTCCCCACGGAGATACACTAGGATGAATGAATCCTCGATCAAGTAACTCTTGTAACTGAACCTTCAACTCTTTCAACTCAGCTGGGGCCATTCTGTAAGGTGCCTCAGATATAGGAGCTGTACCTAGAAGTAAGTAAATACAGAACTCGATTTCCCGGTCAGGAGGCATAGCATACTCAGAAGAAAACACATCAGGAAATTCTTTGACAATAGGCACATCCTCTATTTCAGGCAACCTTTTAGTAGTATCAAGAACACTAGCCAAATACCCCGCACAACCACGGTTCAACAACTTTCTAGCCTTCACATAAGAAATAATACGAATCTCTCTACCCCAGGGAACATTTTCAAAAGTAAATTTAGGAACATTAGGGATAGAAAATGTGACCACCTTTTTAGCACAATCAACAGACGCATGATATTTACCCAACCAATCCATACCCAAGATAATATCAAAATCTTGTAATGGTAAGATAAATAAATCAGCAGGTAAAACATGCTCACGTATATGCACATCAAAAGAATGCAACACCTTATTGGTCACCAAACACTCCCCTATAGGAGTAGATACCTCTAACACATAAGGTAGAGATTCAGAAGACAAATGCAATAGAGAAGCAAAATGCACAGACACATAAGAATGCGATGAGCCAGTGTCTATAAGTGTACGTGCCCTCAAACTAGACACAAAAATAATACCTCCTATCACATTAGAGGAATCTGAAGTCTGTTGTTGAGTAATGGCAAAAACACGACCCTGCACCTTAGGCTTTCCTGAAGAATCTCTCTTCTGGCCCTGAGAAGACCCAACTGCACTTCCCGATGTCTGTACCTTTAATCTAGGGCAATCCTTCTGAAAATGACCTAACTGACCACAATTCAAACATTTTCCCTTCTTCTTCCAACATCTTTCTTCTGAATGCCCTTCTTTCTGGCAATAATTACAGACTCCTCTGTTCTGACTCCCTGAAGTGTTACTTTGATTTCTATTACCTGACTATCTTTGAGAAGACCCTTTGAATTGTGAAGTTCCACCTTGATTTCCTCTATTATCACCACGTTGTTGTTGTTGCCTACCTTGCCTCCTTGCACCTAACAACTCCATTTTCTTCTTGTGTTCCTCAGTATCATGCTCCACCTGTTAGGCTCGATCAATTGCATCTTGAAAATCTTGTAACTTGTGGGATACTAGTTGAGTTCTAATCACAGTTTTCAAACCTTTCACAAACCTCGTAGCCTTTCTCTCCTCAGTTGCCACTAAGTGAGTACAATACCTGGATAACTCTGAAAATTTAGCTGAATACTGAGCCACTGACATAGAACCTTGCTCCATGTTAAGAAACTCCATTTCCTTCCTGTCTTGATCTACCCGGGGAATGAAGTGTTCTTTAAACTTTCCCAGAAAATTCTCCCAAGTATAGGGTACATGAGTCTCATCCCATTTAGTTTTCAAAGCTTTCCACCAATGCTCGGCAGCTTCATTCAACTTGTAAATAACAAACCTGACTTGATCTTCCTCAGAACATCTCAAAGCATCAAAGATCTTTTCCATTGATTCAATCCACCTTTCTGTCTTAGATACATCAGGCTCTCCATCATAGCCCATGGGTTCCATATTTAAGAATTGTGCCAACCCATCTCTTGGTGGTGCCTGTTCCCTCTCTTGTCTCTGATCATTAATTGTTTTCATTGCAGCCTCAAACATGCCTTAGAACATTATTCGAGCTTCCTCTCTGACCTTATCTTGCCCTGAAGGCCCAGACTGATCACCTTCTGTTCCAACCATTTTCAATAGTACCTGCATAAGACACTCAACGTTACTCACTCTATACTCTACTACCCTCCTAGGTCATTTAGTCATTCTAGACCATCTACAACCTAGCTCTGATACCAACTGTCGCGCCCCATACCCGTGGTCCTACTTGGCCCCACACCCAGGACACGAGTGGAAGACGTTATATAACACTTTTGAAAATTTTTCGAAATGTTCTTTCATAAAGTTTAACAAAATCACACTTGAGGTTCAAAGACTTCATTTAAATTTATACAAACTTTACAACCAATTTTCACAACGAAAGTACTTAGCCCGAAGGCTTACAAACTTTTATACAAATGTACATACACCAACATTATCCAAAATAGGTGTTACAATAGGAAGTATGGGTACTCTACCCAAAAGGTTTTACATTTACATAATGTAACCTTAACAAAACAAGTCCCAACTCTTACCACTCCAACGTCCTCCCGTGTCAAAGTGTCCTATCCCCTGAACTCACCTTTATCTTAAACAGTAAACAAATAAGGGGTGAGAATGAATCTCATTAAGCTACTAAAATGCAACTACGTTTCATGCTAAAATGATAAGCATAAAGAACAATATCATAAGCATCACATAGAACATAGTATGATAGGTAAAACCAACTCATATACCACAAATACCACAAATACCACACTCAGGTGGATACCAAGCCAAGGTTTACCCAATAAACATAACTGTCTGAGAATACCATCTGAGAAAACCAACTAAGAAAACCATCTGAGCAGCATAAATAGCTGAAGCCGGGATCCCAAAAACCAAACCATAACCATAAGAACCAAAGTAACAACGGGGGGAATATAACACAAAGTCATAACCCAAATGCTCACCTAACGGAGCGATTCATCCCATCCAAGGCCAATCTAGAATGGGGAAAACAGAAAAGGCAACAGTGGAAAACCTTATAGTGAACTTGGCTTGTGTGCCACTATGATTCCCCCACTGCCTGACTCAAGGTACCAATGGAAAAACTTATAGTGAACTTAACTTATGTCACTATAATTCTCCCACTACCTGACTCCACAACAAGTACCAGCTGGACTTTAAACACGAGCATAGTAATGAATACTTGCTAAACAACAACAACCGGGCAATGATTCCAAAGTAGGGAACCACACAAAACTCATCAATAAGATGAACCTATCCAAAACACATCAAAAGATGTTCAACAATACCCCATGTAACACTTATTCACATTACATAACATATTTGTTCACAAAGAAACCAATTTCAAACACTAGAGTGCTCCACAACAACCCTCTAGGTATTCTAGGATATCACCTAAGACTTAGACCAAGATTGAACTCTAAATCACTTGGATTGAAACAACTCAAACTTTTAGCAGCCCTGGGCGGTCGCCCACACCAGACTGTGCGGCCGCCCAAAATGCTCTGTCCCACAACCAAAACCTTCCAGATAGATGGGCGGTCGCGCGCCCTATTTGGACGGCCGCCCAACCCACTCGACAGACCAAAATGCACTAAATTTTACTCCCTTCGTTTCACCGTCCCAAAAGTACAACACTCACAACACTTAACGTTTATAACTTTACTAAGGCTACAAAATCAGTCCCAAAACAACTCTAACACCACTTTGAACCCAACCAAACCAACATACCAAATACTCACTTTGTCCCAAAATTACAAGTATCACAAAACTTATTCAAAACTTAAATTTACAACACATATAGCACATATAACATATATATGACCATTTTAACATTAAAAGGGGAATAAGTAACTTACATATTTCCGGAAAAAGTATCGAGGAAATATGTTTTGATCGGGTAGAAATGACATACTCGACGCCCTGATCATTTTTATATAATTAGATTTTAAAACGTAGTAGTAAATAAAAAGATATAAATAGAAATAGGATGAACTTACCTTTTTCTTTTAACCCTAGGAAGAACGAGAGAAATGTTGCTCTAGGTAAGTATGAACACATAGGAAGAGATATGCATAAGTTATAAGAAGATTTTTTATCCAAGTTTTTATTTAGGTCACTCAACTTTCAAGTTGAACACATAGACCCCTATAGTTAGATTTTCACTAAGGACCCTAAAGTTTCAACTTAATCATTTAACTCATTTAACCATTATTACTACTAACTAAGTAAATAACACAATTAATCTAATAAGATGTGCAAGTCATAAAATATGATGCAACACATAAAATGCACACATAATGTCAAATTAAAATCTCTAAAAATATAAAATAAATAGGGACGGGTTTTGGGGTCGTTACAGTTCCTTTTGATCTAGCAGTCAAGATTAAGAAAGAGTTCTTAATATTCGTTCGCGTGTGGATATCCATAGAGGGTGATTCCGTTATCATCTTCGTGTTCGTGTTCCTGCGTTCGTGATTCGAAAGCCACGAAGAACCCAAGACTCAAAGATCAAGAAATCAAGAAGCGCTTCAAGGGTTAGTATTATTGTATTCATGAATATACAAAGTCGCAAGCTTCTCCATCGAATAGCCAATATCAATAGGTAAGAAATGAGCAGACTTTGTCAATCTATCCACGATTACCCAAACTGCATTAAATTTTCTACGAGTACGAGGCAATCCAGTTACAAAATCCATCGTAACATGCTCCCACTTCCATTCCGGTATCTCTAAAGGTTGAAGTAAACCTGCGGGTCTCTGATGTTCGGCTTTAACTTGTTGACAAGTCAAACACTTAGACACATACTCCGCTATTTCCCGCTTCATATTATTCCACCAAAATTGCTGCTTTAAATTCTGATACATCTTTGTACTCCCGGGGTGAATAGTATATCTAGACTTGTGGCCCTCATCAAGAACTTGGAATTTGATCCCATCAATGTTAGGCACACACAATCGACCTCTAAAACTCAATACTCCTTCAGAACTAAAGGAGAAATCTTCAAAAATTTTATCATTGATTTTATCCACAATCTTCATTAACTCGGGATCATCCTTCTGAGCATCCTTTATCTGTTGAATGAAAGTTGGCGATACTTTAATATTCACAAATATAGCTCCATGCTTTGATTCATAAGGACACCAATCTCTAGCATCCTCTAACATCTTCCATTCTAGAACCATCAATGAAGCTACATAAGATTTCCGTCTAATGGCATCAGCTACCACACTTGCTTTACCCGGATGATAAAAAATGGTACAATCATAGTCCTTCAGTAACTCCATCCATCTTCGTTGCCTGTTATTCAACTCTTTTTATGAGAAAAGATACTTCAAACTTTGATGATCGGTAAAAATCTCAAATTTTGCTCCATAAAGATAATGTTTCCACTTGTGCAACGCAAAGACAATAGGCGCAAGTTCCATGTCATGGGTAGGATAATTCTGCTCACTCGGAGTCAACTTCCTTGAAGCATACGCAATCACCCTTCCATTCTGCATTAGCACACACCTGAGGCCTTCTTTAGAAGCATCAATATATATCACCAAATCATCATTTCCATTAGGTAGTGCGAGAATAGGAGCAGTAGTCAATCTCTTCTTCAATTTCTCAAAACTGAGTTAACACTTGTCATTCCACACCCAAGGCACATTCTTTCGAGTCAATGGAGTTGAATTTTAGAAAACCCTTCAATGAATCTTCTGTAGTACCCAGCTAACCCCAAGAAGCTTCGAATTTCTGACACTGATTCTGGCCTCTTCCAACTCACAATAGCCTCAATATTGGATGGATCAACAGATATGCCTCTATTAGAAATCACGTGCCCAAGAAAAGATACTTCATCGAGCCAAAAAGCACATTTACTGAACTTCGAAAACAATTGTTCCTCCCGAAGAATAGATAATACCATTCGCAAGTGCTGCTCGTGTTCCTCCCGAGACTTTGAATAAACAAGAATATCATCAATGAATACAACCACGAAGGTATCAAGATAAGGTTTGAAGACCCGATTCATCATATCCATAAATATAGCTGGAGCATTTGTTAACCCGAAATGCATGACAAGAAATTCATAATGACCATACCTACTACGGAAAGCAGTCTTGGGAATGTCTTCAGAATGAATTTTCAACTGGTGATACCCACTCCTCAAGTCAAGTTTTGAAAAGACAACCGACCCTTAAAGTTGATCAAATAAATCATCAATATGAGGGAGAGGATATTTGTTCGATATTTGTTCTTCACAGTTACCTGATTCAGCTTCCGATAGTCAATGCACAATCTCAAAGACCCATCTTTCTTCTTAACAAACAAAACTGGAGCTCCCCACGGTGAAACAATGGGTCGGATGAATCCCCTATCGAGCAATTCTTGTAATTGAACCTTCAACTCTTTTAACTCAGCTGGAGCCATTCTATACTGTGTCTCAGATATTGGAGCTGTACTTGGAAGCAAGTCAATACAAAACTCGATTTCCCTATCTGGAGGCATAGCATACTCAGAAGAAAATACATCTGAAAATTCTTTAACAATAGGCACATCCTCTATTTCAGGAACCCTTTTAGTAGTATCAAGAACACTGGCCAAGAATCCCACACAACCACGATTCAATAACCTTCTAGCCTTCACATAAGAAATGATACGAATCTCTCTACCCCAGGGAATAGCCTTAAAAGTAAATTCAGGGACATTAGGGATAGAAAATATGACCACATTTTTAAAACAGTCAATAGATGCATGATATTTACTCAACCAATCCATACCCAAAATAATATCAAAATCTTATAATGGCAGGATAACTAAATCAGTAGGTAAAACATGATCACGTATATGCACATCACAAGAATGCAATACCTTATTAGTCACCAAACACTCTCCTATAGGAGTAGACACCTCTAACACATAAGGTAGAGATTCAGAAGACAAATGTAATCGAGAATCAAAGTGCACAGACACATAAGAATGCGAAGAGCCAGGGTCTATAAGTGCTCGTGCCCTCAAACTAGACACAGAAATTATACCTCCTATCACATTAGAAGAATCTGAAGCCTATTGTTGAGTAATGGCAAAGACACGACCCTGCATCTTAGGCTTCCCTGAAGAATCCCTCTTCTAGCCCTGAGAAGACCCAACTACACTTCCCGAAGACTGATTCTTTAGCCTGGGACAATCCCTCTGATAATGACCCAACTGACCACAGTTCATGCATTTACCTTGTTTCTTCTAACATCTTTCCTCAGAATGCCCCTCTTTCTGACAATAGTTACAAACCCTTTTGTTCTGACTCCCTGAAGTGTTACCTTGATTTCTGTTACCCGACTGTCCTTGAGAAGATCCCCTAAACTGTGAAAATGCACCTTGAGATCCTCTACTATCACTACGTTGTTGTTGTTGTTGTTGCTTCCCCTGTCCTCCTTGTCTTCCTCCACCCGTTGCCTCCATCTTTCTCTTATGTTCAACAATATCATGCTCCACCTGGTAAGTATGATCAATCGTATCCTGCAAATCCTAAAATTTGTGGGAGATAAGTTGTTCTCTGATAACTGTCTTCAATCCATTCACGAACCTCATTGTCTTTCTTTCTTCATTTGCCACCAAATATTGACAATGCCTAGCCAATTCAGTGAACTTTGCAACATATTCAGCTACAGTCATCATATTTTGCTCTAGATTAAAAAATTCAACCTTTTTTCTGTCTTGGTCCACCTTAGGAATGAAATGATCTTTGAATCTCTTCACAAAAGTCTCCCAAACATATGGTACATGCATCTCATCCTAATTATCCTTCACCACCTTCCACCAATACTCGGCCGCTCCAATCAGTTTATAAGTTGCAAATCGGACTTTATCCTCTTCCGTACATTGCAAAACATTAAAGATCTTTTCCATAGCTTCAATCAATCTCCCAGCTTTAGTAACATCAGGCTCTCCATCATATCCCATAGGCTTCATTTTCAAAAACTGTTCTAACCCATATCTTGGTGGTGCATGTTCCCTCTCTTGCCTCTGATCATTGATTGTTTTCACTGCAGCTTCAAACATGCCTTGGAACATTATTTGAGCCTCTTCTCTAGAATTATCTTGCCCCGATGACCCAGACTGATCTCCTTCTGTCCCAACCATTTTCAATATGTACCTGCATAAAACACTCAATGTTACTCACTCTATACACAACTACCCTCCTAGGTCATTTAGTCATTCTAGACCATCTACAACCTAGCTCTGATACCAACTGTCGCGCCCCAGATCCGTGGTCCTATTTGGCCCCACGCTCGGGACACGATTGGAAGACGTCATAAAATACTTTTAAAAAAATTTCGAAATATACTTTCATAAAGTTTAACAAAATCAACACTTGAAGTTCAAAGACTTCCATTTAACTTTCAAACAAACTTTACAAACAACTTTCACAACAAAAGTACTTAGCCCGAAGGCTTACAAACTTCTATACAAATGTACATACACCAACATTATCCAAAATATAGGTGTTACAAGATGATGAAGTCACGGAAACTCTACCCAAAAGGTTATACATCTATGTAATGTAGCCTTTACAAAACAAATCCCAACTCTTACCACTTCAACATCCTCCTGTGCCAAGTGTCCTATCCCCTGGACTCGCCTTTATCTAAGGAAAACAAATAAACAAGGAACAGGGTGAGAATAAATCTCAGTAAGCTACTAAGAATGCAACTACGTTTTATGCTAAAATGATAATCATAAAGAACAGTATCATAGCAATCACATAGCATATAATATGAGAGGCAAAGCCAACTCATCATACCACATATACAGCGGTTGTAACACTCATAAGTGGATACCAAGCCAAGGTTTACCGAAAGAACATAACCGTCTGAGAATACCATCTGAGAAAACTAGTTGAGTAGCATAAATAGCTGAAGCCGGAATCCCGAAAACCAAACCATAACCATAAGAACCAAAGTAACAACGGGGGGAATATGACACAAAGTCATAACCCAAATGCTCACACAAGGGAGCTAGCTCATCCCATCCAAGGCCAATCTGGACTGGGGAAAAAAGGTTACCAGTGGAAGACCTTATTGTGAACTTGGCTCATGTGCCACGATAATCCCTTCCACTGCCTGACTCGATAACACAAAACTAGCTGGACTTTCAACTAAAGCACTGTAATGAATACTTGCTTAAACAACAACCGGGGGCAATGATTCCAAAGTAGGGAACCAAGCCAAACACATCACAAAATGCACACGAAAGAAGCACTCATAAAGTGTTCACAACCATCATGAAATAAAGTCACAACACATTCTTGCACACACTTGAACACGATCCTCAACAACCATGACAACATCTCAAAACACTCATCCAATTGCCTTAGACCATGACTGAAAATCTAGACAAGGTTTGGAAGATTGAAACACTTAACAATTCAGGGGAGGATGTGCGGTCGCCCGAACTACCCTGTGCGGCCGCCCACAAAGCCCTGTTTCTTGACCAAAACCTTCAGATAGACTGTGCGGCCGCGCGCCCATTTTGGGCGGCCGCCCACTTCACTCGACAGGCCAAAACTGCACTAAATTATACTCCCTTCGTTTCACCGTCCTAAAAGTATAAAAATTATATTACTCAACGTTTGTAACTATAACAAGCCACAAAACCCAGCATAAGGGAAACTTAGTAACACTTATAACACTCTTTTAACTCAACCCAAAACCAACTACACCAACCTTAATAGCATTTCAAGTTCCTTAACAAATAATACAACAAAGAGTTCATACATCACATATATGACCATTTTAACATTTAAAGGGGAATTAGTAACTTACCTATTTCCGGGAAAGTATCGAGAAAATGATATTTGATCGGGTAGGAATACTCTACTCGACACCCTTTTCTTTCTTCAACCAGGGAGAACACAAATTTTGTATATGTATGTATGAAACGCGGAGAGGGAGAGGGAATGGGATAGGAATAAGTTTTGATATTTTCCACTTTCATTTAAACCCCTCCACTTTAATCTTTGAACACTTAAACCCCTCTAGTTATATTTTCACATATAACCCTATAGTTTCACTAACTCATTTATTCAACTTAACAAACTTTCTACTAACGATTTAACTATCACATATACTCAAATAATATATGTAAGTCAAGAAAATATTATCTAACACATAAAATGCACACATAATTTCCATTTTAATATTATAAAATTAGGGTGGTTTTTGGGGTCGTTACACTAATGACACATAATATCATGCTTAAATTAATGGAGATTAATTTAATGACTAAACTTTATGTGTAACATGTTTATCTTATGTGATCATAAATGTGTTATATGCTATATGTTGTGAACCTTCAATTAAAATTTAAGTTCCGTGCCGACCCATGATTAAAACACTTGGGATTACATGGATACTTTCATGCGCGCTCTAACCATCACAAGGTGCATTGATTTTATTCATGTATGAACAAGATGAGTGAAACAGTGGTTCCTATGCGTTTAAAGTGGGTTGACTTAATTAGGCCATCAAAAGAGTTTTGGGCCTAAGGCACAGATGAGATTAAAACATGCATGACATATGATGTCTAGATATAATCTCATAAAAGATCTAAGAGTCATATATGATATGATTGATAAGGAGTTATCTACCTAAATAGTTTAATTTTATGCATCTTGCCATTGCGGACGTAAAATTAAATGAAATATGGATTTTAGCCCAATTAAATTATATTATACATTGGATGTATATGAAGGTTATATAATTTAGTGGGAGTATTTGTGAAATACTAATATTTGTAATATCTTTAAAACTAAGTTGGTACTTAGATATGATTATATGTTTGCATAATTGTAGATAATGGATCAAAATTCAAGTTCTTTATCATTTCGATCTATCCTTGAGAAGGAAAAACTTCAAGAAAATGGATCTAACTTCACGGATTGGATCCGTAGCCTTAGAATTGTTCTGAAGCATGAAGATAAGCTCTATTTTCTTGATGATCCCGTTCCTGAGGATGAACCTGAATCATCTGCCCCCAAGGATGAGAGAAACACCTATAAGAAGCACAAAAGTGATTCTCGTGAGGTGGGTTGTCTCATACTTGCAGCCATGTGTTCTGAGCTTCAGAAGACTCTTGAACACTTGAAGGCATATGACCTTTCTGTTGAGTTGAAAGACATATTTCAAGAACAGGCAAGGCAAGAAAGGTTCGATACTATAGCTGCCATCGTCTCATGCAAGATGAGTGATGGGAAGGCTGTGGCCCTCATGTTCTAAAAATGAAACTCACTTTGAGCACCTAGAGAGGCTTGACCATCCCATTAAGGTTGAGTTGGCCACTGATTTTATTCTTAATTCATTGCCCAAAAGCTATAATCAGTTCGTAATGAACTTTAATATGCATGGGATGGATAAGTCCCTGTCTGAGTTGCATGGGATGCTAAAGACAGCGGAAAAGAAAATCGGTAAAGAAGCCGCTCCTGTGCTCATAGTATCAAAGGAAGGAAAGAGCCAAAAAGGCAAAGGAAAAGGGGGCAAAACAAAAGTTGTCAAACCCAAGATTGGTAAGGCAATTGTTGCTAATGCTAATATGGGTAAAACTTCTTCCCAAAAGGATGCAATTTGTTTCCACTGCAATGAGATTGGTCATTGGAAATGGAATTGCAAGGTTTACAAGGAAGAGATGAAAAAGAAGAAGAGAAGTGGGACTGTCTCTACTTCAAGTATCTATGTTATAGATGCTCTTCTTTCTACTTCTAGCTCCTGGGTATTAGATACCGGATGGGGATCTCACATTTGTTTAAATGTGTAGGGACTAAGGAATAGAAGGCTACTTAAAGATGGCGAAGTGGACCTACGTGTAGGGAATAGAGCAAGAGTTGCTGCATTAGCCGTAGGAACATATGATGTCATTTTACCTAGCGGATTAATTCTTGTTTTGAACAATTGTTATTACGTTCCGGATTTAAGTAGAAATATTATTTCACTTTCTTGTTTGGATAATGAAGGTTATAGTTTTCTTATTAAGAATAAAAAGTTTTCTATTTATTTAAATGAGATGCTTTATTGTATTGCATGTTTATTTAATAGCTTTTATGTTCTTGATGTTGAAAGTGGGAATAATGAG
This sequence comes from Campanula takesimana, assembly GCA_026119855.1. Lineage (NCBI taxonomy): Eukaryota > Viridiplantae > Streptophyta > Magnoliopsida > Asterales > Campanulaceae > Campanula > Campanula takesimana. The sequence continues at coordinate 411,601 of JAOWBW010000780.1, read as the reverse complement.
AATATTTATAATGTAAATAAGAAATCCAAACCTAATGATGTAAATCATAATTATTTGTGGCATTGCTGTCTTGATCATATAAATGAGAAGCGTATCTCAAAACTCCATGGGGACGGACTTTTAGATTCACATGATTTTGAATCATATGAAACTTTTGAGTCTTGTTTACATGGAAAGATGACAAAGACACCTTTTATTAAGAGTAGTGAAAGGGCTAGTGACTTATTGGGACTCATACATACTGATGTGTGTGGACCAATGAGCAGCAGTGCTAGGGGAGGATATCAATACTTCATAACTTTTACTGATGATTTTAGTAGATATGGCTATGTCTACTTAATGAAACCTAAAAGTGAGTCTTTTGAGATATTTAGAATATTTGAAAATGAAGTACAAAATCAAATTGGCAAAACTATTAAAGCACTTCGATCTGATCGTGGTGGAGAATATTTAAGCCAAGAATTTGACAATCATCTTAAAGATTGTGGAATTGTTTCACAATTAACTCCACCTGGAACACCTCAATGGAATGGTGTGTCTGAGCGGAGAAATAAGATTTTATTGGATATGGTCCGCTCCATGATGAGTTAAGTTAATATTCCTTTATCCTTTTAGGGACATGTACTAGAAACTGCTGCTCTTACACTAAATAATGTTCCAACAAAATCTGTTCCTAAAACACCATATGAGATGTGGAAAGGAAAGAAGCCTAATATTTCTTTTATGAATATTTGGGGTTGTGAGGTCTATGTCAAGAGACTAATCTCTGACAAACTCGCACACAAGTCTGATAAATGTAATTTTGTGGGATATCCTAAGGAAACTAAAGGATACTACTTTTACAACCGCACAGACAACAAAGTGTTTGTTGCACGAGATGGTGCTTTTCTAGAGAAAGAGTTTCTCTCTAAAAGAACTAGTGGGAGTAAAATTAGCCTTGAAGAGGTTCAAGAACCCGAAAGTTACATGGAACAGAATGTTGGATCTGATCAAGTTTCACAAGGAGTTGTGGAACCTAATCAGAATACTCAAGTTCCTCACAGAACTGGTAGGGTGCGATCCGAACCTGAGAGATATGGATTTCTCATGACGGATAGCAATGAAGTAGAAGTCATAGTTGATGACGAACTTACTTCCTACCAAGAAGCGATGTCCGTTCCTGATTCAGATAAATGGCTTGGAGCCATGGAATCTGAAATTAAGTCCATGTATGATAATCAAGTTTGGAACTTGATTGATGCGCCCGAAGGTGTAAAAACCATAGGATGCAAGTGGGTTTTCAAAAATAAAACTGATATGGATGGAAAGGTGCATACTTATAAAGCTAGACTTATAGCAAAAGGCTATAGGCAGATTCATGGAATCGACTATGATGAAACCTTTTCGCCCGTAGCAATGATCAAGTCTATAAGAATTTTACTTACCATAACCGCATATTTTGACTATGAGATATGGGAAATGGATGTCAAAACAGCGTTCCTTAAAGGGAACTTACTTGAGGATGTTTATATGACACAACCTGAAGGTTTTGTAATTCCAGAAAACTCTAATAAAGTATGTAAGTTGCAAAGATCCATCTATGGATTGAAGCAAGCTTCAAGGAGTTGGAATCTTCGATTTGATGAATCGGTCAAAGAGTTTGGCTTCATCAAGAACGAAGATAAGCCTTGTGTATACAAGAAGATGAGTGGGAGCATAGTATTATTTCTAGTACTATATGTTGATGACATATTGCTCATTGGAAACGACATTCCTGCACTGCAGTTTGTGAAGACTTGGTTAGGAAAGTGTTTCTCAATGAAAGATATGGGAGAAGCCGCTTATATCCTTGGCATTAGAATCTATCGTGATAGATCTAAGAAATTGATTGGTTTAAGTCAAGATACATATATTGACAAAGTTCTTAAGAGATTCCGCATGGAAAACTCTAAAAGAGGAAATTTGCCAGTGGGTCATGGCATATCTCTAAGCAAGAATCAATGTCCTAAGATGACTGATGAGCGTAAGAAAATGATTGGGATTACATATGCTTCCATAATTGGATCAATCATGTATGCCATGATATGTACTAGACCCGATGTCTCGTATGCTTTGAGCATAACGAGCAGATACCAATCAGATCCAGGTGAGAGTCACTGGATTGCAGTCAAGACGATTCTTAAGTACTTGCGAAAGACTAAAGATTCGTTCTTGGTATGGAGGATTGGAAGATGATCTTGTTGTAAGTGGTTACACATATGCAAGCTTCCAAACCGACAAGGATGATTCAAGATCACAATCTGGACTTGTATTTGTGCTAAATGGAGGTGCTGTTAGCTGGAAGAGTTCTAAGCAAAGTACCGTCGCAGATTCTACAACGAAAGCTGAGTATATTGTTGCATCTGATGCTGCAAAGGAGGCTGTTTGGATCAAGAAGTTCATTGGTGAACTAGAGGTGGTTCCTAGCATTGCTAATCCAATAGACCTTTATTGTGATAATAATGGTGCTATTGCTCAAGCAAAGGAAACTAGATCACATCAGAAATCCAAACACATACTTAGGCGTTTTCATATCATTCGAGAGATCGTTGATAGATGAGACGTAAATATATGCAGAGTACCGACTGATGATAACATAGCCGACCCATTGACAAAGGGTCTTCCACAAGCAAAGCATAAAGGTCATGTTAGGTATATGGGTATTCGATACATTAATTAGGCCTAGTGTAAGTGGGAGATTGTTGGTGTTGTATGCTCTAGGCACGTTATGAGAACGATTAATGTTATCTATTGATTATGTTTTAATAAAGATATTTTATGTTTGATTATTATATCCTTTGCATGTTTATTATAATAATCCCCGTCCCTGATAATTATGTATTAATTGTTAGTATAAGTTTAATAGATAATTATATGATGATTATGGTGTATGGGATACAATTAAACTTATGGGTATTTGTTGCAGACCAAATACTGGACCGACCCGTATGAGATTTATGTCATGGTCACAATGTCATAATTAAGTCTCATAATGTTATATTACTGGAATCTTTAGACTTGATGTTATTACAGTATTCCACTTGATGAACATTATGTTTGACATATTCAAACGTTACCCCTAACCGGGTAGTTATAAAGAATATGATTGGCATAATCGGAATCATGTAGGGAAGAGTAATAAGCCAAGAAAGGATTTATTCCTCGTTAAGAGAGATGTCAAGCTTTGGCCACTAGATGAATGGTATTGATGAAATGCATGGCCGTACTCAAATAAGATTTTTCTTATCAATACATTCGGGATCGATAAAGCATTGGACTATGTAAGTTGACCATTGACCATGGCTTACGTTCAATATACATCGTGAAACAAAGAGATTGTAATATGTTCTATAATGGATTAACGAACTTTAACAAGTTATATCATTTGGGTAATCATGATGTCCTGCTAGGGTCCGCTCATGATTTATGAGACAAAGTGTGTTCGGGCTCATTGCCAAGTTGATATAATTCTATGGGGTCACACACAAGAGAACGAATTGGAAAAGGGGAAAAATGGCAGAGTTTTGGTCTGGCACTACCGTGCTCTTTATAAGACACGACCGTGCCATATATAGCCAAAAGATAAGTGCTGGCGGATTGATTGGCACGACCGTGCCAAAATATCAAGCACGACCGTGCCAGATATAAAGCACGACCGTGCCAATATTGGGCGGTTGGGAAGGTTGCCTCGAAGGCATTGGCACGACCGTGCCAGTCAAGTCAGCCAGGAAAATCTGCAGCACAAAATAGATACGGGATTTGGGTTTCCTAAGTCCTTAAGGGTTAAGGACTTATAGCCATATAAATATATCAGTCTCAGCCATTGTATATGATTGATTTACTTGTTTGGAGAAACATAATTATTGATTGATATTGAGAATCAAAGATCAATAATACATAAAATCATATAGTTCCTTTTGATCTAGAAGTCAAGATTAAGAAAGAGTTCTTAATATTCGTTCGCGTGTGGATATCCATAGAGGGTGATTCCGTTATCATCTTCGTGTTCGTGTTCCAGCGTTCGTGATTCGAAAGCCGCGAAGAACCCAAGACTCAAAGATCAAGAAATCAAGAAACGCTTCAAGGGTTAGTATTCTTGTATTCATAATAGATGTATTTGTCATAATCATATGAATGGATCTATAGGCTTTGGGTTTCATAAATTTTAAATGCTTAATTCCGCTGCGCATGTTACTACGAAACCCAACAAATCTAAAAGTCCGTCCCCATGGAGTTTTGAGATACGCTTCTCATTAATATGACCAAGTCGGCAATGCCACAAATAAATGTGATTTACATCATTAGGTTTGGATTTCTTATTTACATTATATATATCCTCATTATTTCCATTCTCAACATCAAGGACATAAAGGCCATTAAATGAACATGCAGTACAATAAAGCCTATCATTTAAATAAATAGAAAACTTCTTATTCTTAATAAGAAAATTATAACCATCATTATCCAAACAAGAAATTGAAATAATATTTCTACTCAAATCCGGAACGTAATAACAATTGTTCAAAACAAGAATTAATCTGGTAGGTAAAATGACATCATAGGTTCCTATGGCTAATGCAGCAACTCTTGCTCCCTTCCCCATGCATAGGTCCACCTCGTCATCTTTGAGTAGCCTCCTATTCCTTAGTGCCTGCACATTCAAACAAATGTGAGATCCACATCCGGTATCTAATACCCAGGAACTAGAAATAGAAAAGAGAATATCTATAACATAGATACCTGAAGTAGAAGCAGTCCCACTGCCCTTCTTCTTATTCTTTCTTTCCTTATAAACCTTGCAATTTCGTTTCCAATGACCAATCTCATTGCAGTGGAAACAGATTGCATCTTTTTGGGAGGTTGGTTTAGCTACCACAGCATTGACAACAGTTGCCTTGCTTATCTTAGGTTTGACAACTTTTGCCTTACCATTTCCTTTGGATTTAGAGCCATTTCCTTCTTTTGACACCACAAGCACAGGAGAAGCTTCTTTAATGATTTTCTTTTCCGCTGTCTTTAGCATCCCATGCAACTCAGACAGGATCTTATCCATGCCATGCATATTATAATTCATTACGAACTGATTATAACTTTTAGGCAATGAATTAAGAATAAAATCAGTGGCCAACTCAACAGAGATGGGATGGCCAAGCCTCTCTAAATGCTCAAGGTGGGACTTCATCTTTAGAACATGAGGACCCACTGCCTATCCTTCACTCATCTTGCATGAGGTCAGAGCAGCTATGGTATCGAACCTTTCCTGCCTTGCTTGCTCTTGGAACATGTCTTTCAACTGATTGCCTATATCATAGGCTTCCAAGTGTTCAAGAGTCTTCTGAAGCTCAGAACACATAGCAGCAAGCATGAGACAACCAACCTCACGAGGATCACTTTTGTGCTTCTTGTAGGCGTCTCTCTGTGCCCTAGGGGAAGTGGCAGCAGGTTCCTTTTCAAGAACGGGTTCATCCAGAATATACAGTTTATCTTCATGCTTTAGAACAATTCTAAGGATTCAGATCCAATCCATGAAGTTAGTACCATTCTCTTTAAGTTTTTCCTTCTCAAAGATAGATCGCAATGACAGAGACTGAGTGTTTTGTGCCATTATCTACAATTATGCAAAAATGTAACCACATATAAGTACCAACTTAATTAAAGATATTTAATTTAGTATTTCACAAATACTCCCACTAAATTATATAGCCTTCATTTACATCCAATGTATGATATAATTCAAGTGGGCTAAGATCAAACTTTAATTTAATTTCAAGTCCGCTTTGGCGATACTGCTCAAAATTAAATTAATTAGGTAAACAACTTCTTGTCAATCATATCACATAATGTGCCTCGCTTTGGCAGAGCCCGCATAAAACTACCCATGTACTCACAAGTGTTTTAATCATGGATTTGGCACTTGACTTAAATTTTTAAGAAGGTTCATACACATAAAGTTAATAAATTAACCGAATAAATTTTATGTGATATTAGTTGCGCTAGTCATAGGATTAAAGTTTGAAACCTTGAGATTTCCCCAATCTTAAACCCCTTTAAGATTCTGATCTCATTATTGTCAAGAATTTTGAACTTAAATCTGTTTCAGGAAACACGGTTTCCAAAACCAGCCATCTGAAAAGGATCAAAATCAGTGTTGCCCAAACCATCCGCAGAGCATCTTGAAATTAAGAGCACAAATCTTACGGTCGAAACTAAGCAAAAGGCATCCACATTCCCGTACTAAGATCAGGAAACCAAGTAACTTCTCTATACGGTCGAAATTAAGCTAAAAGGCATCCACATTCCCGTATAGATTGGTCACTTGTTTCAAGACCCGTTCTTTGTCTCTTAATATCACATATTACAATAGTTCTAAACTCTTTAGAACTATGATTTCTGCAATTACTCTGAATTCTTGACAGAAAACTTTTTCAGGAAACACGGTTTTGAAAACCAGCCGTCTGAAACCAGTTTTTGTTTTCAGATTCGAATTCTGTAAACAATTTACAGAACAATCTGGACACCAGAAAACAAAGCAACATTCTGGAAATCGGACCAGACGCCGTACGGCAGCAAGCAAGCCGTGCGGCTGCCGTCAAGCCGTATGGCTGCCATGTCTAGTTTCCAAGCATGCGATCATACATATTAATCAAATTAATATTACAACCACATAATCCCATCAACAACTAGCATGCATATTTTATATCTCATATAAAATCTATAACATAAATTCATCTTATCATGATCATACAAATTAAATAATCGCATTAAATAATTATATCATGATAATATTAGAATTATTGATCATCAACTGGGCTCTGATACCACTGTTGGGTTTCGTGAAATCATGCGCAACGGAAGAATAACATGAAGCAACCCAATAGCCTAGATCAGTTATGATCAACAATTCATAATATGAAGATGAAAGAAACTAAACCTTGTAGATCGTTATGCAAAACTTGGATTAAGACGTTAAGAGAAACGCCCTCTACCGGTGATCCACACAATGAACAGATTTCAAGAACGCCTTCTTGAACTTGACTGCTAGGCCTTCGGTTTGAAAAACAATGGTGAAGAACGATTCTTCAAAGCTCCTAAAGATTATTGTGGTTTGATAATATGGAATAATCAAACACAATGATCCTAGTATATTATGTGTATTCTCTCTCACCAAGAAAGAGTTTGTGATTTGCAAAATCAATGCATATGGAACTATTCCCGGTTGTCCACATTATATACAAAGGGTTTCCAAAACCCTTTAGGACTTAGGTATTCTTGTCCAACAAGAATTGCCAAAACTTAACCATACGACGGCCTTCCAGCCGTACGGCTCCCCTTCTCAGTTTCCTCGTTTTTCGCACCTTTTAATTATCCGTTCTGCGTGTGTGACTCAATAGGATTATACTAAGTTGGCAACGAGTCTGAACCATTCAAACCTCGTAATTCATAAGCGGACTCTAGCAAGCCATTATGACTACCCAATTAGTATAACTTTAAAATCCAAAGTTTCCTAAAATAGAACATAACACAATCTCTTTGTTACACGATGTCTATTGAACGTAAGCCATGGTCAATGGTCAACTTACCTATGTTCAATGCTTTCTCGATCCCGAATGTATTGATAATACAAATGACATTGATCCAATCAATTCATTTGAGCATGGCCATGCATTTCATCAATACCATTTATCGAGTGGCCAAAGCTTGACATCTCTCTTGACGAGGAACAAATCCAATATTGACTTATTACTCTTCCCTACATGATTCCAATTACGCCAATCATATTTTTATAGCTACCCGGTTAAGGGTAACGTTTGAATATGTCAAACGTAATGTTCATTATGTGGAATACTGTAATAACCTCAGGTCTAGAGATTCTAGTGATATAACTATATGAGACTTAATTATGACATTGCGACCATGACATAAATCTCATAGGGGTCAGTCCAGTATTTGTTCTCCAACAAATACACATAAGTCTAATTGTATCGCATACACATAATCATCATATGATTATCTATTAAACTTATACTAATAATTAATCATAATTATCAGGGATGGGGATTATTATAATAAACATACAAAAGATATAATAATCAAACATTCAATATCTTTATTAAAGCATAAGCAAATGATAACATTAATCGTTCAAATAACGTGCCTAGGGCATACACACCAACATCTTCACCTGCTTCACCCTAGATCTTTCAAATCTTTGACTTACCCCAACCCTAGATTCCAAAACTTCTCACTTTAACAAGATAATTCTGGCCAAGATCGAGAATACATGAATGATTAGCGGCTAGAGATAGAGGTAGAGGAGAGACAGAGGCAAAGACAAAGATGGATATGGGAAAAACATAAGAGACAAAGACGAAGATGAAGATGGAGATGGGAGAAACGGGAATGGAGAGACGTGATTGTCGAAGGACTACGGGTAGTCTTGCTAATATGAAAATATGACAGGGTTATTTTTGTCCAAGTTTGATTCAGAGGTAAATAAGTGGACATTTTACATCTTAAAAATAAGTGGCAAATCAGAGACATTCAGATCTGATTTAAAAATAAAAACAAACAAACTGAATTGCTCCACATCTAAACGGATACTGTTAATAGGCAAATCAGATCTGAAAATAAACAACAAGCGACCTCTTAAATAGTTAAATTATTTTAAAAGCTGTTTAGTCTTTGACATGTATTGCCTTCGCTTTAAAGTAAGAGTATTACTTTGGTTTTGCATACTTATTAGGAAAACAATATAAAATAAATAATCATTACAAGTGGGATGAGAATATAATTGTCCAAAACACTATTCATATTACAAGTTGGAAAATAGTGAGTTAATAAGTATTGCTATTTTGGTAATTATACAAGTATTACAAAGACAAAGTTATCAAAAATAGTATTCATCATTTGTCATCTTGAAAATAAAACTCTTAATTTGTTTGAAACGTATAAAAAATAAAAGTAAACTTTTATTGTATAACATAAGGATTACCATTTTTCATATGGGTGAAAAAAATTCTAAACAACAAATAAATACTATAAGATGGAGTGATTATTATTGAGGTGGAATAACATGAAATGTTCACATGCAGTAAGGGCTCGTCTGGTGCACAGTTTTAAAAAAAAAACTTTTTGAACGCATTATTTTGGGCGGATAAAATGGGCCAAGATTTAAAAAAAAATCCGCCCAAAAACTCTCAACTGAGACGCTTAATTAACAAAAAACTGATTTTTTTTCACTCCATTTAAAACACACCGCTATATCAGACGATGCCTAAGTATGGCGATGTTTGTTACTATGACAACTATTTGATTGAATATACTCCCCATATCTCATAATAATTTGCATTAATGTTTTTTAGTTGTTTCATTAATAAGTTTTAATTTTTTTAAGTATTAATATCTTTTTTTGTCCCACTATCAAATCATCATACTCATAATACCTTTTCTAACTCATAATATTTAAATATATACAATATCTTCTAAATTTTGGTATTCAAAAAATAGTTCAAATTGTAATGATACATAAAGAGTAAAATATAAAGAGAAAGTCTTGTGTGAGACGGTCTCACACGAGATGGGTTTCGATGCGAGATGAGATAAGCTTGCCCTTCCCGGTCCATAGAGGGAAAATCTTTTACTCCTCAATGAAACTCGTCTCATATGTGACACCGTCTCACACAAATTTTTGTCAAATATAAAAGATTTTTCATTTCGGTCTTCTAATTTTAAATGGGAAAATAAAAAATCAAAATTTATCTACTCCATATGTCCCTAAATGAGTGTCCATTTTTAGGAAATTTTTGTCCCAAAATAAGTGTCCATTTTGATCATAACTTTGTCCCTAAATGTTTTTTTTCAAAATATTTTTCACCGGTCTCACTACAAAAAAACTCTCTTATTGGGACAGCTAAGTGTCTCAATAAGTTGCCTTTAGTTTTCCTATGAAACTGTCCCTAATTGTATTTGAGACACTGAGGGTCTGATTAAGTTGGTGTCACAAATACTTTTAGGACGGTTAATTTAGTCCCTATTTTGTCAAAAATGTACTTGGTTGTGATTTTTTTTTTAAACTACTTTAGTTCCCGTCTCAAACTAGTGTCCTTAATTGAACTCCCAACAACTTTTGCTTGTTGGGGAATTGGGGGGATCGCCGCATCCACTAGCCCATACTAGCAATCATCAACATGGAGAAATAAATCAGCACATGAAATGATAATATGAAAGAACAAGAACACCATGATTTGTTAACCCGGTTCACCACCCCCACATGGCTAAATCCGGAGGCCCCAAGCCAGGATATTACTATAATAATATGTTGATTATTACAGTCTACACATACACTCACACAGATCTAGTATGTATAATCTCCCATGAACAACCTTCTCCTACATATCATTATCTCTCCCCCAAGAACGCACAAACATGATCATGGTCGGGTTGTAGGATCGCCTCCCATGGCTCTCCTAGGCCCCCGTCCCCCTCCTAGATAATATTTTGTGATCTATTTTGATATCCTAACTCTCTCCTATTATGATACACAATATTCTGGACGAACTTATGCTTATATATCAGTACAAGGAAGTCCTAAGCCAATACAAAGAAGAAACCCCAAAAAATCTACACTTTCCCGAAACCAGGCCGCGGCACCAGGCGCCCGCCTGGTAGTGACCAAGCGCCCGCCTCCTTTCTTTGCCAGAGTCTGATTCCTTCTGCCGGGTTCAGGCGCCCACCTGGTGCTGACCAGGCGCCCGCTTGCTCCTGCGCCAGATTTTCCTCCTCCGTTTTGATCTCCTCTTTGACTCTTCCACCCCCTTTGACTTAGACTCCTTTTCCCCATTGGTTTCCCCTTATGTTTAGGATCCAATCCTAACAATCTCCCACCTAAAGACTAAACCCATAAGCGTAGTCATCGTCCCGTCAAGCTCCCACAACAGAGATGACCTCCTTTGAATATTGTAACACCGTGCACTAAGCTTCTCCATTGTGTTGATGATAAGCCTCCACTCTCCACCATTACACCATGTTGAGCCTCCACTCTCCTCCACTATGAACCTCTTCAAGTAATAAGGCGAGTTGAAACCAAGCGACGCTTCAACCTCTCCGTGTTAGATTCTTCTTGCCTCCCCAAATCAATTCTACCTTGATTTCTTTTTAAGACTAACTTCGCCTTCTCCCTCCTAGATCCACTCCCCTTGCAATGCTCCCCATGAAACTCGGACACACCTTGTTTCTTGCATTGACTTCTTGTGGTCTTTTCTCGGTCTCTGTTAGGTACTTGTGACTGTCTCCTTGCTGATCAGCTACACATTGTCATCTCTCCCCCCTAACACACCGTTTATTGATGTCTCTCATTTTTACACCAATAGGCGGGTCTCTAAGCCTCTTGCTCCCACCCGAAATGAATTTGATGTTGTCGGTAGAGTACAACATCCTCCTTACCCCCATCCGTCGTTTGCAAGAAGTCCTCCTCTTCTCACGTGGTCAAACCGGCTTATACCACTCACCTTTGCATCGTCGGTTACTTACGCAAGTGCCTGATGCATTCTCATTTCTTTCATATTTTCTCCAACCACCTTGACTGCCCCAAGATCCCTTAAACACCTCCAGATCCGATCTCTGCATCTCCAAATTCCACCTCGAATTTCTGCAGATCTCATAAGAAACAAACGAACTTTTCAGACTTTCTGATCTTCCGCATGATCGTTGACCTATTTGGCACGTGTCTTGCTTCAACCATAAACCCTGGAAGCTCTCAGATCTCTGCACGTCTTCCACACGAAGAATCTGCACCGCACGAAATCTGCACATGCGCTCCACCGAGCCTGCACGTGCATTGCACGAATTCTGCACGTGCGCTGCACGAAAATCTGTTGTCGCTTTTCTTCACATTGGATCTCCCCTAGATCTCGAATCAAAGCTCTGATACCAGTTGTTGGGGAATTGGGGGGATCAACGCATCCATTATCCCATACTAGCAGTCATCAACATGGAGAAATAAATCAACACATGAAATAATAATATGAGAACAAGAACACCATGATTTGTTAACCCGGTTTACCACCCCCACGTGGATACATCCGGAGGCCCCAAGCCAGGATATCACTATAATAATATGTTGATTGTTACAGTTTACACATACACTCACACAGATCTAGTATGTATAATCTTCTATGAACAACCCTCTCCTACATATCATTATCTCTCCCCCAAAAACGCATAAACATGTTCATGGCCGGGTTGTAGGATCGCCTCTCATGGCTCTCCTAGGCCCCCGACCCCCTCCTAGACACTATTTTGTGCTCTATTTGATATCCTAACTTTCTTCTATTAGGGTACACAATATTCTGGACGAACTTATGCTTATATATCAGTACAAGGAAGTCCTAAGCCAATACAAAGAAGAAATCTCGAAAAATCTGCACTTTCCCGAAACCAGGCCGCGGCACCAGGCGCCCGCCTAGTAGTGACCAAGCGCCCGCCTGCTTTCTTTGCCAGAGTCTGATTCCTTCTGCCGGGTTCAGGCGCCCGCCTGGTGCTGACCAGGCGCCCGCTTGCTCCTGCGCCAGATTTTCCTCCTCCGTTTTGATCTCCTCTTTGACTCTTCCACCCCCTTTGACTTAGACTCCTTTTCTCCCATGGTTTCCCCTTATGTTTAGGATCCAATCATAACATTGTTGTCTCAAATAGTGTTAAATTGAGACACTTTAAATGTTTTTCTCAATATATATCGTTATTAAAATGAAATTTGAACACTCAGTTAAGGACAAAGGTAGTACTAATTTAGAATGGGACGGGTGGTACGGAGTAGGAGTTAGTGTGAGAACTATAAAATCTGCTTTGTTTCACCTTCACAACATTGCCATTAATTATGGTTGTAACTCATTTTCTTTCTTCACCCTAATTAATGTTAACAATTAAATATAAATATAAATATAAATTAGATTAATATGTTAAATTAAATTTTCAATTAAGACTATAACGGAAACATTTGATAAAGACTAATAATCCAGAAATTATTACATTTTAAAAAATCATATGTTAGTTAGCTAAAATATTTGATCAGGGTTAAGAAAGCGATTCAGAAGATGTTAATAATATTTTAAACCATTTTAATGTAGTAATACTAAAAGTGATTTAAAGTGAATTATTTTAAAGTTAAATTTTAGTCTTTATTAATTGTCACATTATTTGTATGTCTATTTGGCACTTTCATAAAAGAATTAGAATTTCTATTAATTTTAATGACTATTAGGTTTTTAACATCTTCATTAACTTTTTGAATATTTTGTTAAATTTCTAACGGTCATGTGAGTGAACTAGGAAAATGAAGTAAAAATACAAAAATAAAAGGAAAAATTGCAAAAAAAAATGTCACCCAACTATTTGGTTTTTGTATATTTGATCACTCAACTCATTTTTCTTCATCGAACACATCTCACCAACCACGTTACTTTTTTCCAGTTAAATCAGCCATGTGGCGCTGCACTTGAGTTTTTTAGGGGCATGTTCGGTAGTGCAGTGATTGTTGAATATATGAAAGGACGAGTATACGCTGGTTCGTTGACAACCACATCTCACCAACCACCATTTACACAAAATATATCACGCAAACACAAAATTAGGTCATAAATTAAGGGAAAACGATCGAGCAAACAAATGCTATAGGCGAAAGATTACCCAAAATTTTGGGTAATCTTTCGCCTATAGCATTTGTTTGCTATAGGCGAAAGATTACCCATATGACTTGGTGTATATGGGAGAAGGGGCCATTTATTAATATGAATGAAATCTATTGTAAGATTTTGTTTCTCATTGGAAGAACTGTCTTTATTGTTGTTGTGTTTTGTCTGGTTTGATCTTACTTGTTTTATAGTTGTATGTATGTACTTGCTTTATTGCTTTGTGGTCTATGCAAGGACATGATATTATTAAATAGTGTTTAATTTTTGTCATGCTTTTTCTATGGGTAGTTGTGTTTTATGCTTTAGTTGTAGTCTTTTGTACATTATTTTGATTCTTTTTGTCTTTCTATATAATAGGTCCTGATTCTATGTTTAGTTTAAAACTTCATCATGGTGGTCAATTTGAAAGAAGGTCCAAGTTAGTTTATCAGAATGGTATTGTTGACTTTGTTGATCTTCGCAATGGGGACTTTTTCTTAATACATAAGGTATACTTGATTGTTGGAAAACTAAGGATTGATGGCAATAGGCCATTGTTCTACTATTACAAGGTACTTCTTGGACACTGGGATAGTGGTTTGAAAATTTTAAGGAATGATGATGATACAATAAATATGCTTAGGTATGTGAAAACCCACGAGTTAATTGAAATGCACATTGAACATGTGTGTATTGTGATAGATGATTACATTGTCCAACAAGGGTACCTAGTTGTGTGCTTATTGAAGAATTGAATGAACACATGGTTGATAGTGGTAATGCAGATGGGATGTATGATGGTGGTTATACAAAGGGGATGCTTAATGATGATGGTGATGCCAGAATTACAAAATAGACAATACGTGAACATTTATAATTAACCTCAAAAGAGTCACTACACCCCCAAACAATTCCCTAAACCTTAGAATCCCAACTCTCACCTGAATTCATGTCCACCTTCACTCTTCAACTTTGTTTCATCTTCCATAAATAGTCGAACAATGATAATCACAGTCCATGTCAATAAGAGTATCCCACCAAGAATCCTTTCTCATAACTTCTGATTTTTCCTGCGATTTTCATTTTCCCTTATGGTTCGAAGGAAGCCTGGGATAGCCTATGTTGATCGAGCACACATAGGTGGGTCAACCCATAAGAAGAATCCACAATTTTCCATCTATTTAGGGTCAGAAATAAAAAAAATAACAAATATAAATTAGGGCTTTTTAGCTTACCATAATCTTCTTACATGCCCAAAATCTTCTTCATGGGTTTTTGTTCGTCCATAATACTCGCATTGCAGCCTTCCTTTCACAATCGCATAGCACGTCCATTGATAGGATCCGTTTGATTTCACGATTCGATTTTAGGAATCATGGAAAGAGTTTATGAAAAATTGGGGAATGGGGGAAATGGAGATATTAATACTCGTGTTTCACAGCCAGGGGGGAAATCCCGCCAAGTTTAGAGAGGGAAATGAAAGGGACTTGCACTACCGAAAATGCCCCTGAAAAAACTCACGTGCAATAGCGCATGGCTGATTTAATTGGAAAAAAATAACGTGGTTAGTGATAATGATGACAGATGCAAAAAAAAAAAAGGAGTTGGATGTAGTCGATACAAAAAAATGAGTTAAGTGATTAAATCCACACAAACCAAATAGTTGGGCGACTTTTTTTTGCAATTTTTTGTTCGAGTAATAGCATCCGGTGCAAATGTGCAATAGTACATATTGGGCTTTGGAGTATACAACTAGACTGATTTTGGTCGATTGTTGGGCCGTTTAGCTGCCACTCTATACACCAGTTTGTGCTGCAATTTAAAATGTGGACTATATATATAAACAATCCTACTCAAGGCCCGTGATAGCTCCCACAGTCAACAAAGTGGATGGGAAACGACACCGTTTTTGAAATTATATCATTCACTCCTGAAATTCAAATATTTTTTATTGATTATGTCAATTAGATATACTCCTTCCTTCTGTCCCCGGAATAAATGTCGCCGTTTTTCGGAAGTTTGTACGAAGGAACTTTGAGCAATAATTTAAAGTTAATGTAATTATTCTGATGAAAATTTAAAAATTGTTATAAATAGTATTCATATTGGTGTATCAATAACAAGTTTTACAATTTTATTAGGATTATTATATCAACTTAAATTTATCGCTCAAAGTTCCTTCGTACTAACATCCGAAAAACGACGATATTTATTCCGGGATAGGGACTGGTAATTTATTCAGTCCGTCTCAAAATAAATATCTAAAATTACTATTAATCAAATCAAAGACAATTTTAAACATTCACTTTTGATAACAATATCCAGCTCAAGAACCATGATACATACTCCCTCCGTCCCTCTTTTAACTTACAAATTTTGGGTTGGGCACATTATTTAAGAAAAAGATGAAAAAGTTGATGTGTTGTGAGTGTAGATAGTTGAGTAGGAGAGAGAAAGTGAGGTAGAGAATAGTAAGTGGATAGTTGTTGTGAGTGTATAGCAAGTGGGTCCCATTATTTTAAAAGTATAAAAATATTTCCTTTTTGAGACTTTGTAGATTAAAGTGGGACAACCAAAATAGCAAAATTTATAGATTAAAGAGGGACGGAGGGAGTATAATGAAACTCATCGCTTAATGATACTTTTGCATGATATTGGCAGTACATAGACATAGAGTACTCTTTCAAAGCCACATAAGCGACCTCATCATATTATCATATGTGCGGCTAAGATGATTTCAGTTTTTTGTGGGTCCTACCGAGCTCGGACACATCTCATCCGTCGAACACAAAATCCAATGAGGTGGCTCTAATCGAAGCCATTGGGTGAAGCGGGTGGAGTTAACGCTCGGTGGAGCGGTTTGAAATCCCTCTTTCAAGTGTTCTCTTCTTCAATCGTTCACTTTTCATCAAAACAAATGTCACACTTTTTTTATATATATAATTCGAAATAAATGTTGTAAATGTTGTGTTTCTGAATTAGTAGAAATATCTTTTTAATTATATGCAGGCTACATATAAGTGAAATAATTTATTTTTATTTAAATGTTAACAAATTAACTGCCATATTTATTTTATGAATGGACTAGAGAGTTTATGTTTATAAAGAGAAAAGAGTTTTCGTGCTAGTTATGATGACCAGGTTGAGTGCACCAAATACTAACTTAATTATGAGGACTTTATTTAATAAAACAGAAAAGACACAATGCACTAATGCAAACATCATAAAAAGAGATTTCGTGTTCATGTATTTATGCAGCCGATTCATAAAGAAGATGCCGTTGCCATTATTGCGTAATATTGCAACTTTCGGCGGCAAAATTTTATCAATATTGTTACATTATTTCTTCTGTGGTTTTATAAAATAACTTGCAGTACTCCGTGTGATGCACCGCGTGATCAAGTTATTTTTTTTTTAATATTTAAATTAAAATATCTAAAAAACTATTTTTCAACAAAGTTAGTAAATCTTTTTGGGCAAATTGCAATTTGGTTCCTGATATTTACATAGATTTGCAATGTTGCTCCCAACAGTTCAATTTCGCAATTTAGTATCTCAACATTTACATTTATTTGCAATGTGGCTACAAAACTAACGTCCAGTTAAAATTCTAACCAAATAACACCAATGTGACTACCAAATGTTTTTAAATGGATAAAAGGGTCATTCAACTACATTTTTAATAAGATCATCACATTTTTTTGGGCATAAATACATTTTCCAATTAAGATAAAGTATTCAGTTTTAAAGTTGTATGTCTTCTCTCTCTCTTTACTGGCTTAATTATATTATGAATTAATTTATTGAATTTGCTGGTTTAATTAATTATATTACTTATTAAATTCCTTCCAAAAAAATATAAAAATGTAATCATAAATATTCTCTTATTTTAGTTTGTCTAATTTAGAGTAAACATGTATGCCTTCTCTCTCTTTCCTATCTTTATATGTATAATTAAATTTAAAAGAAAAAAAATTACTTTCTTATCCTCTCATTTGCAACAATAAGATCATTAGTTATTTCCTGTCACTTGAAGAAAAAATATTTACGAAAATGTATTCACGTAAAAAACGCTTAATAAGTTATTGTAAATGAGACTGCATAATTATTTTGAGTTATAACCTAACATAAAATGTACTTATATATATTTATTTATTTTTACGAAAATATTTCAAATTCTTAATTATATAATTTTTAAAGTATTTTAGTTTCTTTTATATATATATTTTTTAAATATGCTTAGAAAAACAAATGACTTTGTGAGGAATATGTAAATTATAAATACAAAATAAAATAATGTTTATGCCCGATACCAATTTAATCTATATTTTTACAAAATGAATAAGGTAACCAACAAAAGAAAAGCTCACATGAGCGGCACATGCCCATTGAGAAATGATCATTTCGTCCATTTAATAGACATGTGCTAGTAACATGGGTCTCATTTGGTTAGAATTTTAACTGGGCGTTAGTTTTGTAGTCACAATGCAAAAGAATGTAAATGTTGGGATACCAAATTGTGAAATTGAACTGTTGGAAGCAACATTGCAAACCTACGTAAATGTTAGGAACCAAATTGCAATTTGCCCAAATCCTTTTTACCAATGAGATGCCCAATTTATTTTTTTTTTATTTTTTTTATGCCTTTTGAAATAGAACTGAGAGAGTATATATTTATGAGAATATTACTACGTCTACCTATCAATATGACCTATTTTTAATTTAAAAATCCCTTTAAACCCAATATTATGAGTAACCCATTAATTATACCTAAATATATTCCTCTATAGTTTTTTTTTTTTTTTTCGAAAGAAATATATTCTGAACGACATAAACCGACTTGGTTAATTGCGACCCATAAACTCTGGGCTCACATACCTTAAGGCCCAACCTAAGAAGCTCATAATTTTATATGTCGAGATACATCAGGCCGAACAGGCAGCCCTTCCCTAGGCTGAGTTCAAGAGGCCCAATCCTTAGCCGGTCTCCAGGGCGAGCCGAGTTGGGTTACGGGACGACATACGCCAATAATCTTCCTTATTCACGGGAGTCCACTTACTGAGTTTGATTACAACTCTAACAGTGAAGATCCTTATCTAAACAAGGATATCTCTTATACCAGATAACATGATATCATCCATCCTTATCCGGAGTCTATCTCCAAGGAATGCGAGTCCTACATCAACACGGGCATCCTAGCTTCTCTGACAAGTTAGGATTCATTCACCCGCGCCTATAAAAACAGGTCCTCACAACAGGAGAAGGGTAATGAACTTTTGGCTCTAAATTAGTCAATTGATTTCTCTATTTCCAATCACCCATATTCTTACTCTCACGCTGGAGGGCCTTTGCCTGTGAAGCCCCGGCGCAGTTCACGTTTGTTCATTGTGTGCAGATCCGGACGGGGAGATCTCATTGCTGGATTTATCCGAACCGCTAGACGGAGGGCTGATCCGACACGTTTTTGGCTACATCAGTTTGGTTCCATTGCCGGGAAACGTCGTTGAAGAATCTCTCTTCGGAAAACCACAAATTTCCCCATGTCTAGAACTCACGTCGACGGTCGGGAAACTAGCGTCACACCAGACGCTAATCTCAATCCCCCACCTCCTAACGTGGCAAATGACAATGTTCCGAATCAAGGCCTCCCCCCCCCACCTCAGGGAGGCGGGATGCACATCCGTTCTATAGGACCGGTGCCAGAAATTGCTCACCAATACGGACGACGGAGGCGGACGACTTCACGTCCTCAGCTAACTGAGGCTGGCCCTTCTAGGCCGGCGCCAATTAACCGAAAGGCATTGTTACACCAGAATCTCTCAACCCTTCAGCAACTCGCTGATGCCCAGAGAGCCCTTCTAGAATTCGACCATGATCACTCCTTGGCACCCTTCGCCTAGCCCTCTGGCACGAGAGGAGCTTTGGGAGGCGAAGAAGTGACCGAAGGGGGAATACACGCACTGAGGACAGACGTCATCAGGAACCGCGTGACGCCCTCCCAGGAAATCGAGCTGCTCCACCAAACCGACTAGAAGGTAGACTCGGCCCAATTAATCCCGATGGAAGGGATCTGAGGGATCAAATAAACCGTAGGAGAGAGGAGGAGGCAGAATCTCTAGACGTAAGATTTCTGGGAGAAAGGCGGCGATGGCAAAATCAAGATCAAGTCCCGCCTAGACAGGAGTCACCTCGTCATACCCCTCCTAGACGACCTCGTGATGATCCAGACACAAGTCGTGTTGTTGGAAGAGGACGAGACAGAGAAAGAGACAGGCCAAGAAGCTCCCATCGCAGCTCAGGGTTTAGTGAGCAGATCATACTGGATTTGCAGGAGAGGATGGACAACATAGAGATGAACCAGGGGCAGAGGAAGCCGAAAACCGACTACGATGCAATGCGGCCGTTTGCTCAGTGGATAAAAGATTCTCCACCCAATCCTCAGTTGAAGCTTCCCCACCTGGACAAGTATTCCGGCAGTACAGATGCCATGGACCACTTACAATCTTTTGAAGGAATGATGGCCTTGGTTTCCAACAAAGACGACGTACTTTGCAAGGCCTTTGCTAGTACGTTGGTTGGAGCATCTAGGTCTTGGTTTATGGATTTAGAGAGAAGAAGCATCAACTCCTTCTCCAAATTAAAATCAAGTTTTCTAGAGTACTTCGCCACGGCCGGGGCTAGAAAGAAAAGATTATCGGATCTGGCAAACATAGTTCAGGGCAAGAACGAGTCGACTATGAACTTTTACAATAGGTTCAGAGACTTGGCTGACTCAATAGAAGAGAGACTTACAGACAGGGAAATCATAATGTGCTTCTATAATGGGCAGAGATCAGAGGAGCTCACTTATGAGTTGTCGGTAAGAGAGCCTCGTACAAAGTCTGAGCTGTACCAGATGGCCTACGCGACAGCCACTGCTGAGGAGAAAAAGAAAATGTTGTCCGGATACAGAGATCGAGAAGGGGAACGTAGACCACTCACTCCTAGCTCGGGCCAAGGCACCAGTGGAAGTGGTAACCGAGGGAAGAACAGAACGAGACTGACTGAGGTCTTTACCCCTCTTACCAAACCGATTTCCGAGATCATGAACCTGGTGAATCTCCCAAATCCAAAACCCTTTAAAGATAACCCGAAGTTCCCACGAGACACCAGTAAGTACTGTGCCTACCACCGAGATAACGGGCACGAGACAGATAACTGCTTTGCCCTAAAGAGAATACTACAGAGGTGGGCCAATCAGGGGAAACTAAATGAATACCTAGCTAAGAAGGACAACAAACGTCCGAGAGAAGATGACAAAGTAGATGACCGCGAGGACAGGCCGCCTCGGTCAAAACTAATTGGTGTAATCAGGGAGGAAATCCCTTCCAACACCAAGTTAAAAGAGCAGATCTATGAGCTAAGCAAGGTTTACCATATCCCCCCTTGGATTCACAAAGGGGAAGAGGTGATTAGTTTTTCCCCTAACGAGCTGGCCGGAAACAGAGCCATGAGAGAGCAGCCTTTGGTCATCACAGGCCGAATCGACAACTGCGAGTCGGAAAGGCTCTTAATAGATTCTGGGGCCGCTAAAGACGTGCTCTATTACAGAACTTTCAGGGAGATGGAGTTTCCAGACACCATGCTTACCCCTTACAATGGGAGATTAGAGGGGTTTACAAATCACAAAGCCGAGGCTAAGGGAACCGTGGACTTGGTACTAGAAGTCGGTGAGTACCCCTACAAAACATCGGCAACAATCACCTTCATCGACATGGACTTGGCAAGCGACTACCATGCCATCCTCGGCTCTCCTAGTCAAGGAAAATTGGGAATGGTTGCCTCCCTCCCTCACCAAAGGGTGAAATTCCCAACCCCAGAAGGCGTAGGCTGCGTCCTCGGCAACCCCAAACACTTCTTAGAGCACGTGATGAGGTCGAGAAAAGCAAAAACCAAGATGGAAATTGACACCCCAGAAAGAAATGTCACCATATCGAAATCGACCACGGTCACTACATCGTCCCCTAACATCGGCGTGATAACAGTAGACCTACCTGAGGATTGGGTCGTACTGGATGCAGACGAGGCCATAACAGAGACCGAGGTGACATATGGTATG
The DNA here is from genome assembly GCA_026119855.1 of Campanula takesimana. Lineage (NCBI taxonomy): Eukaryota > Viridiplantae > Streptophyta > Magnoliopsida > Asterales > Campanulaceae > Campanula > Campanula takesimana. The sequence goes on along the minus strand of JAOWBW010000780.1, from coordinate 389,821 downwards.
GAGGGATTCAGATGAATCTCCATGAACGCAGCTTCAGACGAGTCGAGTGGCTCAGACCTCGCCCTCGTCCCAAGCTCGGGGGCCACAATACCCGCCCACATGGATGCCGAAATTGACAAACTTTTAGATATGGAGAATTTGAGCCTAGATGGCAAAGACAAGGAAAAAGTAAAGCAAATCATCGTGGAAACCTTGGAGTTCAGGGACGGTCCCGAGCTGAGACCAGTCGATCAGTTGGATGAAGTCGTCATCAACACCGACTACCCAAAACAGAAGGTAAGAATTGGAAAACAGCTCCCACCAGAAGAAAGAGCAGAAATCATCAGCCTGCTCAAAAACAACTTAGACGTGTTTTCTTGGAAAGTTGAAGACATGGTTGGAGTTAAAGAAGCCATTGCTCTCCACAAATTAGAGGTGGACAGTTTTTTCAAACCCGTCAAGCAAGGACGAAGGGTCTTTTTTGTAGAAAAAGAACAAGCAATACAGGCCGAGGTGGATAAACTGATGAAGGCTGGCATCATCCGAGAAGCGACATACCCCGAGTGGCTGGCTAATGTCGTAATGGTGAAAAAACAGAACGGCAAGTGGAGAATGTGTGTCGATTTCACAGATCTCAACAAAGCATGTCCCAAGGATAGCTACCCTCTACCCAGAATAGACAAGTTGGTCGACTCCATAGCTGGACACCAAACCTTAAGCTTCCTAGACGCTTATTCTGGGTATCACCAGGTCAAAATGGCTGATGACGATATCGAAAAGACCGCCTTCCAAGCAGCAGGAGGGATCTATTGTTATGTGATGATGCCATTCGGCCTCAAGAATGCCTGCGCAACTTATCAGAGGATGGTGAACAAGGTGTTCAAGTCCCAGATCGGACGGAACATGGAGGCCTATATTGACGACATGGTGATAAAAACCAAGTCAGGAAGCCATGTCCCGGACCTAGCGGAGACTATAAGAAATCTGAAAGAGAACGACATGAAACTCAACCCGAGTAAATGTGTTTTCGGGGTCACGGTGGGTAAGTTCCTCGGTTTCATGGTTTCCCAGCGAGGCATCGAGGCAAACCCAGAGAAGATACAGGCCTTGGTCGACATGAAAGAGCCGACGTGTGTCAAAGAGGTTCAGAGGTTGAATGGCAGGGTGGCCGCCCTGGGGAGATTTATCGCCAAATCGGCAGAGAAGTCATTGCCTTTCTTTAAAGCCCTGAAAGGAACCAAGGACTTCGAGTGGACCTCAGAATGCTCAGAGTCATTCCGGAGAATCAAGGAATACTTGGGTTCGCCCCCACTGCTTAGCAGTCCGATTATGGGAGAAACACTCTCCGTATTCCTTGCAGCAACGGACAGAGCCGTGGAGGCCATGTTAGTACGAGAAGATAATGGAATTCAGAAGCCGGTGTACTATGTCAGTAAAGCATTGTCAGATACCGAGAGCAGATACTATAACGCCGAGAAGATAGCATATGCCTTAGTCATTGCTGCCCAAAAACTACGGGCATACTTCTCAGCTCATTCCATCACTGTTTATACCGACACGCCGCTCAGAAAGATACTCCACAAGATGGGCATCTCAGGCAGATTGCAGAACTGGTCCATTGAGTTAACTGAATTCGACATCACTTACAAGCCGAGGAAGACATTGATGGCGCAGCCCTTGGCCGATTTCCTAGTTGAGACCGCATTCTCCAGGGAGCATACACCGACCACAAGGAAAAGGAAGTTTCCCATGGACAGAGAGCCCTTAGAAGAATTACCTGAAGACTGTTGGATCTTGTACACAGATGGATCAACAACAAAAGGAAGAAGTGGAGCCGGGGTATACTTAACAAGCCCAGGCGGCGAACATGTGGCCCGTGACTTCATCAGGTTTAAATTCCCAGCCTCAAACAACCAGACAGAATACGAAGCCTTGATCTTAGGGATAGTGTTGGGTATGCTTATTATAAACCACTCTTACTACCTAGATTTGATTGATCCCATGACCTAATTTTATCTTTTGTGGACTTTAGGATATATTGTAAGAAGTGTTAAACCTCATTTTTAGAATAGTCCATTTTGATAGTATAGGCTTTAGATTGATAGGCTGAAAATTTTCTAAGTCTGGAATTTTAGTGGTCAAGACCTTAACCGTGAATTCTCTTGACCGTGGTAGACCACCTGACCGTGGAAGACCACTTGACCGTGAATCACTTGACCGGAAGTCAGTGACCGTGAGCTTTGTGGCATACCTTGACAGGTCACATTTGACCCTCGACCGCAAGCCACTCGACCGTGAGGCCTTGACCGCAAATGAAGAAGTTGTCCAAGAAACCCAAGTTTGTTTAAACTTAACCATGATCAGACTATGGTTAGTTTAGAACGTTGCAGAACTTGGATCCCAAGTAATTCAAATTTGAATTCATCTAAGTGGGACCACCTCTTATCTGCAAAAAGGACAATCTCAGATTGAGCTCCAATTAGAATTTAACAGCTCACTGTCCTTCAACTTGGAGCCCAAGTATTTCCCAACAGTTATTTTCTCATTCAAGGCTATAAATAGCCCTTAAGTTATTCATTGAAACAAGCTGAGATTCTAAGAGAGAAATTGCTGTTAAAATACTTGGTGATTGAAGATCATACTCAAGATTTCCAGAATCCTTTGAATCTTCAAAGAACTCACCTTCAAACCTTCAAAGTTCTCCAGCAACAAACAAGTCATATCAAGCCTTGTAACACTTAAGATTCATTAGGCTCTACAATCACTTAGATTTTAAAGAGCTTCTGATTCTTACACACACAATCACCCCAATTGATCAATCACATAGATTGCATCAAAAGGGATACACTGGTCTAAGTCTAGGATTTATTCTTTATAGAAAGTAGGTGTTGATTCAAAGCTTCATCTCTGTAATCTGTACACTCAAGAATAAATATATACCTCCATTCAAAATCCAAGACTGACCATCTTGGTAAAGGACGTAGATCTTTTAACAGATCGAACCTTTCCAAATACTTGTGTCATTTTACTTTCTGCAAATTTACCTTCAAGTATTGTTCATCTCGTTCTTTATTGTTCATATTAATTTTGTTTGTCGTTTAGTGTTTGATCTTACAGATATTCAAACGTATTGTGAATTGTGTTTGTTTGTTCTCCACATTGCCTAAGTTAAAATCTGACTAACTTATCTTTTGCCAAAACTTCTAAGACAACAACTTTCAATCTCAACCATCTGACCGCAAATCTCTGACTGCAACACTCTGACCGCATCTCACTCGACCGGAACCTCTTGACCGTGAGTGAGCTTCTATACTTAGAGATTTTGTCAAAAACAACCTTACCTCATTTCTATCGAAAACTTCCGCTGTGCATATTACATCTTGACCGCACGGTTTATTAGGTGACCGCAAAACTCAAGATTGTAAGCACTTGGTTGAATTTTGAAAAAGAGTTGAAAGTTTAAGTAGGCTATTCACCCCCCCTCTAGCCTCCTTTCTCATACCCTTGTTGTGTCTTTGGGACCAACAAGTGGTATCAGAGCAAACACCTTTATAAAACTTCTATTTTTCAAGCTTAACAGCTTGGGTGCCGATTCAAAATGGCAAGTCAGAAAACTATGGCAATGGTTAACTTCACTCACGTTCCAGCGTTCGACGAAGATAATTTTGACGTATGGAAGCACAGCATTCTAACTCAGTTCTACTCCATGGACGAGCAACTTGGTGATTGTCTTACCATTGGACCATACTTCCCAATGAAAGCTAATCCGGATCCAGAAACCAATGGTGCAAATCCGACTCTCAAGAAACCAAAAGCTGAATGGACCGATGAAGAAAAGAGATTGGTTGGAATGGATGTGAAAGCAAAAAGCATACTTCTAAGTACCTTAAGTATGTCACAGCGTCGACAGATCATGGAATGTTCTACTGCAAAAGAACTTTGGGATGCAATTGAAGATTACATCGAAGGAGATCAAGCTTGCAAAGAAAGCAAAAAGTTTGCAATTCAAAGAAGATTCAACAACTTTGCTAAGATCCCCGGTGAATCACTAAGAGCCACTTATGATCGTTATTGTGAGATCGTGAGTACTTATACAGCACTCGGAAAGAAGCTTACCAAGAAATAAATCAATGTTAATTTTCTTGCCGCTCTTGGTTCGCAATATCTTCACAAAGGAAACACTCTTGAAGATACCAAGCTACTAGATGATATGTCTCTCAGAAGCCTCTATGCCAACCTCAAGGTCTTTGATATCAAGCTTAACAACATTGCTGAAATGGAAGGAAAAACAAAGAGCTTATCGTTGGTCGCGCAAAAGGAAGAAGTGATCGAGGAAGAAGATCCAAAAATCTCCACATCTGATTTATTAGATATGGACGATGATGACTTTGCTATGTTCGTGAAAAGATATCAAAAGTTCAGAAAATCAGCAAGGCCCGGATCATCCAGCAAAGCTCCAGCAAGGTTCTCAAGGAGCAACTCAACAAGTAAGAAAGAATACTCTAACTTCTCAAAGAAGAAAGAGGATCTAGTTTGTTTTAATTGCAGGAAACCCGGTCATTTCGCTTCAGAATGCCCAATTTCCAAGTATGAGTATATGAAGAAGAAAAGCAACTTCAATCCAAGATACTCAAAGCAAAAGGGGATGGTTGCTGAAGAGGACTCTACCACAAAAGAGTTAGCTACCTGGATAGAGTCAGATTCTGATGAAAGCGATGAGGATTCTGAAGAAGGTCACATCTGTTTGGTCGTTCGTTCCGATGATGAGGATGATAATCAATTCACACCCAATGTGAAACCCAAACGGAAGAGTTACACTGCTGATGAACTTGCTGACAAAGGATTCCTAACTCCAGTTCAAAGGAATGGTGATCTTCTATTTTCAAGATGTAATGTGAGTGCAGCAAAGAAGGCTCTACTAAACCCCAAAGTAAAGGAAGTTCTGTTTACCACTCCTCAAGTCAAGTTTGACATTTCCCCGATGATCAAGAAAAGATGTTTGCAAAAGCTGAACAGGTAATTAGTAAATTCTCTGGCATGAAGGAAACTTTAGCACTTTCAACTGATGAAATTTCCCAGCTTAAGACGGAGAAATCTCTACTAAGATCTGAACTCACCCTCCTTAAGGAGCAGATCAAGAGCATGACTCCTCTTACTGAACGAAACCGTTTCTTAGAAGAACAAAATGCCATATTTAAGGTTAAAACGAAGAATTGGTTGTTGAGATAAACGACCTGAAAAGGATCACTAATGAGTGGACCAATTCTCGTGTCACTATGGAACAAATACTAGAATCCCAAAAGTCTAGTGGTGATAAAGAAGGCTTGGGATTCCAAACTAGTGACAACTTTAAATGTGCATCTTGTTGTGAACGAGATGAGAAATTTACCCAGCAAACTTTGGAAGAGTCGAAAGCTAAACATCATGTTTCAAAGGGTGTAGGACAAGAACCAAAGAAGAAACTAGTGTTTAATTATGTCTACCCTAAGAAACAAACTGGCAAGGCAAAGTTGAAAGGTATTGCCATGGATGAACCTGCTGCTGCGGCAAGCACCAGCAAGGTTGCTAAGTCTCCTGACCGCATGTACTTACCGCGAGGTCAGTCGACCGCACCAAGGAAGTTGGCTACCGCAAGGAAACCAACGACCGCGGATAATGGCAAGACGGCAAAGTTCAAGTGGATGAACTTTGTAAAGGCGACCTCATCCATACCAGTAAATGATGTTGTGCTTAAGACTTCAATAAAGTTTGTTAACCCTCAGTTGGGTGGCTTCCACCATTGTTCCGTGTGTGATGATTATGGTCACAAGGCTGCTGAATGTCTTTTAAGATTCACACCAAATCCCAGAAGGCTTAAACCCCCTTCTGTGAGTCAAGTGTTGGTTGTTAAAAGTTGCTAACCCTTTGGACCCAAAAGAATAAAAGGGGACCTTGTTCTTAAATGTCTATTTTGTAGGTCCTCTGCTTAATAGATGGACACTTCAAGGATAAATCAAGTTTATGGTATCTCGATAGTGGCTGCTCAAGGCACATGACCGGAGATATCAATCTATTGGAAGATGTCCGTGAAGAAAAAGGGCCATCAGTAACCTTCGGAGATAATAATAAAGGAAAGACTCTAGGATATGGAGTCATACGAAAAGGAAAAATCACCATCCAAGAAGTCTCTCTAGTTATTGGTCCACAACACAATCTACTCTCAATATCTCAGTTCTGCGACAAAGGATTGCAATGCCACTTCACCTCAAACTTCTGTCTCATCAAAGATGGCACATCCGGCGTCACTTTACTCAAAGGGATTCGTAAGAAAAATGTTTATGTTGTTGATTTTAATTCATCTTGCATTTCTTCTAATCTCTGTTTTGTAGCAAAGAATGTTAGCGAAAATAGTTGGCTGTGGCACAAAAGACTAAGTCACTTAAACTTCAAGTATCTATCCAAGATTGGAAGAGAAAATTTAGTTCGTGGTCTACCCAAAGTAGCTGATCACCACGATGAGAAGTGCACATCATGTCAACTAGGCAAACAACCAAAAGCGTCTTTCTCCAGCAAGACGACACCTTCAACTTCAAGATGTTTGCAGCTGCTACATATTGTTTGGACCTGTTATTACCGCAAGTATTGGAGGAAATAGATATACCTTAGTTGTGGTAGACGATTATTCAAGATATACGTGGGTTGAAATGATGATCTCAAAGGATGATTGCTATGACATTTTGACCTCACTCTTTAGACAGCTCCAAACACAAAAGGAAGATGACATCATTAGTATTCGATCCGACAACGGTACAGAATTCAAGAACAAAGGTGTAGCTCAGTACTGTGATGACCATGGTATTGACCACAACTTCTCTGCTGCCGAAGTTCCTCAACAAAATGGTGTTGTGGAAAGGAAGAACAGAACGTTGATAGAGGCTGGAAAGACTATGATTGCTGAAGCAAAGCTACCTCAATACTTTTGGGCTGAAGCCGTCAACACAGCATGCTTCACTCAAAATAGATCCCTCATCAACAAGACCTACAACAAAACTCCTTATGAACTTTGGAGAGGAAGAACCCCCAACATAGCATACTTCAAGATATTTGGATGCAAATGCTTCATACTCTACAACGGTAAAGAACATCGAGGTAAATTTGCTCCAAAGGCCGATGAAGGTATATTTATAGGGTATGCTAAACACTCAAAAGCTTTTCGTGTATTTAATAAAATCACTCTTAAGATAGTTGAATCTGTCCATGTACTTTTGATGAACATTCTCTCCTTGAGCCACATATGGCTCCAAATGTTGCTGATGATTTTGTTGAGCTTAATGAGACAGGTACAAATCAACCACAAAATCAATCAACTCAAAGAAATCCATCTACCTCAACTGCACCTCCATCTACCTCTCATGAAGCACCAGAAGCTACCACATCTGCTGCTACCTCAAATGGAGTTGAAGTTGAAACTCCCATCAATGTGGAAGAACCTATCCCTCAAATTACTTATGATTGGGAAGGCACAAATGATGTACCACTAGAAGATTTACAACCACCATCAACTCAACCAGACATACCTCAAGAAGTTCGTGAGGTCAGAGATCACCCAATTCAGAATATCATTGGTGATTTGCATTCTGGTATTCGAACAAGAAGATCAAACTATGATGCACTTACCGCATTTATATCTCAAGTTGAACCCAAGAAAGTTGATGAAGCACTCCAAGACTCAAGTTGGGTTGTTGCTATGCAAGAAGAGCTCAACTAATTTGAAAGATGCAAAGTTTGGACCTTAGTTCCAAGGCCACAAGATCAAGGAGTGATTGGTACAAAGTGGGTGTTCCAAAACAAGATGGATGAGAATGGAAGCATCACAAGAAACAAAGCTAGGTTGGTTGCACAAGGCTACAGACAAGAAGAAGGCATTGATTATGATGAAACATTTGCCCCCGTTGCGAGACTCAAAGCTATAAGAATATTCTTGGCTTATGCCTCCTACAAAAGATTCAAGCTATATCAAATGGATGTGAAGAGTGCATTCCTCAACGGTGAACTTCAAGAAACAGTCTTTCTTGCTCAACCGCCCGGATTTGAAGATCCCAAATTTCCAAATCATGTCTACAAACTCCGTAAAGCTTTATATGGACTCAAACAAGCTCCACGTGCATGGTATGACACTCTATATAAATTTCTCTTAGAGAAAGTCTTCAAGCGTGGTAAGATCGACACAACTCTATTCATTGCTAAATATCACGATCATACTTTATTAGTTCAAATATATGTAGATGATATTATTTTTGGTTCTACTAATGAATTGTTGTGTAAGCGGTTTGAGAAGCTAATGAAAAGCAAATTTAAGATGAGCATGATGGGAGAATTAACATTCTTCCTTGGGCTTCAAATTAAACAATGTGCTGAAGGCATCTTCCTCAATCAAGCAAAGTACACTAAGGACCTTATCAAGAAATTTGGACTTGAAAATGCAAAGGCATATGACACTCCTATGGCTGCTGGAAACAAGTTAGATAAAGACTTGAAAGGTAAGAAGGTTGATCAAACCTTATACCGAGGTATGATTGGTTCTCTTCTTTACTTAACTGCTAGTAGGCCAGATATCATGTTTAGTGTTTGTGTTTGTGCTCGTTATCAAGCAGATCCTAGAGAAGCACATCTTATTGCTGTTAAACGTATTATTCGATATCTATCTGGGACTATTAACCTTGGACTTTGGTACTCCAAAGATTTAAATTTTGATCTTATTCAGATGCAGATTATGCAGCATGTACAATAGATAGGAAAAGCACAAGTGGAACTTATTATTTCCTTGGAAATAGACTCGTTTCATGGGCAAGCAAGAAACAAGCCTCGGTCTCTGTATCTACCACAGAAGCTGAATATATAGCTGCTGGAAGCTGCTGCTGCCAAGTGCTCTGGATGAAGCAACAATTGGTTGACTACGGAATCAATGAAGAAAATTGTCCAATCTATTGTGACAATACATCTACCATTGCTGTCTCCAACAACCCTGTTATGCATTCAAAAACCAAACACATTGATATCAAGTACCACTTTCTCAAGGATCATGTGGAAAAAGGTAATATCCATCTAGAGTATGTGAGTACTGACAATCAAGTTGCAGATATTCTCACCAAGGCTCTTGATTCGAAGAGATTTAGGTATCTTAGAAGAGAAATGGGCATGCTAGAACTCTAATTACTTGTCTATATATTTTGATTGTACTAATGTCTTATGTTTTATCCAAGTTCAAAACTAAGTAGGTCACGGTCAACACCCTTAACGGTAAAGCAATCACGGTCGATGCATTAAAATCCATCAGGTATACCGATCGCATCCTTGTTGACCGCAAAATACTCCGACCGCATGAAAGAATGAAATTTGTTCAAAGGCTTTGGAGAAGCCTACCGCATAGAAAATTATGACATTGGTTCACTGCTTTATAGAAGATTTTCTTGGCCAAGGTAACACTCTTGACCGCAAAACCCATGGTCAAGCACCTGACCGCAAAAAGCTAGGTGACCAGGTAAGTGTTTCTAACTTAGCAAATTTTAGGATCATCCTAGTCATCCAAAGGGGTAATTCCGTAATTTCCTTTTTTCCCTCGTTTTCATTTAATTAAAATCATTTGCAATTAATTTTATTCCCTTATTTATGTCCGCCGTCACTATCCATGCATTTATGGCGAAAGGACATCTCTGGTCAAATCCCTGACTCTTGCAGAGTTAACCTCCCACTTCCTTCTCTGCACAAACGGTTCCACAACCTCCTTAACCTCCACCTCTCTGCATAATACTTTTCAAAAACCTCCCTCCACTTTCTCTCTCTACTCTTTATCTCTCTCTATTTCTCTCTCTACACTTCCAGTTCCATATCTCTCTCATTCGTTTCTCTCTACATTCCTCTATATAAATGTCCCCCAAATCAACTCAACCTACAAAATCTTCTAAGAAATCACAAGAACAAATCTCTGAAGACACAATGGTATGATTTCTTGACCCAAAACTTTACATTTTTGAGTTCTATATTTTTGGCGGGTTAAACCCATTTGATATTTTTGTCTAAATTATTTATATTCCTGGGTTATTTTGGTTCTGATTATGCTTATAAATTGTTACTTTGATGATTTCGAGTTCTCTAACATGTTTAGATTCGAATTTGGCTTGTTATATCTATTTATGCCATAAATGTTTTTTTTAAGCTTTTTTGGTTCACTATGCCCTTTCATATTCTGAGTTTAATATGTTTTTGATGTTGAAATTGATGATATTTTCGTGTTTAATCGGTTTCTGCGTTCATTTTGGTATAATTTTTATGGATTTTCATGCTCTGAATCGTTTTCTGAGTTTTCGCTATGAACAGTATCTTCGTGTTCTTATGGTGTTCTTCGTGTTCTTGAGTGCATCACTTTTTGATCCTTAAATTCATTTACAAATAGTAATATGGTGTTTGTGCGTGTTTTTTAAAGATTTCATTGAAATGCTTCTAAGTACTCTTCTTGTCAACCGCTATTTCTGTCTACCATGTGCAAGTCGACCGCATCCTCTCGGTCCTTCGACCGCATACTGGTTGACCGCACCAGTGTTACTAACTTCTAAATTTTTTAGGAGGAGCAATCATTTATTCTTGGATGCGTTATTGATTATGAAGACCTCCAGAAAGATGCTATTGGGAGGCACTTGATCAAAAGAATGAAGAAATCAGACATACTTCATTATTTCACTATGAATCAAACCAGTCACTACCTTGCCGCAGTTGGAGAATTTTATTCTACCGCGAAGGAAATCAAAGGAAGAGATGAGCAGAACAATTATCTTAACTGGATTGCTGCAGAAGTATACGGTCACAAGATAGAGATTGACTACACTGATATTGCCTCCACCCTTGGTCTCGACATTGACAATGAGGCTCCTATCTCTCTATCTGATGATGAGTATGATGGATTGGCTATGAGATTGATTGGATCTACTGACGTATGCAAGCCCTACCGCAAAACCTTTCCTGAGGTGATGTATTACATTGGTCACTTGGTTGGCCACGGTCTTCTCTGCAAGAGTGGTAACCATGGCAATTTCAATACCACTCAATGGAGGCTGTCTACTGCAATCTATCTGGGCAGGAAGATGAACTGGCCCAAGATTCTATATGATCTCTTGTTAGATCACATTTCTGATTATAAGAAGCTGTTATCTGAAAAGGCCGCCACCAAATACAAGAAAAACTCAAGGTTCGTTTCTCTATTGTTCAAATTCATTCCTAAACTCCGAAGGGATATCAACAGAGATAAAGATGCCAAAGTTCCCATATCTCTATCCAAGGTCTTTGATATCAAGACCATGAGATCTACCTACCGCAACCGGTTTGGTGATGATCAATATCAGGAATACAGAAACCGTGAACCTAAGCACAAAAGAGAAAAATACATTCCTCCTGCCTACACCAAGGCTGCCAGAATAGCTTTAGGACTTGACGCACCAAGGAAGTCCTCATCTGTCCATGATGATGATGATGAAGAAGCTGAGGACGAGGAAAAATCTAGAAGAATGGTTAAAGGCAAAGGAATTGCCAGTACATCGACTGCTCCTCCCAAACCAAGACCATTGACTGGAGTGATTATCAAAGAATCTTCAACAGTTAAGTCTCCTTCCAATATTCCTCCTGCCGCACCATTGAAAACCAAGTCTACCGCTCCCATCTCTAAATCAACGGTCTCCAAACCAACCGTGTCATCTCTGACCGTTCCATCCAAATCCTTCCAAACAAAGTCTTCTGTACTCCCCGCTTCGTCTCAGGGGGGGAAATCCAAGAAAAGGAATCTTTCTCTAAGTCCCGTTCAAACAGCAAAGAAATCCAAGGTTGCAAGACCACCTCCTTCGACCGCATCTCCAGTATTCACTCCATCCGGTTCACCTATGCAGAGTGACCGTGATGATGATGTTGAAATAGCTTCTACTCAACCGCAACGTCAAAGGGTCAAGAATACTCTTGATTTAGTTGATGAACCAGATGATGTGGAATTGGTAGAATCAAGTAGTGAATCTGGTAATCAAGATGTTGAAGCTGGTGTAGAAATTGAAGCTAGTATTGGTAAAAATGCTGAGAAAACTGTTGATGTTGATAGTCCTGATTTCAGTGATGAAAAGGTTGATGACCAAACTGTTGATAAGGCTGAGTTTCAGGGTCACGGTCAAGATGTCGACCGTGTACCCAGTGATCATGATGATAATGTTTTAGTTAAATCTCATGCTCTCTCTCCTCCTAGAACTACTCAATCCACGACCGCATCTGATAGCTCGGTCGACCCTTTGGCTCATCTACTGACCGCAGTTGAAACTTTAACGCAGATCAATCTTGATACTCAGAGTGAGGTTGAAAAGCTTGATGCAAACCAAGTTAAGTTACAAAATGAGGTTGATCTGCTCAAGGCTTCAGTTATTGAGACCATTAAGGGGGAGAGTCAGAATATTACAAAGGCTATTCTTGAAAGCCTAGCTACCGTGAACCCCAACATTGCCTCGACCGCATCCTCCTCAACCGCTCCTCTTACCCATGCTGACCTAAAGGAAGAGCTCAAGTCACAATCTTCCGCTATTGACCGTTCTGTGGTCAAGATTATTGAAGGAGCTGGGTTGGAGCTGACCAAGGCAATGACCCATGATAAGAATTTTTTGTTTGAGAAAATGGATAAGGTAAAATCCTCTCTCAAGGCAGAGATCACCGCCAGTATTTCTGTAGGATTCCTATCGGTCGCTGACAAGTTTGTACCAAAGATAGAAGCTATGAGGCAAGCCATGCAAGTTCACACTCAGAGGCTAGAAGGTCAAACCTCTAAAATTGATAGGGTTTATGAAATTTCTAACACTAATGTGCAGGATGTGATTAGCAAGATTTCTACCCTACAATTGACCGTGGACAACCTTGATAGCTCTCAAGCCTCCTCCTCTCAAAATCAGGCGACCGGGCATGGAAGCAGGATTGCTAGAGAAGAAGAAGATGAAGGTGAAGATAGTTTTGAATTTCCAACCGTGAACAACTCAGACTTCCTGGAAGTCAATGACCTCAAGGACGCCATCATCATTCCTGGAGTTGGCCTCTCAACGAAGTTTTGCTACTTTAAAGGAGATCCATACCTTGGTTAACTGTACCACTTGAACTGACCGTGTGTGGTCTTTGAAAAAAATTGTTGATGTTTGTCTCAAAACAATTTCTATTTCTGTTTGTTTTAGTTGGGTCTGTAAAACTTTAATCTCTCTTTTGTCTGCACTCCTCACTTTAATGGTTATATTTTTGTGGAGTGCCTTTTGAATGTTTGTTTGATGCATTTGCTTACTGTTATTTTCTCTAAAAATGCATTCAAACTTATATTTCTATCTTGCTAGGATTATAATTTATTTTATGTTTTTAGGCTGATAGAAATCTATAACACTAGCTTAGAGTGTGCATTGACTTGGGGAATGAAATTAATAAAATATTATTTTCTTGAAAACATGTTATTACCAAGTACAATGAATTAGCCTTTGTTATAGTAGGTAATGGTCTCAATCAAATAGGGGGAGATTGTTGGGTATGCTTATTATAAACCACTCTTACTACCTAGATTTGATTGATCCCATGACCTAATTTTATCTTTTGTGGACTTTAGGATATATTGTAAGAAGTGTTAAACCTCATTTTTAGAATAGTCCATTTTGATAGTATAGGCTTTAGATTGATAGGCTGAAATTTTTCTAAGTCTGGAATTTTAGTGGTCAAAACCTTGACCGTGAATTCTCTTGACCGTGGTAGACCACCTGACCGTGGAAGACCACTTGACCTTGAATAACTTGACCGGAAGTCAGTGATCGTGAGCTTTGTGGCATACCTTGACAGGTCACATTTGACCCCTCGACCGCAAGCCACTCGACCGTGAGGCCTTGACCGCAAATGAAGAAGTTGTCCAAGAAACCCAAGTTTGTTTAAACTTAACCATGATCAGACTATGGTTAGTTTAGAACGTTGCAGAACTTGGATCCCAAGTAATTCAAATTTGAATTCATATAAGTGGGACCACTTCTTATCTGTAAAAAGGACAATCTCAGATTGAGCTCCAATTAGAATTCAACAGCTCACTGTCCTTCAACTTGGAGCCCAAGTATATCCCAACAATTATTTTCTCATTCAAGGCTATAAATAGCCCTTAAGTTCTTCATTGAAACAAGCTGAGATTCTAAGAGAGAAATTGATGTTAAAATACTTGGTGATTGAAGATCATACTCAAGATTTCCAGAATCCTTTGAATCTTCAAAGAACTCACCTTCAAACCTTCAAAGTTCTCCAGCAACAAACAAGTCATCTCAAGCCTTGTAACACTTAAGATTCATTAGGCTCTACAATCACTTAGATTTTAAAGAGCTTCTGATTCTTACACACACACTCACCCCAATTGATCAATCACATAGATTGCATCAAAAGGGATACACTGGTCTAAGTCTAGGATTTATTCTTCATAGAAAGTAGGTGTTGATTCAAAGCTTCATCTCTGTAATCTGTACACTCAAGAATCAATATATACCTCCATTCAAAATCCAAGACTGACCATCTTGGTAAAGGACGTAGATCTTTTAACAGATCGAACCTTTCCAAATACTTGTGTCATTTTACTTTCTGCAAATTTACCTTCAAGTATTGTTCATCTTGTTCTTTATTGTTCATATTAATTTTGTTTGTCGTTTAGTGTTTGATCTTACAGATATTCAAACGTATTGTGAATTGTGTTTGTTTGTTCTCCACATTGCCTAAGTTAAAATCTGACTAACTTATCTTTTGCCAAAACTTCTAAGACAACAACTTTCAATCTCAACCATCTGACCGCAAATCTCTGACCGCAACACTCTGACCGCATCTCACTCGACCGGAACCTCTTGACCGTGAGTGAGCTTCTATACTTAGAGATTTTGTCAAAAACAACCTTACCTCATTTCTATCGAAAACTTCCGCTGTGCATATTACATCTTGACCGCACGGTTTATTACGTGACCGCAAAACTCAAGATTGTAAGCACTTGGTTGAATTTTGAAAAATGGTTGAAATTTTAAGTAGGCTATTCACCCCCCCCTCTAGCCTCCTTTCTCATACCCTTGTTGTGTCTTTGGGACCAACAGATAGAAAGGGCTAAGTTCTTTGGTACGAACAAACTGGTGGCCTAAAGCGACTCCCAACTAGTGGTAAACCAGGTGAAGGGAGAGTACAATACTGAGAACCACATGCTGACTAAGTATAGGGACGTCGTCCTAAATCTCACCAAGAATTTGGAATTTTGGGAAATCAGACAAGTAGGACGGGAACACAACCTGGAGGCCGACTTGTTGTCAAAGATGGCCACATCAGAAGAAATCAATCCCCTCATCATCTATGCCGACCAACCGGCCTACGAGAGACTTGAAATCCTAATCCTAGATGACGAAGAGAGAACCTGGATTGACGATTACAAGGACTACATCGAGAGGGGCAGACTACCGGTAGACGAGTTAGAGGCCGAAACGATAAAGAAGAAGACGGCCAGGTACATGGTCTAGAACGACATTCTATATCGAAGGTCATTCTCCAGACCTCTCCTACGATGTGTTTCCCCTAAAGATACCGAGAAACTCCTGGCCGAGGTACATGAAGGAGTTTGCGGAGGGCACCTGGGGGCCAGAACTCTTGCCGATAAAACAATCACTCTTGGTTACTACTGGCCAAACTTAAGAGAAGAAGCCCAAGCCTACGTAAGGAGGTGCGACAAATGCCAGCGCTTCTCGGGCCTGCCAAAGGTGCCGCCAGTAGAACAAAGTCTTATCATACCGACATGGCCGTTTGACATGTGGGGAGTCGATATCATTGGACCATTCCCCCTGGCAAAGGGAAGCAACAAGTTAGTAATCGTAGCGGTGAACTACTTCACCAAGTGGGTGGAGGCTAAGCCTTTGGCTAAAATCACAGAGGAGAACGCCATTAACTTCATCCATGACTACATATGGTGTCGGTTCGGCGTCCCACATTCCATCGTGACCGACAACAGACTCCAGTTCTCTGACGCTTTCACCGAAGAATTAAACAGACTAGGGGTCAAGCACAGAAAATCATCAGTCAGTCATCCTCAAGGCAATGGACAAGCCGAGGCAGCAAACAAGTTAATACTGAAAGCCCTCACCAAGAGCCTAGAAGGAAGTCAAGGAAAGTGGTTGGACGATCTTCCCCTTGCTTTATGGGCAGTTCGTACAACCACTCGGGGGCCGACTGGGGAGACTCCCTTTGCGTTAACTTACGGATCAGAAGCTATGGCTCCAGCAGAGATGGCCCTACCTACCTTCAGGGTGTCCAATTATGACGAGGTGGTCAATGAGTATAACCAACTCCTAGACCTAGACCTAGTTGAAGCAAAAAGGCTGACGGCTCAACTCAGAATGATAAACTATAAGCAGAGGACCAAGGCCTACCATGACAGCAAGGTAAAGAAAAGAGTTTTTGAATTCAGTGACTGGGTGCTCAGAAAGATCGAGTCGACACATTTGAAGGCTCAACAAAATAAGCTTTCTCCGAATTGGGAAGGCCCCTACATCATCACTCACGTTATCAGAGAAGGGACCTACATGCTCAAAACTCCGGAAGGAAAAGAGCTTAAACACCCATGGCATTCGGAACACTTGAGGAAGTACTATCAATAACAGCTTGGCACTCTCAATACTTTTATTGCTTTCTAGAATAGATTTTTCCCTTTATAGTTTTAAACACTCCTAGCTTAGACATTTCTTTCTTTTAAATTTATCAGCAAAAGTTTCCATTCATTACGTTGATTTTACTGGTGTGATTACACAGTTGAAGGCATACTTAGCAATGCCGAGGTCATCATCATGAGCACTTACGCCGAACCTCTGAGCCGTATCGGCAAGCACGATCACGGTGCGCATAACGTGTTACGGAGAAAAGGCTAAAACGTCTCAATGAATGACAAGTTGAACCTAGTTCTAATAGCTAGTCCTCTCAAATTTGGGCAAGACTGTGATGTCTGAATCCCTGTGACATTTTGAGACTAGTTTTCAAGCAAACCGAGCCCCTAACGCTCGTCACGGCCTATAACGGTGAACTACCACGGCCTGAACTTTGAACCTAGTTCTAACAGCTAGTCCTCTCAAATTTGGGCAAGACTATGACGTCCGACTCCCTGTGAACAATCTGAGACTAGTTAACAACTATGACGTCACAGCCTATAACGGTGAACGACCATGGCCTGTGTCGCAGCCCAACCCGATTGGCACATCTCATTTCAGTGTTAACGTCTCAAACCGAGATAAAATAACCTGATCAAACAATGAGATAACACTTGACTACCTAACAGTTGAGAAAACGGGTTTACACCTCGCACCGATGTAAACAAATACGCCCCCCGGACTACGCTGGGCCCCGGCATACAAATACTAAACAAAAAACACATTGTTTCTAGCCAAACCGGCTTACATCAATAAAACAAACGTTGTATCAAGAGGCCCCACTAGCCTAAACATCTTCAAAAGCAAATATTGAGTATCACGGAGCCTGCTGCTCCTCATCACCTTCCTCTTCCTCCTCTTCGTCCGAACCCAGCTCTTCCTGAAAACGCTCCACCAGAGCATGAAAGTTGTTGGGATCAACAGGAGGAGCGTTCCAGACAGGCCTTCCCTCAGCCTCGTCCTGCCGAGCGATCAACGTAAGGGTTTTTTCTCAAAATATGGGATCAGAGAATGTGCTGCACAGGCTTCCACACCATAAGCGTCTTTCAGCAAGAGACAGGCCCACTTCTCAACAGAAACATTCACTTCGGGATCTATCTGGAATTGGCGAGCTGCGTGTGTGTAGCCGTCAACGTACGTGGACTTAACTTGATCATCAATAATGGATAGCATAACGGTGTGTTGAAAGTTCACTACAGCGGCCTTCTCCTTCGCCGGAATGCTCTCCTCCAGCTGCTGGAACTTCATCTCCATCTCCTCCTTCTCCTTGGCCAGAAGAGCAGTATTCTCTCTTTCTCTCTCAAGCTCATCCCGAAGCGACTTAGCCTCCTCTTCAAACCGACTAGCAGCTGTCTTCAGTTTCTCTACCTCGGCCTCGGCATCCCTAACAGCTTTAACCCTCTCGGCATGAGCCGGTTTGGCGCTCTCGCGTGCTTTATTGACCAACTCCACGGTTTGGCCTAGCTTTACTTGAGCACGGGATGCCTTGCCTTCCAGATCGGCCATCTTCTTGCCTACTCCAGCCCATTGCGCCGCCTCATGTTTGGCAAGGGTAGCAAGCTGAACGAGGAAATTGAAATCAATTACGACAATGGAGAGCAATCAGAAAATAAACAAGTTAATACAAGTACCTCGGCAATGATGATCCCTTGTGTTCTGCCATATGGGCGTACGTGGGCGACATGGAATCCAAAGGCCGCAGAAGATCGGCATCAAAAGCTCGCTCCAGAATTGGACGGCCAAGTCTCAGCATAGGACCATGCCGGACAGTAACATCAAGGCTCTTCAAGGGACGAACGTCTGAAAAATCCGCTATCAAAGCATCAATCTCCTCTGAGGAAAAAGAAAACGGGGTGTCAGTGGGTGGAACAGCGGAGGAAGGCCTTTTGGGAGAGGGCTCCTCTGAAAAGTCGTCACCACCATCCCTAGCCCTTTTCTCACCAAGCAGATCACCGCCATTCACTTCCCCTGCCTCTTAAAAAACGGCGCCATCAGCCTGGTCCGGCATGGAAGTACCCGCTGCGGCCGCAGCATCGCTTGTCGGCGTACATCTCGTTGCCCAGCAGCAACATTAACAGTGGGCAGAAGACCAGCATCTTTGACAGACAAAGCCTCTTGCCGAACGCCCATGTCGGAATGCCTCCTAGTGCGGCCAGAGGTTTTTGACTTCTCTCTCCTCCTCTTCAGAAGCTTGTTAGGATCGGATGAGTGCATTTGCGCCAGCTCCCTCTCCTCTTCCATGGTCAAATCTACAACAAAAGAAGGGGAACAAGGTTATAAGACGAGGACTAAATGACAAATTAATGCTAGGAAAAAGAGTTAGAAAGCATACATCCTACAACTTCCCTAAATTTCAAGCACAGCTCGTCTTGAGTCTGACACACCCCACAGTCCCGATAGAAGACAAAGTTGGGATGAACAACCCAATCAGGAAATCGGCTACCCCTATTAACAGTTACCATCGTCTCAACACCAGCCCACAGCTCCGGCATCACACCAACCTGGACGTAATAGCCATGATTGGTCTCCAATGCTGACCATTCCAGCTGCTGAACTGAAGCGAACTCAGTTAACCGTTGGACTAAAGCGTTGCTCCAGGGAGCTTTGTAGCAAGACTCCGGCACCTCAGGGGTGTGGTTTGGAACGGGGAATTCCCAGCCAAGACGGCTCTCGACTTTAATGACATGGTTATTCCAGCCCGATACCTTGCTCACCGAGCTCGAGATAGGAGCGATAATCTTGGGACGCCTTTGCCTACTCCTCAGAGTCAGAACCTGAGTGGTCTCATTAAAGATACCCTAAAAAAATTGGTATAAGGCCCACGGATACGGCTCGAAGCACAAGCTACGGCAGAGAAATATGAAAGAAGTATGATATCTAACGGCATTAGCACCTAGCATAGCTGGAACAGCCTGCCAGTCCTCCAGGAATTCACAAATAAAGGGATCGAGGGGTAGGTGGAGTCCTAATTCAAACTGCTTAAAAAAGAAGGCCACCTCAGTAGGGTTCAGATAAAAGGCTGCTTTTTCCTCACTAGTGCTCAGGGCGGAAGCATGCTGATACACTAAGTCATAATCCTCACGGGAGATCCTGCAGCTATCATATAAATAAGTTATCATCTCGGCCCCAGCCTTGGGTTGTTTTGGTTTGGAAGGGCCTGCAGTATTCCCTCTACGGCCAAGGTTCCTATGGCCTCGACCTCGGTCCCCCTCACGAACATCATCTCGGAATTGATCAACTATTCTGGCAGAAGTGCTCTCCCTCGACATAGCTGCAGAGGAAAGAGGGAGGTTAACATTAGAAATCAAGATAGGAGCTGCATTTACCCCCCTCTCCTCATTCATTGAAGCCGAGGGGAGCACCCTGTCTTCAGACAGTATATAATGGGAGGAAATGTGGGTCAGAAGGTCAGGCAAAGATGAAACAATCATTAGGTTGGGATTCATCACTCCTAAACGATCGAAGCGACGACTGTCAATCGGCCATTCTACAATTCCGGCAAACGCTTTATGCGCTACAAGAAAATCTCTAATTTCACTTAAAGGCACCAAAAACCAAGGGCCGTTGATCCTCCGATAAATCCTAGGTTGGTTCTGTGAATGCCCAAGCGAGCCGGTAGAAAGTCATCGACAGACATACCCACACCGGAATAGCGTGAGGCAAGAATCGCCGGAGCAAATGGGGAGTAACAAAGAGAAATAGAAAGGCGAAAGAGATAGGGGGATACATGGTTAGATGCTTCGAGCGAAAAATGGCGAAATGTGAGCGAAAAAGGAAAGGAATTCTGAGTCGCCGGTGAGCGCCAACCGAAATCGAACAGTGTCTCCGGATCGCCGGCTGATTGTCTGGTGGATAAACCCTAACGTGAGAGCTTTGACGGTTCAAGTAAAAAGGTAAAAAGGGGGTTTAGGGATTTCAATCGTTTGAAATTCGTGGGTCAATTAATAGTCTGAGAAATTGACTCCCACTCGTCCAAAATCTCGCGAAAATCTCGTGACAAATAGCGGATTATACACGTCACCACACTAAACCATCATTGCCTACAATTAAGGCTAGTGGTTCTCTCATAAAGCAGACGTCTCTTCACTCACTCTCCACCGCCCAATGTCAGTGACATCACCATTTCATGACATCATGAGTCTGGGGAATGGTGAACGGCCAAGAGGTTGCCAGCATAAGACCGACATGAGCACAACAACACCACGGTTTTAATCAAGCCCAGACCAAAACTTAGGAAGGCTATTAACAAGGGTATCTAACACCGACTTAACCAAGTGGTCGGAATTCGTTGAAGATCGACATCCAGAGTCAAGTGGTGTTAATACAAACCTGAAACAAAAAGTGCAGTAAGCCAAAAGTCATCAAAGCATAACATAGACAAATATTCTGGACAAAGCAAAGGCTAAAAACGCAAAAGCTGGTTTCATTGATATAGATATACAAAAAAGGACCCCCACAATGAGGTTGGGGGCTTGACCTTCACAAAATCAAAAGAAGAGCTGCGGGATCATGCTAGTTTCAAGACTCAAGAAAGATCGCAATCTTGATCTTGTTCTTCATTGCCTTCTTCTTCCCATTCATCATCTCCATCGTACCCATATTCATCAATGATGATGGGTTCTAGGTCATCATCATCTTCGTCATCATCCTCGTCCTCATCCTTTGACTCTTCTGCACTAGAGTCGTCGGAGAATTCAACGACGGGGTCCGGCTCCGAGTATTCGCCATTACTATCGGACGGAGATTCTTCCGCCGGAAAAGATGAACGTTTCTTGGATGGAAACATTGAGTCATCGCTGCTCCAAGAATCATAGTTCTCAGCTTGATCTTCTGATTCAGTACTAACCTCTTCTGGGAAGGCGTTGTTATAAACCCTTTTGGGAGCCATGTGAAGATTTCTTGAAGGGTCTCAAAGAAAGAAGAAATTTGGAGGAGAGGGATATCAAGAAGCAGACCTTATGTAACCCCAGAATATGAGGGGGTGTAATATCTACTTCGGTAATGAGGAAGGCACAATTAATGTATACCACTCTCCAAGAGGAGTAATGATTTCTCCTGCAATAAATTATGATGAGGTCAGCATATCCGAGTAAGGATTTAGCGGCTGACTACCAAATCAACAATAAATGCAGCACAGAGCAGGTACAAGGGGCACAGTTCCTACTCGGCATGCCGAGATAGAAACTCAGGGGCCACTGAACGACATAAACCGACTTAGTTAATTGCGACCCATAAACTCTGGGCTCACATACCTTAAGGCCCAACCTAAGAAGCTCATAATCTTATATGCCGAGATACATCAGGCCGAACAGGCAGCCCTTGCCTAGGTCGAGTTCAAGAGGCCCAATCCTTAGCCGGTCTCCAGGGCGAGCCGAGTTGGGTTACGGGCCGACATACGCCAATAATCTTCCTTATTCACGGGAGTCCACTTACAGAGTTTGATTACAACTCTAACAGTGAAGATCCTTATCTAAACAAGGATATCTCTTATACCAGATAACAGGATATCATCCATCCTTATCCGGAGTCTATCTCCAAGGAATGCAAGTCCTACATCAACACGGGCATCCTAGCTTCTCTGACAAGTTAGGATTCATTCACCCGCGCCTATAAAAACAGGTCCTCACAACAGGAGAAGGGTAATGAACTTTTGGCTCTAAATTAGTCAATTGATTTCTCTATTTCCAATCACCCATATTCTTACTCTCACGCCGGAGGGCCTTTGCCGGTGAAGCCCCGGCGCAGTTCACGTTTGTTCATTGTGTGCAGATCCGGACCGGGAGATCTCATTGCTGGATTTATCCGAACCGCTAGACGGAGGGCTGATCCGACACGTTTTTTGCTACATCATATTCCTCTATAGTTAAGTAAATATACATTATACATTTTGAAATACTTAAATACAACATTAATATTATGAGTAACCATTTCCTTGTAACGCACATTTACTCTATCTCTAGTTTCTTCCAACTTCTTCCTTGATTTTTCCATTGATCTTGTAAGTTCTTCTCCAATTAAACACTCTTTTTAATCCAAATTTGGATTTAGATTTAGACAGAGATCTTTCTCTCTCTAAATCTACTTCCAGATCTGGTTACTTCTCACTTTTTGTTTTTAAGTTTTTTATTTCAGTTTTATAATAATTGAAGAGGCATATTATTGAAATTGAAATGATGTTTGATCAATTGTATTCTCACCATTGTGGGAGCCTTTGCATTCTCTCCGTTGTGGGAGCCTTGTATTTTTCTTCTGTTTCTCGTCAATCGTTGTGGAATCATCAGTGGAGGATGATAGCATCAGTGTTCTAAAAAACGCTAGGCGGGGCCGAAAAATTAGCACATTTTTAATAATTTTTTATAAATATATAGTATGTAGTTATTCAAACCATAGTAATTTTAATGTGCGGAAATCTTAGTAATATTAATATATTTTTGTTATAAAATCAAGATAATCGACTACTTTAACTAACTTTTTTTTTGAACAAGTTTTTACTAACTTTTTAAAATGTGTAAAGCTAGATTTTTTTTGCTTATATTTATGGCCTGATTGGAGTAGTATATTAATAAAATATTAACAAATCTTTTTTTCACTGAATCAGCCGAAAACCGCCTAAGCCCGCCTAAACTTGCCTAGGCCCGCCTAATTCCGCCTAGGCCCGCCTAAATCTGCCTAAATCCGCCTAGCCCGCCTACCACCAATCCCGCCTAGGTCCGCCTAGCGCCTAATTTGGTCGATTTGATAAAAGTCGCGGCGGACCACCCCCGTCTAGCGCCTAGGCGCCCGTCTTTTAGAACACTGGATAGCATGGCTTGGAAAGTTTGGTTGACAATTTATTGCTAACCCAGAGGCCTTACATCATAGTATTTTCATCATCTCTCTTCTTGCATTTTTAATGTATTTGTAACTGCTATTGTAGTGAATGATTATATTTGGGTTGAGTCTATGATATTTGTAGAGAACCTACTCATATTTTTGTGCTATTGTCCTTAATTTAATGGCAGATTTATTTCGGAAAAAAATACAACATTAATAGTGCATCAATTAAAATGACATTAACACCGTCATTATCATATACTCCCTCCGTCCCAGCTCACTTGACACTTATTTTTATTTTGGGCTGTCCCAGCTCACTTGACACTTCCCAAAATATCATACTTTTTATAATTTTATATTCACTCTACCCCACCACTCATTCCATCTCTTCATTTTCCACCACTCAATTTATTCAACCAACACTACTATTTACCCCACTCATTCTCTCTTCATTTTCTACCACACATTTTCTTTATTTTATTCATTCTCCTTAATTATTGTGCCCACCTCATGAGTGTCAAGTGAGGTGTGACTGAGGGAGTATTATAATTTAAGATTTTATTTACTAAATCAAATACCATGACAACACAGATAAGACAAGCGAAGGGGAAAGTAGAACAAAGATTGTAAAAATCGATTGGAAACCACTAAGCATTTATAATTACCATGACAAAAGTTGTTGGAGCTCCGGAAATCTTATATATATATATTAAAGTTGGTGAAGAGGGATGTGGTGTTGCCATGTGTACAAGTCATGGGGGAATGATGAATTTGGTGATGCCACATCAAATCTACCCTAATAAATAAGTGACTTTTCGTTTTTTTTTCTATTAGCTAATAACTTTTCGTTTTTTTTTCTATTAGCTAATAGTATTAGCTAATAATATTAGTTACTAAATGAGGTATCTATTATAGTTAACTATTATAATAAATAATACATATAATAGTAATAGTTACTGTAATAAGTAGCTATTACTTATAATAGTAATAGTAACTATAAAAGTTAGTTAACTTTTATAGTTACTATTACTATTATAAGTAATAGTTACTATTATTGTTAACTATTATAGTAACTATTATAGTAACTATTACTATAATAAGTAATAGTTACTTATTATAGTAAATATTATTATTATAATTACTACTTATTATAATAGTTATTATATAAATTAACTATTATATCTAACTATTAATAATTAACTATTTATTTAATAATTATATTTAACTATTAATAGTTAACTATTATAATTAAAATTATATACTCCATTATTATGATTGATAATTAACTAATATTATTAAATAAAAATATAAACGAACAAAATATAATAAAATTAATAATTAGTTACCCGTGCATGACACGGGTTACCCACTAGTACTGTGTATTACCACCGTATCGTTTATGGAAAAGAGCGTATTTCCATTGACACCGGTGCCGAGGCTGGCCCTGTGCGCAAGAGTAAGACCAATATTACCAATATTGGATTGTCCTTATATATTTTTTTATTTTATTTTTTTAAAGCAAACGATAAAATTATTTCATTCACAATTGAAAAACAGATGGCACACCACAAAAGTTGGAGGCTCGTCATCAAATTTTAATAGCAGTTCCATTTCGTAACCTACAACAATGATTGATGACGCCAAAATCTGGTTGGATCAGCCTTCGTCGAGCGGTTCGGATAATCCCAGCGACAGTTCTTGATGGCCGGATCTGCACACACGAAACAAACGTAAACTGCACCGGGGCTTCACCGGCGAAGGCCCTCCGGTGTAAGAATAAGGATATGGGTGATTAGAAATAGAGAAAATCAATTGACTAGATTAGAGCCAAAAGTTCGTTACCCGTTTCCTGTGTAGAGGACCTGTTTATATAGGCGTGGGTGTATGAGTTCTGACTTGCTAGGAAAGCCAGGAAGCCCGTGGTGATGTAGGACTCATATTCCTTGGAGATAGACTCCTGATAAGGATGGATGATATCCTGTTATCTTGGTTCAGATAAGGACTCTTAATTTTAGAGTTGTAGTATAACTCTGTAAGAGGTTTCCCAACGATAATGGGAAGTTTCTAATGTAAGTCGGCTCGTCATCTAACTCGGCTCATTAATGAGGCCGGCTAGGGATTAGGCTGCTCGGACTCGGCCTAGGCAAGGACTGCCTGCTCGGCCTTACTGATGTCAGCCTATGAGAAGATGGGCCTTATTGTACGAGCCTTATGATGTATGGGCCCAGAGTTTATGGGCCCCATTTAACCAGGTCGGTTTATGTCGTTCAGTGGCCCCCGTGTTTCTATCTCGGCATGCTGAGTAGGAACTGCTTTTGTACGTGCTCTGCCACTTCATTTAATCTGATTTGACAGCCAACAACCAATATCCCCAAGGGTTTAGATTTCCTGACGTCATGCTGATTTTCTTACAAATGAAATCATTGTTCTTCTTGGAAAAGGAACACTTCATTAATTGCGCCATCATTAGGAGGGGTATAAATACTCCACCCCTTTATATTTTGGAGATATAAATAAATAGACAATCTGCATATTGGTTTTTTATATCACTTTCACTTTCAAGAATTCTTCAAAGGCTTTTCAAGAACATTCTAAATTTCTCGAAAATTCAGAGATGGCTCCGAAGAGGAAATACGATGACGCGTTCCTGGAAGAAGTGAGTACCGAATCAGAACGTCAAGTTTATCATGATTCCTCGAGCAGCGACGATTCAATGTTCCCAACCAAGATACGTTCATCTTTTCCGGCGGAAGAATCACCGTCCGATAGCAATGGTGAATACTCGGAGCCGGACCTTGCTGATGAATTCTCCGGCGACTCTAGTGCAGAAGAGTCAGAGGATGAGGACGAGGATGATGATGATGAAGATGATAGTGAGGATGATCCTGAACCCATCATTATTGATGAATATGGGTATAATGGAGACGTTGAATGGGAGGAGGATAATGCAGACCAAGATCAAGATTATGATTTTTCTTGAATCTTTAATTAGGATGACTTAGTAATAGATTTTTCTCATGTACAGGTCAGGCCCCCGACCTTGTTGTGGGGGTCTTTTTGCTAAATACATATTCTGGGGTTTAATCCTTTGCCATCTTTGCTCCGATTTTGATTTGATTTCATAGTTTGAACTCCTTGCGTTTCGCATGACCTTGAATTTTCCCACTACCACTACCTTTTACATGATGTCGCTATAAACTAATGCAGACCATCTGATCTTAGTTGACATGTCGGCATGGAAGGCATTTGCATCTGTCGTTCAACCATAACTTCAATCATCGCCTGACATCGACCTATCCTGACCTTTTCTCATCTCGGTCTCGTCTCATTATACCATTAAGGATGTCGGTCCCTAATTGTGACGTCAGTTACGCCTATGCGCCGAACCCCTCAATGTCGATCCAGGCGTCTGAAATGTTTGTGATTTTTGAAGCCGACTGGCATTCTTGCTGTAGATCTCGGCTTGCCACGTGTCAATCTTGCATTGGCAGTCCGTTCGTGTTTTCCAAACGACGGTTACTTCAAATGTTTACCCTTCCCTTCGTATGGCGCGTGTCAGTGATGGGACATTTGCCTCGAAAACGTGGCCCATTAATTACGCATCATGATGAGTTTATGGGTGTACGTGCAACCCATGGGTTACGGGTACAGCCGGGTTGGCCCAAATCATCCCTATCCGACCCGTCTTATATACACATCCCAAAAAAACCCTCAGCTTCATATTTTCAAATTTCCCCCAGAGAAACAGTCCCTCCGTTTTCCGGCGAGTTCTTCACCATTTCCGATTTCCGTTGCAAAGTTCTCCATTCGGCTCCGATCGTCTTCATTTACTCCGTTGGCCAAACCTTTTCGCCCGATCAAATTTCCGACAAAGGTATCCTTCTGACTTCTTCGCCCTTTTCCCTCTTTCCGCCATTGTTGAGGTTCTTGGACTTTTAAGCTCTTATTTCCCGTGTCTGAGTAGTCTTTAGAAAATTTTAGTTGTTCCTCTTGATATGCCCGATATTCCTCACCTTGACCCCAACGCTATGTTTGGTTTCTATGAGCGAAATAATAGGATTTATATGTTGTCAGAAGGAATTTGGAAAATGTTGTCACTAATGGCAATAAGTGACTTATTGTTTTTGAATAAGACCCCTAGGAACGATGTAAAGTATCCTTCAGGTCTGTTTGCCCCCAAGGCCCTTCCAGGTTGTGCTGATGGCGTCATACTCCTGAATACCCTTGACGCTGTTATAGACCACATTTTTCTTCATTATGTTAAATATAAATCAGCCTTTTGATCCCGTTTTGAGGGTCCTTCCTTGGCCCCAGTAGTCGAATCGGGGGGGGGGGGGAAGGTCACCTCGTCCTCGTCACGGGATGATTCTAACCCCTTGGTTGCTGCAGGTATGGCCGAGGAAGGTGTTTTCGGGAGGATAGTTGATCGGTTTGATGATGAAGCTGTGACTTCTAGGAGAGGTCGGGATGGGGCTGGTCCCTCAGGGTCAAGTCGGCCTAAGCATCCTATTGGTGGGGATGCTATGATTAGGGACCTTTACGAGAATTTTGGAGTAGATAGACGAGAGTTCAAATTGTTCTATAGCAACGCCCGACCCTTCTCCTCTGACGCCGAGGTTAAACAATTTTATTATGATGATGCCCTCCTCCCTTTTTTCTATAAACAGTTTCAGCTTGGGCTTCGGCTCCCCCTTGACCCCTTCATTAATGAATTTCTTGAGGAATGGAACATCGTGCCGGCCCATCTAGGTGCTAACGCGGTCAGGTATCTTACCGGCTTCATAATACTTTGCCGTGGTCTCGGCTTTGAACCGTGCATGTCCGCTTTTTTCCATTTCTTCCAATCGTCATATAATTCCTCCACCAGAACTATTACCATCAAGTCTGAGCCCAACAAACCCAAGCTCATGGTTCCTATCTCGAGTTTCGTGAATAAGGTGACGGGCTGGAATAAGCATGTGATCAAAGTGGAAAGCCGTCAGGGTTGGGAGTTCCTAGGCCCGGACCGCAATCCTGTCAAGCCTAAGGTGGTTCACCGTCCGGATTGGAGTGCCGCCTTGATAAAGAGGTTGGAATTGTTTGCTGCTACTGCCACTCTGGATTGGTCCCGGACCGAGATTGATTTCAAATTCCACGTAGAGGCCGGTCTGATGAGGGGGCCGATTGGTGGAGTTAAGCCGAGAGTTGTAGTGGAAAGGGGGCGTCGACTCCTGGATTGGGTTGTTCACCCAGATCTCGTCTTTTATTCTGATTGCTTTGTGTGCAAGGCCGAGGCCGACAAGTGTCTCAAGGCCAGAGATATTATAGGATGTAATTTCTTTTCCATGCTTCTTTGTCTTCCCTGATTGTTTCCATTCGTCTTTTTAACTTTCTCTTCTCGTGCAGATCTTTCCATGGAGGATGTCCAGCTTATCGAAGAAGAGGAACTCGACCCCGCCATGGCGGCGAGAAGGAAAAAACAACTATCTCGTACCCGGGGTATTGAAAAGCGTCATGCCGACATGGCATCCAGGCAGGAGGCACTGCAGGCCCAAGGAGTCGCCAACATTCCCACGGGCCCCCTGTCATTCAAGTTGGAGCCGGCGGAGAAGAGGTGGAGGTCGAGACTCTTGAAAAGGAAACCGGGATGGAGAATGCTGATCAGTCACAGGAACACAGTCGAAGTCTTGTTGAGGAGGAAATCGACCAGGCGGGTCGTCGGGATAAGAGGCCCAGAGCAGAAGGTGAGGACGATTTAGATCCCCCACCCAAGAGAACTCCTACTCGTGGCTCAGCCTCGGCTTCGGGTCCTTCTGAGGTCGAGATCAATGATCTGGCTCATGCTCTTGGCAATGTTGTGATCATTCCAGATATTGATGATTCCATTCGCTCTGGTCCTGCTCTCAAACTCGGTGCGGCCGTCATGAAAAGGGCCATGAATCAAAGGACTATTCAAAGATTGGTGGAAACCCGTCCGACCTCCACACAGCTTCGGAACCGCAAGGGCCTACTTATCAGTGAGGTACTTTGTATTTCATTGTTTGTTGATTAAAATGTTTTTCTTTTGACGTCTTGATCTTTCCTTTGTAGCTTGCCTCCATTGCCCAGCATGAATATGCGTTGATGCAGCTTGCCATAAGCAACGCTAGGAAATGTGAGGACGAGGTCGCGTCTCTTCGTGTTTCCAATGATGAGCTGAAGGCCAAAGTAGAAGCCCTTGAGAAGGAGAAGGCTTCATTTGAAGCAGAGTTGAAGAAGGCAGTTGATATGTCGGCGGAGGCTCATGAGATGGTTCGTCGGGCCGAGACGGTGATGAGAACAGCCAAGGAGGAGACTGCTGTGGCGAGGGCCGATCTGGAGAGAGAACGTCAACGAGCGGAGGGCCTTGTGTTAGAGAAAAATGCTGCGGAGGAGAGGCTGGTCCAATTGGAGGAGAGCATTCCGAGTCGGGAGATGCGGGCGGTGGAGGCTTTCAAGAAGGGTGCGGCAATGAAGGCAGCCATTCAAGATGAAGTCGGCACTACCTACAATGATTTCTGGTCTAATCTGTCTCGCCTTCTCTGGATAGACCCCGAAGTTGATATAACTCTTGACAAGCTCGCACGCCTCTACAACCAGGATGCTTACGGTGTTGAGGCACGGGCTGCCCACTCCTTAATTCCGTTTTCTGACAAGGGCCTGAGGGTGATCCACAGCCGAGATCGAAAAGAGGGTAACCCCCCGTGGGTGCCTCCGCCTGTCGAGAAGGGGAATCTTGACGAGCTGATTGCCAGTGTTGAAGAGGAGACTGACGCCGACATTGATTAGTCTGACCTTAACCTCGTTTTTGTTTGTATCTGATGGCCGGTTTGGCCCCAAAACAATGT
Source organism: Campanula takesimana (assembly GCA_026119855.1). NCBI lineage: Eukaryota > Viridiplantae > Streptophyta > Magnoliopsida > Asterales > Campanulaceae > Campanula > Campanula takesimana. The sequence continues at coordinate 359,463 of JAOWBW010000780.1, read as the reverse complement.
TTTTTAGTATTTATTTTGCTCGGCCTGGCGTTTGCTGGGGGAGTTTTAACACTCGAAATCCTTGGGGTTAGTATTTATCTGCCCGTGCCCGGTGTTGGCGGGGGGCGTAAACACTTAATTGTTTGTAAGGATTTGTATTCCTTGGTTTGTGTTTATCCCGTCTTGTTCCAGTTGCTTTTCCTCGATTTGAGGCGTCAATAGTCCGAAATGACGATGCATGCTAACCGGTTTGGGCTAGGCTGTAGGCCGTGGTCGATCACCGTTAATGCCGTGTCGAACATCTATTGCTCGGTTTTGATACGTTAAGTCTAACCGTTAGGACCGACTCAAGTCATCTTATGTGCTAGTTGTTAGAACTAGGCTTTAGAAGTTATGCATAAGTGTGCTCGTCAACTTCGTTAGGGTGCTAGCTATTGAAACTAGGCTTTAGAAGTCATGCTTTTAAGTATGCTCATCGACTTCGTTAGGTCGCTAGTTATTGAAACTAGGCTTTAGAAGTTATGCATAAGTGTGCTCGTCAACTTCGTTAGGGTGCTAGTGATTGAAACTAGGCTATAGAAGTCATGCTTTAAGTGTGCTCATCGACTTCGTTAGATGATCTCGGCGTTGTAAATAACGCTAAGACCGTGTTATACACTATAATCCGAGCTTGATGTAAATGAAATAAAGGAAATTTTATTGATAAAATCAAACTAAGACAACTAGATATCAACTATAAAATCTAAAACTGCAAAATCTGAAAAGGAATAAATTGCTAACCGAGGTGCTAATGATAGTATTTTCTCAGGTGTTCGGAATGCCATGGGTGTTTAAGCTCTTTTCCTTCCGGAGTTTTGAGCATATAGGTCCCTTCCCGTATAATGTGGGTGATGATGTAAGGGCCTTCCCAGTTTGGCGAGAGCTTAATTTGTTGTGCCTTCAAGTGTGTCGACTCAATTTTTCTGAGTACCCAGTCACCGACCTCAAAGGTTCTCTTTTTCACTTTGCTGTCATGGTAGGCCTTGGTTCTTTGCTTGTAATTGATCGACGACTACAAGGACTACTTGGAGAAGGGACAACTTCCTGAGGACGAGTTAGAGGCCAAATCGATCAAAAAGAAGACGGCAAGATACATGGTCTGGAATGGCATCCTGTACAGAAGGTCATTCTCTAGACCTCTCCTTAGATGTGTTGCGCCAAAAAGCACCGAGAAACTCTTCGCCGAGGTACATGGGGGAGTTTGTGGGGGACACCCGGGGGCCAGAACCCTTGCCGATAAGATCATCACGCTTGGATACTATTGGCCAAATATGAGGGAGGATGCCCAAGCCTATGTAAAGAGGTGTGACAAATGTCAACGCTACTCCGACTTACCCAAAGTACCTACCGTAGAGCAAAGCTTGGCCATACCAACATGGCCATTCGACATGTGGGGAGTCGACATCATCGGACCGTTCCCATTAGCCAAAGGGAGCAACAAATATGTAATTGTGGAAGTTGATTACTTCACCAAGTGGAGGCGAAACCACTAGCAAAGATCACTGAAGAGAATGCCATCAACTTCATCCATGATTACATATGGTGTCGGTTTGGCGTGCCACACACTATAGTGACGGACAATGGCCTCCAATTCTCTGATGCTTTCACCGAGGAGATGAATAGGTTGGGAGTCAAGCATAAGAAGTCGTCAGTCAGCCATCCTCAAGGCAATGGACAGGCCGAAGCCGCCAACAAACTGGTCTTGAGAGCACTCACCAAGAATTTAGAAGGCAGTTAAGGAAAGTGGCTGGACGAACTCCCCCTAGCTTTATGGGACGTCCGTACAACCACTCGGGGGCCAACTGGGGAAACACCCTTCGCTATGACTTACGGTTCAGAAGCAATGGCGCCAGCCGAGATGGCCTTGCCGACTTTCAGAGTAACCAACTATGACGAGGTCATTAATGAATACAACCGACTACTGGATCTAGACCTAGTTGACGAAAAAAGGCTAACCGCCCAACTCAGAATGATCAATTACAAGCAAAGAACCAAGGCCTACCATGACATCAAAGTAAAAAAGAGAACCATTGAGGTCGGTGACTGGGTACTCAGAAAAATTGAGTCGACACACTTGAAGGCACAACAAAATAAGCTCTCGCCAAACTGGGAAGGCCCTTACATCATCACCCACATTATACGGGAAGGGACCTACATGCTCAAAACTCCGGAAGGAAAAGAGCTTAAACACCCATGGCATTCCGAACACCTAAGAAAATACTATCATTAGTACTTCGGTTAGCAATTTATTCCTTTTCAGATTTTGCAGTTTTAGATTTTATAGTTGATATCTAGTTGGCCTCTAACTCGTCCTCAGGAAGTTGTCCCTTCTCCAAGTAGTCCTTGTAGTCGTCGATCCATGTCCTTTCCTCATCATCTAAGAGCAAAATCTCCAGTCTCTCATAAGCAGGCTGGTCGGTGTAGATGATCAGGGGGTCCGAGTCCTCAGTTGTTGCCATCTTTGAAAGCAGATCGGCTTCCAGGTTGTATTCTCTACCGACTTGCCGTATATCCCAGAACTCAAAGTTCTTGGTCAGGTTTAGGACGAGGTATTTGTACTTGGTCAGGATGTGGTTTTCGGTGTTGTATTCCTCTTTAACTTGATTCACCACCAGTTGGGAGTCGCTGTATGCTACCAATCTTGTTGCACCAAAGAACTTAGCTCTTTCAAGTCCCAGGATTAGGGCCTCATATTCAGCCTGATTATTTGAGGCAGGGAACTTGAACCTGATAAAATCACGTGCAACATGCTCGCCGGCAGGGCTAGTCAAGTAGACCCCGGCACCGCTTCTTCCTTGGGTAGTTGACCCGTCGGTGTATAGGACCCAACAGTTGGGCGGTAGTTCTTCCAAGGGCTCTCTATACATAGGGAACTTCCTTTTTCGGGTGGTCGCCATATGTTCACTTGTAAAGGTGGTCTTGACTAAGAAGTCAGCAAGAGGTTGGGCCAGAAGAGTTTTCCTCGGCTTGTAGGTTATATCGAACTCGGTCAGTTCGATCGACCAGTTAAGTAGACGTCCTGAGCTGTCCATCTTGTGAAGTATTTTTCTTAGAGGAGCATTGGTATAGACCGTGATGGGATGAGCCGAGAAGTAGGCTCGTAATTTTCTGGCTGCAATTACCAAGGCATAAGCAATTTTCTTGGCATTGAAGTACCTGCTCTCGGTATCTGACAGTGCCTTGCTGACATAGTAGACCGATTTCTGGATACCGCTTTCTTCTCTAACCAGCACGGCTGCTACGGCTCGGTCGGCTGCTGCTAAGAAGACGTACAATGTCTCACCCATGACCGGGCTACTAAGTAGGGGTGGAGAGCCGAGGTAGTCTTTCAGTTTCTGGAACGAGGTCGAGCACTCTGGCGTCCAAGCAAAATCCTTTGTTCTCTTCAAGGCTTTGAAAAAGGGGAGGGATTTTTCTGCCGATTTAGCAATAAACCTACCGAGTGATGCTACTCTCCCATTCAACCTTTGAACTTCTTTGATACAAGTCGGCTCCCTCATATCGATCAATGCTTTGATCTTTTCTGGATTAGCCTCGATGCCTCGCTGAGAAACCATGAAACCTAGAAACTTGCCCGCCGTAACCCCGAAGACGCACTTGCTAGGGTTGAGCTTCATATTGTTAGCTTTTAAGTTGTTAATGGTTTCCTCCAGATCTGGTATATGGCTGCCGATCTTGGTCTTGATCACCATGTCATCAATGTAGGCCTCCATATTCCGGCCTATCTGATATTTGAAGACCTTGTTCACCATCCTCTGATACGTGGCTCCTGTATTCTTTAAGCCGAACGGCATCATGACGTAGCAGTATGCGCCGCCTGCAGCTTGAAAAGCCGTCCTTTCTATGTCGTCCTCGGCCATTTTTGACTTGATGATAGCCAGAGTAGGCGTCCAAGAAACTGAGGGTTTTATGGCCGGCAATGGAGTCTACGAGCTTGTCAATCCTGGGGAGGGGATAGCTATCTTTGGGACAGGCCTTGTTCAGGTCCGTAAAGTCCACGCACATCCTCCATTTTCCATTGTGCTTCTTTACCATGACGACGTTTGCAAGCCACTCGGGGTATGTTGCCTCTCTTATGATGCCGGATTTGAGGAGTTTATCGACCTCGGTCTCAATTTCTTTTTCCTTATCGGTAGAGAAGACTCGTCTTGTCTGTTTGACCGGTTTGAAGAACTTGTCGACTTCTAGTTTGTGGAGAGCGACAGCTTCCTTTACTCCCACCATGTCATCTACTTTCCAGGCAAATACGTCCAAATTGTTTTGGAGTAGGGAAATGAGCTCTTCTCATTCTTGTTGGGAGAGTTGCTTCCCAATCTTCACTTTCTGATCTGGATAGTCTGGGTTGATGACGACCTCGTCTAACTGATCCACTGGTTTAAGTTTGGGGCCGTCTCTGAATTCTAGGGTCTCGACAATGATCTGCTTGACCTTCTCTTTGTCCTCTCCTTTCAAACTTAGGTTTTCCATGTCCAACAGTTTCTCGATCTCGGTCTCCATATCAGTCGGCTGTGTGGCCCCCGAGCTTGGGACGACGGCGAGAGCCAAGTTGTCCGAAGCTATGTTCATCGAGATGCATCCGAAACCGTCTAAGCCGTATGTAACCTCGGCCTTAGTCGGGACGTCGTTGTCAAGAATAACCCACTCTTCAGGTTCATCTTCAACAGTCGCCAATATAACACCAATATGTGGCGTCGAGGTTGTAACCATGGTTGATTTTGAAACCGTGATTCTTTTATCAGGAGTATCAATCTCCATCTTGGCCTTTGCTTTCCTGGACTTCATCACATGCTCCAAAAAATCTCTCGGCGACCCTGGGACGCACCCAATTCCAGCCGGGGTGGGGAACTTCACCCTTTGGTGAGGGAGGGAGGCAACCAGACCCAACTTTCCTTGACTGGGTGCGCCTAGGATAGCATGGTAATCACTGTCTAGATCCATGACTATGAAGGTGACCGTGGCCGAGGTTTTGTAGGGGTGAGTGCCAACTTCCAAGAGTAAGTCGACGGTTCCTTTGGCATCGGCCTTATGATTAGTGAACCCCTCTAGCCTTCCATTATATGGGGTCAGCATTGTATCGGGAAGTTCCATCTCTTTAAAGGTGAGATAGTATAGCACATCCTTGGCCGCTCCGGAGTCTATGAGGAGCCTGTCCGACTCGCAATTATCAATGCGGCCTGTGATGACCAATGGTTGTTCTCTCATTGCACGGTTTCCCCCCAACTCATTCGGAGAAAAACTGATCACTTCCTCCCTCTCATGGATCCAGGGAGGGATGTGGAAGACTTTACTTAGCTCGTAAATCTGCTCCTTGAGTTTCTTGTTTGATGGAATTTCCTCTCTGATCACGCCTATCAACCTAGCCCGAGGTGGTCTGTCGACCTGGTCATTGTTTTTGTCTTCTTCCCTTGGGCGTTTATTGTCCTTGGTCATGAACTGATTGAGCTTGCCCTGGTCGGCCCATTTCTGCAGAATCTTCTTCAAGGCAAAACAGTTCTCGGTGTCGTGACCGTTATCTCTGTGATAGGAGCAATACTTTGTGGTATCACTCGGGTATTTCGGGTTGTCTTTTAGAGGCTTGGGGTTGGGAAGATCCACCAGATTCATGATCTCAGAGATCGGTTTATTGAATGTGGTGAATATCTCGGTCCCCCTGGTCCTGTTTTTGCCTTTGCCGTTTCCCCCGTTGGTCCCCTGGGACGAGTTCCCGTTATGCGACTTGTCATGATCTCGCTCTCGTTCCTTATGACCATATAACGTCTTTTTTTTCTCCTCGGTGATGGCCGTAGCGTAAGCAAGGTGGTACAACTCGGCTTTTGTGAGGGGCTCTCTGACCGACAATTCATAAGTTAGCTGCACTGACCTGTGACCATTCGTGAAGCATACAATTATCTCCCTGTCGGTCAGGCGTTCTTATATTGAGTCGGCAAGGTCCCTAAACCGGTTGTAGAAGCTCAGGGTGGACTCGTTTTTGCTCTGAACCATGTTGGCTAGGTCAGACAACCTTTTCTTCCGTGCACCAGCGGTAGCAAAATATTCCAAAAATTGCGATTTCAACTTGGCAAAGGAATTGATGCTGCTTTTCTCAAGGTCCATGAACCAGGACCGAGCTGCCTTCGTTAAGGTGCTTGCAAAGGCCTTGCATAGCACGTCATACTGATTGGACACTAGGGCCATGGTGGCCTCAAAGGCTTGGATGTGATCCAGAGCATCGGCGTTGCCGGAGTATTTGTCTAGATGTGGGAGCTTTAACTGCGGATTAGGTGGTGCATCCTTAATCCTTTGCGCGAAAGGGCGCATAACATCGTAGTCATTATTGGGCTTCCTGTGCCCCTGATTCATCATCTCAATGTTGTTGAGCCTTTCTCTAAGGTCGACAATGTCCCTTGTGCTGAATGCCGAGGTATGACTGGAACTGACTATGCTTCGATCTCGGCGTCTCCTTTCACCTTGGATTGGTTCAAGGCGATGTCTTGGAGGAGTACGGCGAGGTGGAGTGTGTCGGGTGGATCCAGCCGGGGTGGTGTGCACCTTGGTGGATCCTGTCTGAGAGGTGAATGACGTCGGGCGTCCCCACGACGTCTTTCCTCTATAATTCTCACTCCAGGAGATTCATCTTCTTGTTCTTCCCGACGGCGATTAATGTGGTCTCTCAGGTCTCCATCTAGATTGAGTCTTCCTAACCGTCCGTCTTGGCGACTTACGCGGCTCCTGGGGGGCACATCCCGTCTGCGATTCTGTAGGGGCTCCCTCCTGCTCACTCTGTCGTCCAGATTTGTCCCCCTCGTTCCCGATGGCTGGAATAGGTTAGCCAAGGAATTTTCGGGGTCAAGATCTAGCAGGGCCCGCTGGGCTTCGGCCAGTTGTTGGAGTGTGTAAACATTCTGTTGAAGCAATGTTCTCTTGTCTAATGGCGGCAGCTGTGATGGTCCTGCTCCATTGTTTCGGGATACTGTCCGTCGGCGGCGCCCATATTGGTTAACAACATTGGGGGCCGGCCCCTTTGAACGGGTATGCATTCCTCCCCCTTGTGCGGGTGCTGTAGGTGGGAGCCTTTGGTTCTGTGCAGCGGCGTTTGTGTTTTCGGGGGGCGGTGCATCCCTTGTGGTTTCCTTAGAAGGGGTGGCTTCTCGCCCATCAATCAATTCTCCGGCCATGGTCTTGGGATTATCTGGCTAAAGAACTGACCAATCGATTTCCCGGCAATGGAACCAAACTGATGACGCCAAAATCTGGTTGGATCAGCCTTCGTCGAGCGGTTCGGATAATCCCAGCGACAGTTCTTGATGGCCGGATCTGCACACACGAAATAAACGTAAACTGCACCGGGGCTTCACCGGCGAAGGCCCTCCGGTGTAAGAATAAGGATATGGGTGATTAGAAATAGAGAAAATCAATTGACTAGATTAGAGCCAAAAGTTCGTTACCCGTTTCCTGTGTAGAGGACCTGTTTATATAGGCGTGGGTGTATGAGTTCTGACTTGCTAGGAAAGCCAGGAAGCCCGTGGTGATGTAGGACTCATATTCCTTGGAGATAGACTCCTGATAAGGATGGATGATATCCTGTTAGCTGGTATGAGAGTTATCTTGGTTCAGATAAGGACTCTTAATTTTAGAGTTGTAGTATAACTCTGTAAGAGGTTTCCCAACGATAATGGGAAGTTTCTAATGTAAGTCGGCTCGTCATCTAACTCGGCTCATTAATGAGGCCGGCTAGGGATTAGGCTGCTCGGACTCGGCCTAGGCAAGGACTGCCTGCTCGGCCTTACTGATGTCGGCCTATGAGAAGATGGGCCTTATTGTACGAGCCTTATGATGTATGGGCCCAGAGTTTATGGGCCCCATTTAACCAGATCGGTTTATGTCGTTCAATGATATTTTCAATCTAAATCTTGAGACGTTCGGATTCATTTCCAAGTGAAACTTGGACACTGACTCAATCCGGCATTTAAAAGAGAGGTGATCTCCCATGAGAACACCCATTTTGTTCTCATGGATGAGAACGGTTGCAACGAAAAAATTCTCCGCGAAGCATAGGATTCCAACTCATGCTCCACTCAAAATCTGTCACCTGGCAGCGACCCATGGCCCAATTTTTTAAAAAAATCATTTTTTTTTTTTCGTTTTTTTTTAATATATTTTTTGACAGTTTTTTTTGTTTGCCAAAAGTAATACTTAGTATAACTAAATTTAACAATTGTCTTACTTATAAAGTAACATTGTTTATAAGTAAACGTAACACCAGTTTTTTTTTTTTTTTTTTTTTTTTTTTTAAAAAAAAAACTCATTTTACTCATCTTTCAACTGTAATACTAACAATAAATACGTGTTACACTGACAATAACTAAATGTTATATCGTTATACTGAAATGTAATAGTGTTTTTCCAGATTTTGTTTTTTAGTATTTTGATTTTAATTTTTTTAAAGAAAGTAACATTTGAAAAAAATAACAACTTACATACATGAATGTAATTATTTGTACAAGTAAATGTAACACTTTAGATGAAATTGTAACATATTTCTATTAAAAATGTAATACTTTTTCATGTATCATTAGGGCTGTAAACGAGCCGAGCCGACTCGAGCTTTGGGGTGTCGAGCTCGAGCTCGTTTAAAACTTATCGAGCTCGAGCTTTTATCGAGCTCGATCCCACTTGCTTGTTCGAGCTCGAGTCGAAACGAGCTCGCGAGCTGCTCGCGAACAACTCGAGTCGATATCGAACTCGAGTTTTAACGAGCCGAGCTCGAGCTTAGACATTTTTTAAGAAAAATATGGCCTTAACGAGCTTATCGAGCCGAATTCGAGCTTATCGAGCCGTTCGAAAACAAAAATTAAATTTTAACGAGCTTGACAATCGGTTCGAGCTCGACTCGAGCTTCACCTCGAGCTCGCTCGACTTTTCACGAGCTCGAGCCAGCTCGGTTCGTGTAACATCCCTATGTATCATGATAAATTGAACCCATTGTAACTTATTATTTGAAAATATATGGATATACTATTATACAAGTAAATGTAATTGTTTTACAATGTTATTATACAAGTAAAATGTAACATCCATTTATAAAAATTGTCACTTTCTTATTTTTACAATGTTACTAACACAAGTGTTTTTAGTTCTACCTTTCTATACATATGTGTTACAATTATGTATAAACAATGTTACATATAAGTTACACGTTCGTTATATTTTAGTTATAATAAGTATTACTTTTGGCAAATGAAAACAACATGAAAAAAAACATTGTTACTTTTCTGTATATATGTATTACTTTTATGTATACAAACTGTTACAAATAAGTGACACGTTTGTTACATTTAGTTATAGTAACTATTACTTTTTGCAAACCGAAAAAACACCAAAAAATAAAATAAAAAGTGAAAATAAATAAATAAATAAATTTGCCCGCGGGTTATGGGTCAAAAATGGCCTGTCTCTACTATGAGATGGGTCATGGTGTTCTCATACAAGTTTTTGTCTTTAAAAAATCCCCCATCGGGTAAAATATTTCCCTGAGCATTAGATATGCAGAATCCGGGTTGATGAAACGCCTACCAGGCATCTCAAAATTTACGAACAATCTTCGTAATATATTACTATCACTTGGCTACGTCCACGGGCGGAGGAATAATATATTTTTTTGCAACCCTAAATGTTAGAGCAATAAATAAGACTTAATGAGAAAAGCAAGCAATTACAAGAACACAGATTTACATGGTTCACCAACTTGGCTACGTCCACGGGCGGAGGAATAATATATTACTATCACTTGGCAATCACAGATACAAATCTCACTAATCTAGTTTCACGAATTATTGATCACAATAATTTCTGACTGTGCAAACCCTAGATCTAGAATTACAGATTTGGAACTTCTGTCCAACTTCTTGAACGAGTTTATTGCCATATGACCCCGCGTACTATTGAGTTTTTACACTTTGACCTTTGTACTATCGAAATGATCATTACTACATGCGTACTATTTAAAAAATAATCAAAGTAACCAAAATGGTTAATAAATGACCTATTTACCCTTCTTATCTCATTTTTACTTTTCCGATAATGAAAAAATGAAAAAGAAAAGTAAAGGAGAGAAAGAAAAAAATGGAATGAAAATCAAGTTATTTCTCTCTCTTCTTCCCTATTCCCAGTTTCCTTCCCCTTCCCCGTGACCCACGCCCCAAACCCATTCTCGTTTGTCTTCCATCTCCCCCGCTGCACACATCTCCCCCCACCCTTTCAATAGACAATTCAAAAAGTATATCCATCTAACACCACCTACAAATCTGGAACCCACTTGAAACCCACCACCCCTTCCTCTCCATCCCCAAACCTTGATTTGCTCTGAACCTTAGATGGTCAGAAGATTAGCTCATCTCAATCTGATTGAGAGATCCACTTGGAGTTCGAATTAATATCAAGATTTGGGGTGTAATTTCTTGATTTTCTGAATCTGGGATTGTGATTTCTTGAAAGTTTAACCCGTGGATTTGTAATTTCTTCAAAATCGGACATGTGGGTTGTGATTTCTTTGAGAATTCTGGTGTTTGTGTGTGTGTTCTTTACTGTCTCTCTGTGTGTGTGTGTGTATGTGTATGCGTGTTTTTTACTGTGTGTGTTCTTGCTGTGTGTGCTTTGTGTTCTTTACTGTGAGTGTGTATGTGTTACTCTGATTTTCTAGTGTTGGGTTCTATGAGTGAAGGGTACCGGAATTAAAGGAGGAGAAATGGTTGTCGACATTAAAGGGGTGGGCTAATTTGCAATTTCTGGAAATTTCAAAAAGTGAACAAAATCCATAGATCTGTAATATTTTAGGAAGAATCCAACCAGAAAATGGCGAGAAAAGAGATTTAGAGGGCTCACCAGAATCTGGAAATTTTGAAGAAATCGCTGGAGTATGCGCCGGAAAAACGTGAAAACGAGTGAAAGGGAGCAACCAAGACGAAAACCCAAGCAGATCTGGTGGAAAACACAAGGTTTATGTTTAAAATCGTGTAAAGAAGCAAGATTCAGGGAATAATCTGACTTTAAATAGCAAGAAATCGAAAATCTCAAACTTACCAGAATAAGGGAAGTCGCCGGAATCTGGAAAAACAACCCGCCGAAATCTTGAAAGCAACCCGCCGAAATTTTGAAAGAGATGAACAGAGGGATAGGTCATTTTTTTGATTATTTGGAAAAAGAAAAATGGGACACCAAGGGTAAATAGGTCATTTATTTACGATTTTGGTTATTTTGAATCTTTTTTAAGTAGTACGCATGTAATGATGGTCGATTCAGTAGTACAAAGGTTAATGTGTAAAAATGGGATAGTACGCAGGGTCATATGGCAATAAACTCCTTCTTGAACTACTCTCTAGTTCTAGTTCTAGTTATAGTTCTAGTTGACAAGTTTACAAGTTGATTATTATGCTAGGGAGAGGGTTGTATTTATAGTCACATAAATAACTAAAACCCTAAAAGGAAAAGGAAACCTATTTCTTGTGTACAAAGTAATTCTAACAACTTTCCTAATTCTTGAATAATTCTTTGTACCAATAAGAAACCTAATTAAACCTTAATCATTTTATCAAAAGGATTTCCTTTTTCTTAGAGATAAAGCAATTCTATCCTCATAAGGACACCACAATGTTGGGTTTTGAGGGTCCTTGCGCATCGGAAACGACAATATGAAAATCAACAAAACCCTATAGCCCATAGATCCATTCATGATGATTAAATTAATAGGAAGATGAATTTAGAATACTAACTGTTGTAGTGCATTTAAAATTTTCGGATCTTCAAATCTTCAAGCTTTGTGATTTGATCTCCTCGTTCTTTGAATCACGATCGCTGGAACACGACCTCAAATCTTGGATCACGGACTTGGAGGAGTTGAGATCAACACCCTCTATGTTTATCCACACGCGAACGAATATCAAGAACACCTTCTTGATCTTGATTGCTAGATCCAATAGAACACACTTCTATTATGGAGGCTATACGAAAAATAGGGTTCTTGTTCTTGATGAAGAAGAAGATTAGTTTTTATCTCTTGGAGGCTCTCAATTATGATTTCAATAATCACTTTTGACCTAGGGGTTTGAGAGGGGTATTTATACTTTTAAAACCCAACTATTTTAGGTTTGAAAGTCTAATTTCCGTCAAAACTCGGAGTAAAAAATCGAAATCCCGTCAAGCTAAAGGTCCTGCCGGGTAGCGCCAAGGGTCCGACCGGATCACCTTGGTAACGACCGGGTACGGACTAGGGTCCGCCCGGATCTTACCAAGGTCCGTCCGGGTCATGCCCTTGGTCCGCCCAGGTCCTTTTCCTATCATGAATTTTCCTTAAAATCCAATTTTAAGACTTTCCAATTTAGCCCTTTTGAATTCGTTCTTTTGTGTGTGACCCCATAGGATTATATTAAATTGGCAATGTGATCAAAACCATTTGATAACATAAATCTTGAGCGGACTCTAGCAAAGCCATCATGACTATCCAATTAATAAAACTTGTCAAAGTTCGTGAATCCTTCATAGAACATATCACAATCCTTTTGTCACGCGATATCATATTGAGCATAAGCCACGGTCTAAGTCAACTTAGGTTCGTAAAGCTTTCTCGATTTCGAGTAGATTGATATGAGCAAATGACATTGAACACATCAATTCATTTGGGCATGACTATGCACTATCATCAATCTTACTCTCGAATGGCCAAGCAGATATCTCTCTTGAGATAAGAGGGACAACATCCCATCTTGACTTATCATTCTTCCCTACAAGAATCCGATTGTGCCAATTGTAGCCTTTATAACTATCTGGTTAAAGGTAGCGTTTGAATACGTCAAATACAACGTTCATCATGTGGAAGACGATGATAATCTCAGGTCTAAGGATTCCAATGATATGACTAAATGAGATTTAATTATGGCATTTGACCATGACATAAATCTCATAGTGGGTCATGTCCAATACTTGTTCACCAACAAGTACCCATAAGTTTAATTTGTATCACATACACATGGTCATTACATGATCATCAATTAAACTTATACTAGTTCTTCATAAGTACTAGGGACGGGGATTATTATAAGAAACATGCAAAACATATAATAATCCAAGTTGTTATCTCTATAACAAATGAGAACATGATATAACGTAAGGCCTTTCTCAAGGGCCTAGGGCATAATCTCTGATAATCTCCCACTTACACTAGGCCCAATCAACACGTATCCAATACTATTGAGCTTAGCTTATGACCATCATAACAGCATGTGGAGAATCTTATGTAAGAAGATTATCCTTGTTATCATCATAAGGTATTTTGCATATTTTGGCATATCCCATATCAATGATTTATCGTATAGATGGAAACGTCTGAATGTGTGTTTGGATCATAGATGAGTCCTTGGAACCTTAGCCTGTGCAATAACCATTATTTCACAATAAAGGTCCATAGGATTAGCAGTACTAGAAACTATTTCTATTTTTACTAATAACATCTATATTCAAACAACTCCCTTAGTTAAAACTCATGTAACTAAATACTGAATTTTATTCGTAGAATAACTTAGCGTGTATTTGTTTGGAAATATTCCAACTAATACCACTTACTTTAAACATATGTCTATACTGCGATCTTTATTTATCCTTGTCGATGTGGAAGCATGCATCTATGTAACCATTTACTCGATCATCTTCCATTTCAACAAGCATCAAGAATGCATCCTTAGTTCTTCTCAAGTACATAAGGATGTTCTTAACCACTATCTAGTGACTTTCATTAGGATATGATTAGTATGTTCTCATCATACTCCAAGTATACGAGTTATCCCATCTAAGTACATAATATGACATACATGATAGATACAATTGCCGAAGCATATGGAATCCTAATCATGTATTCTTGCTCATTGGTCTTCCAATAAGACCAAGTCTTGCAAAAAACTTTGTCATTAGACAACCTTGCAAGTTCTTCTACAAGAGTCTTGCATACTGAACAATTCAGTACTTTGTCTTTACAAGTACTTTGACACAAACTAATCAACTTCCTAGATCTATATCAATAGATATTAATTCCAAGGATGTAAGCGGCTTCTTCCTAAGTCTTTCATTAAAAAACTCTTTCAAATGAACTATATGTCAACCACATATATAAGACTTGGAATAACGCTAGGCTCCCACTAATTTTCTAGCAAACACAAGTCTCGTCTTTGATGAATTTCAAACGATTTGAACACTTCATCAAAACGATTGTTTCAACTCCAAGAAGCTTGCTTCAATCCATCCCATCGATTTCTGCAATATACATAGCTTATTAGAATTTCTATATTATCAAAACCTTTAGGTTGTATCCAATACATCCTTAAGTTAGTTCCCGTTAAGGAATGCTGTTTTGATATCCATTTGTCAAATTTCATATTCCAAATATGAAGATATGACAATGAGAATTCTAATATATTAAAGCATGACTACGAGTGAGAATGTTTCATCATAGTCGAAATATGAGTCAACCTTTTCACATTTTGTCTTGCTTACTTAGTATGTTCCTTGCTACCCATGTTAGTTTTCTCCAAGAAAACTTAATTCTATCCTTTGGTTTTTACACCTTAGGTTAGAATGATCAAGTTCCAAACTTGATTATTATACATGGATTGCCTTTTAGATTCTATGACTCCAAGTCATTAATCCAAATTTGGAGCGGACATTGCATTTTGATAGGTGGTAAATATGTCATTCTCAATGAACTTTACCTCAATATTTTCTATTACGAGAAATCCAATATTTCTTGTTATAGATTGTATCCTATAATATATGCAAGTAAATTGTGTAACTTGAACGAATTTTCACAACTCCTTGTGAAAGTTTATTCAACTTCCATCTTAGGTTCAATGTTATTTTCTAGGTCTAGAACCACTCGAAATATATTTTACTCCAACTGATTCTTTTAGAGATAAACAATTTATTTAGAAAAGTACCATCATAAGCAACAAACAATTTGTTTTTTAGAAGTAAAATAATATCCTTAAGTTTCGTCAGGATATCTTATGAAAATACATTTATTAGATTTGAGTGTGAGCTTGTCCTAGACAAATCCTTTCCAAAAGGTCTCACTTTCTTAAATCTTCATGAAAGACAAACCAATTTTTCTTTCATTCCATATCACATACGGTACTTTTGAACCTATTTTGATGGAACTCAAATTAGTGTAATTATAGTGGTTTCCAATATATAACCTCAAAGTAAATAATGGAAGATCAATTTGACTTTATCATCTAATGAACCATATCCAATAAGGTTTTATACCTCCATGTAGATACATCATTCCAAAATGGTGTTTTTTTTTTAGTTAATTGTGAAACAATTTCACAACCTTAAAGATGATTATCAAATTGTTGGTTCAAGTATTCATCATCTCGACCAAATCGGAATCTTTGAATAGTTTTACCAAGTAGTACCAAAATTCTCTTTTAGTATTTCCACTTAATGCACCATATACATCAATATATATTAGGTCTAATAAGTTATTAGCCTTTTACTACTCATAGTAAAAGATGTCTTGGTCCAAGTAAATAAGATTTGCATATATCATATGATTCAAAATTGTATGACTCTAAAACTCCGTCCCATGGAATTTTAGATATGCGTTTCTCATTTATTTGATCAAAACAATAATGCCTTGAGAATTTAATTATTTATGTTATAGTCTTATTTATTATTTTGTTCTTTAAGATTTAGGATATAAGATTTATTTATATGATTTATCAGTACGATAAAGAAAATCATAATAAATAAAGCACTTTTCTTATTCTAAATAAGAAATAAATATCCTTCATTATCTTATAACAAAATAATATTTTCTACTTAATGAGCAAAGTCACTTCATAAGTATTCTACGAACAATGTTGCAACTCTTGCATCATTACCATTCGTAGATTAACTTTACTTTTCATAAGTAGTCTTTCTATTTATTAATTGTTGCACATTTATACAAATGTGGGACACATATCCGGTATCCAATATCCAATAATTAAAAGTAGGAAGATTAATCTTATAACATAAGTATCTGAAGTGGTAGTCTCACTACCATTCACTTTCTTTGATCATCCAGAATTTTGATTGCAATTTTAAATGGTCAATCTAATTGCCATGTTACCAAATTGAATTATTTAGAGTTATAATTTTAGCCACAATTATTTGCTTTAGGTTTGACAACATTTGTCTTACCTTTATCTTTTCATCCTCTTTCCAAATTCATTAAGTCAAAAATCAAATTTTCGACTTAGATCATCATCTTTTCGCACGATAGTTCAGATATCGAGAGCACAAACTGTACGACCGAACTAAGCCATAAGGCAACCACATTTCCGTACATCATTTAGAAACTTAGAGAACAGTCCATACGACCGAAACTATGCCAAAAAGGCATCCATATTTCCGTATGGATCTGCAGTCTGTTTCTAAATTCCATGTCTCATCAATTTTACTGATTTCAGCAATCCAGAACAATTTAGGATTCTAATTTCAGTTATCTTGAATTCTGAATTGACATCACTCTTCAGAAAACACGGTTTTGAAAATCAGCCATCTGAAACTAGATTCAATCCCAGATTCAATTCTGAACATCACTTGCTCGGCCGAGTATTAGGACCCTGTTAGTACCCGATCTGAAAATGAGTTTATTAGGGCTTTCCTAAATATACAAGGACTGTATAGGAATTAGAAACCTTGCAAAGACTTGTCCCGGATTCCCAAAATACATCTCATTATTCTAGAACATCTTAAAAATGGCCAAAATAGGGTTTCCATAAACCAAATAAAACCCTAGCTTGAAAATCACGTCAGCCATGAAAGATGGCCACGCGGCCACATTCGACCTTGGCCACGCGGCCACATCCAACCATGGCCAGGCAGCCATCCTCGCCTCAGATAATCTCAGCCGTTTGATCCCTTGGTCAGATGGCTATAAAAGGCCATTCCATTCCCTTGGTTAAAGGTCCGAATTTTTATCAACCTTAGGCTCCCTAAGTGACGAATTTACTCTCTAATTAAGCATTTCAAGCATCCAAGAACACTCTCAAGAATCCCAAGAAGATCTAGGTTTATTTCTTGCCAACATAGGTAAGTTTTCTAACTTTTTCTTCATGTTCTTGCCATGTTCTTAGTTTAGATTCATAATATTCATGTTTATTCATATGTTCATCATATCATTCATGTGTTCATAATATGTTCTTCATGTTCTTAGATTAAAACCTTATTTATGCTAGATTTAGGGTTGTAATCTTCATGTTAACATGTTATTTCATAGCCAATGATGATCTAGGGTTCATCAACCCGAACACAATCTAGGAACTACTTCTAAACCCTAATATTTAGGTAATTTCCCTCTCATTATGCATGATCCCGATTCTCTTGCCTATTCTAAATTCTTCTCGAACTACACTGACCTGAGCTTCTCACATTGAGAGGAACGTAGGGAATCTTCGGATCCGGTCTCAAACACATCGCACACACACTACATACACCGCATCATGATAGAAAGACCGATCATTCGGGCGATAGGAGTGATAACGCTTAATATTCTTCTCTTGTCGTAATTTGACCCCCGAACCCATTTACATGCTTTTTCTCAATGTTTTGGCTATAATTAAAACGGCGTGGCGACTCTCATATCTTAATGTTGCTATGAATATCTCAATTTTAAACACACGTATTCACAGTGGCGACTCTCCTGGGGACTGCTTTGAAACTTTTTCAAACTTAGTGGGTCTAACTTTCGTTATTATCATGATGTTAGCCATGTTCTTGCATGCACCGCACATTTTTCCATGTTCACACATGCACCTCATATTTTGCTATTCTTCCATATGCTCCTTGTACTATACCACTTCGTCACATGAACCCTATTCTTTCACCATGTTTTCACATGCACCATATACCTTTGCCATGTTGTCACATGCACCTTATACTTTTGCCATGTTACCACATGCACCCTATGCTTTTGCCATGTTGTCACATGCACCTTATACTTTTGCCATGTTACCACATGCACCCTATGCTTTTGCCATGTTGTCACATGTACCTTATACTTTTGCCATGTTACCACATGCACCCTATGCTTTTTCCATGTCGTCACATGCACCTTGTACCTTTGCTATGCGCGCCCTAGTACTAAGGACAAACGAAAAAACTTTGCTATGCTCCCTTGTACATTCTTATCTTTTCTTATCTCTTACACTACATTGCATCATAACAATATCAAAAACTTCTCCTTTTCTCCATAAAAAGAATTAGTTTCTTGCCACACACTACCACTAGTCCGTGTCAGCACTGCACATGTCCCTTATTACCCCCGGAGCATTCGATGTGCAGAAATTAGTGCTGCTACTGCCGCCCTTTTTTCGAGCCACTCGTTTCCTCCACCCATCGTGTACGCTTTGCGAGCGGTGGGAACCTTTTATCCTACCCGTGTCAACCCACACATAGAGATTAGGACACTCTTTGGACCAACCAATTAGGATGTTAATAATACAAATTTTTTCGTAAAATAAAACATGCATTGCATCTAGGAGACCTCTAGGACCCTCCGAGGCCAATTGCTCATCCCTTGAGCAGTCTATCAAAACTCGTCATCTTGACCTATCTAGGTTACCTAACCATGACGTTAGACCCGTCTAGGTCTACCCATCATTGTGATCCATTTGGGTCTACCCTTCGTCTCTACTTGCTTTGGTCCCCAACCTTATCACCTTTTGACCTTCAAGGTCAACCTTTGACCCCTTAGGTCAACCTTATCACCTTTGACCTCTTAGGTCCACCTTTGACCCCCTGGGTTAACCTTATCACCTTTGACCTCTTAGGTCTACCTTTGACCCCTTAGGTCAACCTTATCACCTTTGACCTCTTAGGTCTACCTTTGACCTCTTAGGTCAACCTTATCACCCTTTGACCTCTTAGGTCAACCTTTGACCCCTTAAGTTAACCTTATCAGCCTTTGACCTCTTAGGTCAACCTTTGACCCCTTAGGTCAACCTTATAACCTTTTGACCCCCTAGGTCAACCTTTGACCCTTTAGGTCAACCTTATCACCTTTGACCTCTTAGGTCTATCTTTGACCCCCTGGGTCAACATTATCACCTTTGACCTCTTAGGTAAACCTTTTGACCCCCTAGGTCAACCCTTGACCCCCTTGGTCAACCTTATCCGCCTTTGACCTCTTAGGTCAACTTTTGACCCCCTAGGTCAACCCTTGACCCCCTTGGTCAACCTTATCCACCTTTTGACCCCTTAGGTCAACTTTTGACCCCCTAGGTCAACCCAATCACCTTCGACCTCTTAGGTCAACCCTTGACCTCCTCGATCTACCTTATCACCTTTTGACCCCTTAGGTAAACCTTTAATCCCTAGGTCAACCTTATCCACTTTTGACCTCCTAGGTCAATCTTTGATTCCATAGGAGAACCCAATTACCTTTGACCTTAACCCGCTTAGGTCAAACCGTCATCTTGACCCACCGAGGTCATTACTTGACCCACCGTTGTCCTGACCAACCTAGGTCAACCCATCTCGACCCGTCTAGGTCGATCATTAACCCGCTTAGGTCGACTTACCTCCCTTTGACCCGTCTAGGTCAACCATCTAGGCCAACCAACCTACATTTGACCCACCTAGGGAAAACCACGTCTGTCCCTCTGCGACCCGCTACCTTGATCCATTCACCATATAGGTCAATCCAACCCTTCTCATTTAGGATGATCTATACTTTACCCATCTAGGTTAACCCACCATTATCGACGTGATCTTCCTTGACCAACCTCTTGGATTATTTAGATCAAACCTTAAGTCAAACCTTACCCGACTCCTATAGGTCTTCCTCACCCATGCTTGACTAAGGACCAAGTCATCTCCCTCTTTTTGACCCCTATGGTTATCTCTCACCTATTTTTTTTTTAAAAAAGTCTAACTTGACTCGAACTACAGTGACCTGAGCCTCTCACTGTATGGGACCTCTCCCTCATGGTAAGGGGAACGTAGGCAACTTCGGCCCCGTCAAACTTTCAAATTTTTGTCAAAAAAATGCATTTCGAAAATGTGGAGACCGACACTTTTCCAAAAGTGATTTTATAAAGATACTTTGTCATTAATTATGAGACTAACTAAATGCAAAATGTTTAATGTGCCTCAAATCACTACCATAGGTCACCTGCATGTCGTCAAAATACTTTGAGATGGCCCTTGCCTGCGTGGCCGAAAGACTTGACTTCCAAGAGAAAAGGCACATAGAAGACTTGAAGATGGTCCTCGACATAAAAGACAGACATCATGCCGAAGAATTGCACTTGGCGTTAGAAGCCCAAGGAAAGCACCATAGGACGGAGATGGCCAAAGCACTCGAGGAACAAGAGGCCCGTCATTCAAAGGAGAGACAAATCATTTCTGAGAAGCTCAAAGACCTAGCCATGATAATCCAAGGTGGTGTTTGGGATCAACGACAAGAGATCTCCAATCATGCTAGCAAAAATCTCTTATCAATTCACTTCAGATCACCTCAGTACACCAAGGAAAATGTAGACATTGATGAGGAGGATTCCCGCAGTGTCAACAAGGGGAGCAATGAAAAGAGGCCACGTCCGGACAACTCAAACCAACGCCTCTACGCACCCAAGGAATGTGGTTGGATATCAGAATGAAAAAATTGGGGCTACCTCCTTTAAATAATAAAAAAAGGGTCATTCAGTCTTCGTAGGTTCTAGAGTGTCCTTAAGTCAAAAGTCCACCTTAGATGATTTTTGTTTCTTTAGTAAAAGTCCACCCCAGACTAGTCAGTTTAAATCTTTTAGTTCCAATAAAAGAGTCTTTATTTCTTTTCTCTCTAGACTTGAGACATAATCTTGCATAAATCAATTCCATGAAAATTGTCTTATTCACCATTTTCACTTGATTGCTATATCTTTATATGATGAATTAATCTTAAACTTGCTCATTAATGAAGACTCATTAAAAGGTAAATGGACCCATAAACCATTCACATAACTAAGTAAACAATAAGTCTCAAGATAACAAATGCTTTCATCAATTGGGATGAATGAATCACTTTCTCTTCTCTCTACATTCTATCCCCATACACTCTCTATATACACTCCCCCGGTGTACACCCTTCATGTACACTCTCTTTATAAACCTTCTATCTACATTCTATCCTCATACGCCTCTCATCTTATGATTAGATCCCTTTTCCAAACGGTCATGACAAAGAAATGGACTGCAGATGCTCATCATCAAATAGGAATCCATGCTGCCACAATCCAAGAGGTTGTTTGTTCCCTTCATGAGTACTACATGCCGATACACCGGGGCTATCCGTATTCCATCACAAATGTGAAAGAAATATACGGAGTTGTTCATGCCATTCGTAGGTGCCACGTGACAATCCGATGGAGCTCCGCCGGTGAAAATCAAGGGGCTACGAGGCCCGCCGCCAGCAAAAGGCCGCTTGAACTATAAGGAGGCTACCTCGCAATAGGCAAAAGGCGAAAGCAAACTAGGGGCTCGTCTTGCCCAATGTTTCATGTACAATTATAAAAAAAAGGGCTTGCTAGGTTGAAACCTAAAAGGGCGACCTAGGCAAAAATTAGAGCATTGCACAAAAAAGAAGCCCGCTAGGTTGAAAACCCGAAAGGGCGTCCTAGGCAAAAAAAAAGGGTGTGCACAAAGAGATAAAATATAAAATAGAAAATAGAAGGGGCTATCACCATAGAAAAGTAAAAGTCCCATTTTATTTTCACTTCAAATGTTCTATTTTTCTTTCTTTCCCTACGAAGAAGTTTAACATGGCAGCAGCAGCCCATGACAACTACAATGAAGCAGTCTAAAGCAACAAGCAACAACGGAGCAACTCACCTCTGTTAAACGAACCTCAAACCCAACTTCATCATCATCCGAGCCTCCCTCGAACTATGCGGACCTGAGCTTCTCACCTTGAGGAGAACGTAGGCAGCCTTCGGGTTCAGTCCAAAATATACATAACTCACCTCGTAGCCAATCTTCTTTCTCTTCTCTCTTCCCCCATATTTCTACTTCTGATTTCTTCACTCGCAATTGATCAAAACATTTATTACCCTGAGGCTACTTGTGTACCTATTAACCAGGACTCATTAATCAATCAACAAGGTCCATTCTCGAGCAATCAAATGAGAATCTTGAATAAAACAATTTTCAAATGTCTCGACAAGTCTTCTATTCTACAATCTAGAAAAGAGCTAGACAATTACTTTCTGTCAAGCAGGGGCTTCCTTCCTTTTGTAAATATATACACTCATTTGTCCAAAGAGTCAAAATGTCAGCACTATCTCTCTCCCTAAAATGCCCCTGCATGTTTTCAAACAATTCTTTTTCCTTTTTTAAGTCGACTGAATGATTTCAAAAAAAAAAATGACGCAAAAGAGATGCCCGCTAGATTGAAAACCCTCAAGGGCGATCTAGGCAGAAAAAATGGTACGTCTTAAAGGAGGTTGTATACCCCGCTCTCTGCCCTCACCAAACTGGGGCTTCCCTAACAAAGAAGGACTGACTACATGGTTTCTCGGAGAATATAGAGGCTTAAACAAAGCACGTGCTTAGAAGAAGGGCATCCCTCATCATCAATCTCGACGTAGAATTTCTCAAAGGAGGGAGGATACCCGCTCACCAAACTAGAGAATCCCCAACAGGATGGGTCGACTATGTGGTTTCTCAGAGAATACCGGGGCTTCAACAAGGATATACTTAGCAGAAGGGCACCCCTCATTGTCAAACTCGGCGCGTGACGAGTTCTTTGAATTTGTTAGAATCGTAATTAATTATAAGGCATCTTTATAAAATCATAACACTTTTAAAAGATTTCTTTTCCCCGACACTTTGTTTATAAACCCGCACTCTCAGTCTCCACAAAATTGTGAAAACATCCTCGGTCCATCTCAGACCCATCTCTGTGATTTTTGAACCGACTCGGTCCTTCGCCTTATCTCCACACTTTAGGACACCTCTAGGCCTAAACCCTCAACTCTCTAGATACCAAACTCACCTGATTCAAAACCTTAGGTCCCGAGCCTACCCCGTCAGTCTTACCTAAGTTACCCCATAACCCATTAGGTCGACCCTGCACAAGTTCGTAGCGTGACTCCTAAAGCCTCAAACCGTCTCTATCCTTAAACCGATCTACCAAAGCCAAATCCTTGGAGTGACCCATTAGGTCCTAAGCCTACCGGTCCCGAGCCTACCCGATATCCTATATCTCAAACCTACCATCACATACTCGTTCTTACCCTGTCTAAGCTATGGCTCTCTTATCCTCTTAGGTCCAACCTCTTAGGTCTACCCAGACTAGTCTATTGAACGATCCCTTAGATCCTAAGACCATTCGAGTCTACCAAACACCTATCTTTTAGGTCTCTAGTATATCTGATTCACACCTTAGGTCTCAACTCCTAAACCCTTTAGATCACAAGACTGTCTACCCTCTAGATCTATAACCTTAGATATCGGCCCTTAAAACTCTTTAGTTCCCAAGCCTGCTTGGTCTGACCAAATAAATCTACGCCTCCCATCATATCCAAACCATGGCCCTGCCACTCTTAAAACCTACCAAGTACCAACCTAGTATCACCCACTAGCTTCAAAAGACTTCCTAGTCCGACCTTCAACCCCTTAGGTCTCTAACCTACTAATCTGAGCCGAGTCCAAACCTCGAACCCACGATCCATCCTTAAACTCTATGGATCTCAAACCTTTCTCCCCCAACGAGTCCAAACCTCAAACTTACTCAAAAGACATAGGATCTCCTGCGTACCGTGCCATGCCATATAGATGTCAAAACCCATCCGGTCAAAACTTGTGTCCCTAACACCTTTGGTCCGATCCCAAACCTATCTTCGCAATTGCCAAATGAGCTTGGTCACGCGCATGACCTCCAAGGCAAACTTAGGTCCTAAGCATACCCAATCCTATTAGGTACCTATTGTACGCGAGCAAAGTCTTTGAGACTCAATTCCTTAGCTAAAGCGCCAACATGGTAACATATCCAGACCCATTTCCCGCACCTATAGCTTGCACCTACCCTAAACTCTCAATACCTTAGGATCCAAACCCGCCATGCCCGCTCTAAGCCCTTAACTTGTTAGGCACTAGGATCATCCAATCCCAATCCATTTCTCTTTGGCCTGACCTTAAGTCTGCCTGGTCATAACCCATAATGCAATATACTTACCCACTTCAAAGCCTTGTGTCCCAAGTCTATCATGCTCAGACTTCACCAACCACTCCATTAGGCCCCAGTCTCCTTAGCACTTACATAAAGTCTTACCCTAGCTAAAACCTAACACTCAAGTATGGTTTACTTAAGCCTAAGAAATCACATCCTTTCTAAACCTTAGCCCTGAGCCTAGGTAGTCACATTCTCTCCAAACCCTAGCCTCAAGCCTAGGAAGTTGCGTTCTTTCCAAACCCTATCCCCAAGCCTAGGAAGTAACATTCTATCTAAACCCTAGACTCAAGCCTAGGAAGTCATATCATTCTCTCCAAACCCTAGCCTCGAGCCTAGGTAGTCATATTCGCTTCAAACCCTAGCCTCAAGCCTAGGTAGTCAATTTCGCTCTAAACCCTAGCCCCGGGCCTAGGTAGTCACATTCTCTCCAAACCCTAGCCCCGAGCCTAGGAAGTTGCGTTATCTCCAAACCCTAGCCCCGAGCCTAGGAAGTCACATTCTCTCTAAACCCTAGCCTCAAGCCTAGGTAGTCATATCATTCTCTCTAAACCCTAGCCTTAAGCCTAGGTAGTCATATCATTCTCTCCAAACCCTTGCCTTAAGCCTAGGTAGTCATATCCCCCCCAAACCTTAGGATTAAGCCTAGGTAGTTACATCCTTCCAAACCCTAGCCTAAACCCTAAGAAGTTACATCCTTCTTAAACCCTAGCCTTTATCCAAGGTAGCTACATCCTTCCTAAACCCTAGCCTTGATCCTAAGTAGTCACATTCCCTCCAAACCCTAGCCTCAAGCCTAGGAAGCTTCCAAAGCCCCATATAAAACATCCTTTCCAAATTTCTGAAACCCTAGTCTCAAAATCTAGGAAATTTCCAATCTCAATCCCCCATCTTATTGAACCCTAGTCTTATGCCTAGGATACGATGCCCCTTCCAAAACTTAATCACCCTAGCGTCGAGCCTAGGATTCAACATTCCCTTCAAACCCTAGTACTAGACCTAGGAAATTCCTACACCTTAGTCTCATAATATAGGAAGCTTACAATCACTAGTCTTAAACCCTAGCCTAAAGCCTAGGTTGGAACGTTCATTTCCAAGCCATAGTCACCAATCCCAGAAAATGGTGAACCCTAGCATCAATCTTAGTGAACTTTCAATAAAATCAAATCCCTAAGCATGAACCTAGCAAGCTACACTCTTCCCAACAATCCCTAGTCTCAATCCTATGAGGACACAACCTTTTTAACTCTAAGCCCTAGCCTCGAAGCCTAGGATATTTCTAAACCCTAGTCCCAAACCTAGGAAAGTCTTGGTCCTTCGCGCCAGTTTCTCTAAACCATGGCCTCATGCTTAGAATACAATATTCTTTCCAGACCCTTGTTCGAAACCCTAGCATCTAGGAAATTCCCAAACCTCAACCTCTCCAAGCCCTAGCACTAACCCTAGGATACAATACTCTCCTCATGCTTAATGAACTCCAATCCCTAGCCCGTAAGCCTAGGAAACCCACATTATCTCCAAGACATAATCTCAAGCCTAAGCAACCATAACATCTTTTGCATCCTTATCTCAAGACTAAGAGGTTACTATATTTCTTATCCCCTTTCCTTAAAAGCCTTAGGTCTTACCCTAAGCAACCAAGAAAAATGTCCCTTACCTAATTCCTTCGTCTGAATGGCTCGTAGCCTCATATTATGTATTCCCTCCTAATTTAGGGTAAGTGGATCCCAAACACTACGCTTTCCATGGTCGTCCTTTACTCACCAAAGAGTCCTTTACCTTTGCGACTCCCCGAGAGTCTATCACCTTTGTGACTCCCCGAGAGTCTGTCACATTTGTGACTCCCCGAGAGCTCATCCATTTTGTGACTCCCCGAGAGCTCATCTCTTTTGTGACTCCCCGAGAGTTTATCACCTTTGTGACTCCCTGAGAGTTCATCCCGTTTGCGACTTCATAACAATCCCTCATCTTTGCCTCCACATACAGATTTTCCGTTTTACTCCTGGTTTATTTCTTGTTTGTTCAATTTAGGTATCCTTAACCTATTTTAACCGAAATTCGTTACCTTTGGGTCCGGAAAGCCCCTCAAAATTTCTATCTCTCTCGAAATTCTTGCCACAATTTACAGGAACGACGTTTCTATATTGTGTGCGCCCCAAACACTTGCTTAGGACTATCATGATTCACAGAGGCCCGTCTACCTCTATATAACGTGTGTTCTAGATCTATCGCGGTTGAGGGAAGCTCATTTGTTTCTACATTGCGTAAGATCCAGCATTTATCATCATGATTCACAAAGGCCCGTCTACCTCTATATCATGTGTGTTCTAGATCTGTCGCGGTTGAGAGAAGCTCGTTTGTTTCTACATTGCGTAAGATCCAGCATTTATCATCATGATTCACAGAGGCCCGTCTACCTCTACATCATATGTGTTCTAGATCTGTCGCGGTTGAGAGAAGCTCGTTTGTTTCTATATTACGTAAGATCCAGCATTTATCATCATGATTCACAGAGGCCTGTCTACCTCTATATCATGTGTGTTCTAGATCTGTCACGGTTGAGAGAAGCTCGTTTGTTTCTACATTGCGTAAGATCCAGCACTTGTTATTTTATAAATTGCGATTCACAGAGGCCCGTCTACCTCTATATCGCGTAAGTTCCGGCTATTACCATTTTACCGTCTTAGGATTATTTAGACCTCGTCTTCTTTATATGTCGCACCATTATTATCCTTATCTCCTTTCCCCAATAGAGTCCGAACAATGACTTCATTGCTTAACGAATGTTCAATCTTCATACAAGATAGTGTCCGTAGGATTGCTATCCCCAGCAGGAGTCTGGTGTCTCGTTTCTTTCCCCAGTACATCCGAACTACGACAGGCTTGATTCCCCCGAGGATACGTAGGAAGCCTGAAGAGGTTCAGCCACCCGACCGACGTGGTCATTTCTCATCCCCAGCAGCTGTTTCCCTCGCAACTCGAAGTTATCCCCAGCGGAAGGCGTTGCTCCCCACCTAAGGACAATCATATACAATTTCCCCAAATTTGAACTACGTTTGGCTTGATTCCCCCACAGATACGTATCGCCTGCCAAGGTTCAGCCGTCCTATCACCCTTCATCTGTTTTGAAACCCATGTTTTAGAACGGATCCTTCTTTTATCGTCGACCCCCCATTACCTTGCAAGAAGCGTCGCCGAGGGGCTACTGTTAGTACCTGATCTGAAAATGAGTTTATTAGGGCTTTCCCAAATATACAATTACTTTATAGGAATTAGAAACCTTGCAAAGACTTGTCCCGGATTCCCAAAATACATCTCATTATTCTAGAACATCTTAAAAATGGCCAAAATAGGGTTTCCATAAACCAAATAAAACCCTAGCTTGAAAATTACGTCAGCTAGGAATGATGGCCACGCGGCCACATTCGACCTTGGTCATGCGGCCACATCCGACCATGGCCAGGCGGCCATCCTCGCCTCAGCCAATCTCAGCCGTTTGATCCCTTGGTCAGATGGCTATAAAAGGCCATTCCATTCCCTTGGTTAAAGGTCCGAATTTTGATCAACCTTAGGCTCCCTAAGTGACGAATTTACTCTTTAATTAAGCATTTCAAGCATCCAAGAACACTCTCAAGAATCCCAAGAAGATCTAGGTTTATTTCTTGCCAACATAGGTAAGTTTTCTAACTTTTTCTTCATGTTCTTGCCATGTTCTTAGTTTAGATTCATAATATTCATGTTCCTTGCATGTTCATTCATATGTTGATCATATCATTCATATGTTCATAATATGTTCTTCGCATGTTCTTCATGTTCTTAGATTAAAACCTTATTTATGCTAGATTTAGGGTTGTAATCTTCATGTTAACATGTTATTTCATAGCCAATGATGATCTAGGGTTCATCAACCCGAACACGATCTAGGAACTACTTCTAAACCCTAATCTTTAGGTAATTTCCCCCTCATTATGCATGATCCCGATTCTCCTGCCTATTCTAAATTCTTCTCGAACTACGCTGACCTGAGCTTCTCACATTGAGAGGAACGTAGGCAATCTTTGAATCCAGTCTCAAACACATCGCACACTACATACACCGCATCATGATAGAAATACCGATCATTCGGGCGATAGGAGTGATAACGCTTAATATTCTTCTCTTGTCGTAATTTGACCCTCGAACCCATTTACATGCTTTTTCTCAATGTTTTGGCTATAATTAAAACGGCGTGGCGACTCTCATAACTTAATGTTGCTATGACTATCTCAATTTTAAACACACGTATTCACAGACCCTCTCGGCCGTGCACCACGAAATGTAGATTTTCAATTTCCAAATTTTACCTTAAAATTACCTTCCTTGATTCAACTAGGATTTGGTGTTCACGGTGATCAAATCATCATGTTCATCAAAACCAAAAATAAACAATTTATTCATGAATCTAAGATCATCAACAAGTTAATCAAATTAAATTTTGATGATCCTATGAAAAATATTAATCAATTTAATATTGCAATTTAGGTTACTTAGGAATATTAAGAATGTATAATTTTTATTCTTGCTTTAGAACAATTCTTAAGCTCATGATCTAATCAAAGAAATTAATACCATTCTCTTTTCAACTTCGTCCTTTTAAGAACAGATCGCAGTAACAAACATAATTAAAGTTTAAGATAATATTCTACACAAATATGCAAATAAATATACACTTATATTGCATACCAATCATTTAAGAGATAAATAGTTGTATTTCAAAAATAATCCCACTAAATTATATAACTTTCATATACAACAATTGTATAATATAATTTATGTGGGCTAAGATCTAACTTTAATTTAATTTCAAGTCCGCTTTGGCGATACTGCTCAAAATTAAATTAATTAGGTAGATAACTTTTATCAATCACATCATATGTGACTCTTAGATCCTTTATGAGATTGTTAGACATCTTATGTCAAACATATTTTAATCTCATCTTGTGTCTTAGGCCCATAACCCTTATGATAACCTAATTAAGTCAAACCATGATAGGCGCATAGGAACCACTCTTTCACTCATCTTGTTCATACAAGGATAGAATCAATGCACATACGCTTTGGTGTAACCCACACAAAACTACCCGTGCAATCCCAAGTGTCTATCATGGATGACACATGTCTTAAATTTTCAAGAAGGTTCTTTCATATAGCAACGCGCATAACAAAGGTATAATTAATCCAATTAATTAATGAATTCTTGGTATAATACATATTGTATAATGAATTCTTTCATAGAGTCCAACTCTATTTAGAATACATTACTTCATAGAATCCAATTCCATGAACAATACGTATTCTACAATGCATCTCCAAGTCTGAAAAAAACAAATTCAGAAATCTTCACTGCACGCGAACTGCACGAAAAATCTGCAGGAATCCGTGCATTGCACGCGAACTGCACGAAAATTCTGCACAAAATTCTGGATTGCACGTGCGATGCACGTATTCTGCACGAAAATTCTGGATAAAAATTCTGCAAGAAAACGTGCATTGCACGTGAACTGAACGAACGCAATTTATCAAATTTTGATCCTTTAAGGATTCAACTATTTATGATAATCAAATTATCATAAACATCAGACCCTAAGAACAAACAATTTGTTCTTCAAGATCAAGAATCATCAATTCAATAATCATATTAAAGATATTGATGATGCGATAAATAGATTAATCATATTAACCATGCATCTTGAAACCCTTTTTCATAATCATACTATATCATATATAATTGTTTCTCCAAACAACTCACATAAATCATTTATTCTAAATTCACATCATGCTAGATCATTAATCAAATCATATATATAACATGATAATATTAAAATAATCATACATGAAAGGGGCTCTGATACCACTGTTGGGTTTTGAGGGTCCTTGAGCAGCGGAAACGGCAATATGAAAATCAACAAAACCCTAGATCCCATGGATCCATTCATGATGATTAAATTAATAGGAAGATGAATTTAGAATACTAACCGTTGTTGTGCGTTTAAAATTTTCGGATCTTCAAATCTGCAAGTCTTCAAGCTTTGTGATTTGATCTCCTCGTTCTTCGCGTTCACGATCGCAGAAACACGACCTCAAATCTGGGATCACGAACTTGGAGGAGTTGAGATCAACACCCTCTATGTTTATCCACACGCGAACGAATATCAAGAACACCTTATTGATCTGGATTGCTAGATCCAATAGAACACACTTCTATTATGGAGGCTATATGAAAACTAGGGTTATTGTTCTTGAGGAAGAAGAAGACTAGTTTTTCTCTCTTGAAGGCTATCAATTATGATTACACTAATCATTTTTGACCTAGGGGTTTGAGAGGGGTATTTATACTTTCAAAACCTAACTAGTTTAGGTTTGAAAGTCTAATTCCCGTCAAAACTCGGAGTCAAAAATCAAATTCCCGTCAAGCAAAAGGTTCGGCCGGGTAGCACCAAGGGTCCGACCGGATCACCTTGGGTCCGACCGGGTATGGACTAGGGTCCACCCGGATCTTACCAAGGTCCGGCCGGGTCATGCCCTTGGTCCGCCCGGGTCCTTTTCCTATCGTGAATTTCCCTTAAAATCCAATTTTAGGACTTTCCCATTTAGCCCTTTTGAATTCGTTCTTTTGTGTGTGACCCCATAGGATTAGATTAAGTTGGCAATGTGGTCAAAATCATTTGATAACATAAATCATGAGCGGACTCTAGCAAAGCCATCATGACTACCTAATTAATATAACTTGTCAAAGTTCGTGAATCCTTCATAGAACATATCACAATCCTTTTGTCACGCGATATCATATTGAGCATAAGCCACGGTCTAAGTCAACTTAGTGTCTAATGCTTTCTCGATTCCGAGTAGATTGATATGAGCAAATGACATTGAACACATCAATTTATTTGGGCATGGCCATGCACTATCATCAATCTTACTCTCGAATGGCCAAGCAGATATCTCTCTTGAGATAAGAGGGACAACATCCCATCTTGACTTATCATTCTTCCCTACAAGAATTTGATTGTGCCAATCGTAGCCTTTATAACTACCTGGTTAAGGGTAGCGTTTGAATACGTCAAACACAATGTTCATCATGTGGAAGACGATGATAATCTCAGGTCTAAAGATTCCAATGTATGACTAAATGAGATTTAATTATGACATTTGACCATGACATAAATCTTATAGTGGGTCATGTCCAGTACTTGTTCACCAACAAGTACCCAAAAGTTTAATTTGTATCACATACACATGATCATCAATTAAACTTATACTAGTTCTTCATAAGTACTAGGGATGGGGATTATTATAAAAAACATGCAAAACATATAATAATCCAAGCTGTTATCTCTATAACAAATGAGAACATGATATAACGTAAGGCCTTTCTCAAGGGCCTAGGGCATAATGTCCAACACACAATCCTTATTCTTTAATAAATCCTTAACCCCTTTCCAAAAGGAATTCACAATTCTCAGTCCCAAGAATTACCGAACTTGTTGCGGATCTATCCTTAACCAATACGCATATTGATTCAAACGCATATTCCCAACACTAACATTACTCAATATTTATTTTAACTGTTGTTTATTTTTATTTCAATAGTTGATGGTGCAGTGGCATTCTCAAATTTTTATTTACTCCTATTTTTGCTTTTAACTACTTTTATGTAAAGACATTTTTTTCTGTCTTTCTTTAAGATTTTGCAAAATATTCAAAGAATTATTATGATAATACTTACTTTTTTTTTGTCTTAAACTACTTGTAATTTTAGATTTGTGCTCACGAATTAAGAAATATAATGATTACAAATGAAATAGACTATATTACCCTTAAGATAGTTCAAGTACTTTGTGTTTTGGCAAAAAACAATGAAATCCAATTTGGATTGATAATCAAAATTAAGGAGGGACGAATGGAATTAAAGCTATAGAATTGCAGAATTCAAGATTGCACAAGGATGTAACGAGGAAAGCCCTTGAGAGAATAATCTCGCCGGCACAAAACCTCGGGAGGTGATTAAGAGCACCTTCCTTCCCAAACGGTAGTATTAATGTTTTTGAACTGTGGAGGAGTACAAAGTGTTGTGTGAGTGTGTGTGATGGTGTGCCTCCAAGCTCGGTTTAAATACAAATAAGAACCCTATCTAAAAGAGTAACAAACTATCCTAAAAACTCGGGCTCTATCTTGATGAATCTTTGACTTGGTCTTCTTTTCTGTTGAGAGTAGGCCTTGTAGAACGTTTTACTTAGCTGTAGATAAATAAAATTAGTTAGGATAATTATGATTAATTTATTGATAATTCTGCCAGAGGTGAAGATGTCTGCATCTTGGTCAAGATGTCACCATCTTGAAACTATATCCATAACCAACTGTCCTATAATCTCGCATTCTATCTTCAAGAAGAGGAGACGTGGTCAATGATGCCGTTGATGGTTGTTTTAATGCTTATCCACACATGCTTTTTTGTTATTAACACCTGCAAACATTATTACTAAAATAGGATATAATTAATAATGTTAAATATACCTGCTGCTTAAGACGTTGCAATCTTGAAGGTAAGTGAAGATGGGTACAACTTGAAATTTCACCCACAACAATTGCCCCAAACTTACCATTTACGGAATACGAAAAGGGTAAGTTTTTCAAAACTCAAAACCTTAAATGGTTATTAACTGGACAACTGCTTGGTAGAAGTGTTTCCATCCTCTAAAGATCTGAATGTTTTTTCTTCTTAAAAAAGTTTCAGAAAATTTTCAGGAAGAAACAACCGTTAGGTGTCGTCAATCATCAAGATATCCACAAGTATCTTTCTCCTTAAGATGACCTGCACCTCAATCTTTGAAAATATATATTGTTCTCTTTATCGTTTCTTCGTTTCAGGATGCTAATTTCTTGTGTAAGATGTAGAAATCTTTATCACTTAGTTGACATGTTAATGCCAAAAACCGGGTGTCTTAAGATGACATGTCAATGCCAAAACCAATTGAAAAATTCTTAAGGTCAAACACTTGATTAAGTGGAAACGGGGGGTGCGTACATATAAACATACGTGACCATTCCCCACCTTAACCACATTGACATCGTGCGCTCCAGGCGAAGGTGTATAAACCTTAACTCGGAAGAAAGAAAGAAATTTCTTTAAACCTTAGAAGGGATTGAGTACCTTAAACTTAAGATGAGATGGTCAGTCTCAAGCTGTTGTCTTCTTAGGTCATCAAAATCTTTATTCAAAATGTTAATATCTTGCAAAACGACATGTTAGAAGTACGTGACATCTTAACTGATGTCACTTTTATTAATGAAAGTAAACTTGCATAAATAACTTTATTAAAATGAATGAAAATAAAGTAAAGTTTATTCAACTATTGAGGTAAGTTCATACCTAACTTATTACCTTAAGATGTAGACAACTTGAAATGATACTGACATATGATGTATGTCTTAAGATCGATAGCGTTCCAAAATCTGGGAATCCTCATACCGACGCTCTTCTAGAAGCCTTTGTTGCTGCACCTTGTCTTCTTCAAGTCTGATAAATCTTGATGCCCTGTTGCGTACATCTTCCATTCTCTTGCAAGGGTTCATCACCAATTCTTCATAGAACGGGGAATCTTTCTTTAGACCCATTCTAAAGGCTTCCGTTGCCGTAGCCATATCAAGGTTGGGAATTTCCAAGACTTCTTTATTGAACCTGTTGACGTAGTCTTTCAAGGCCTCGGTAGGTTGTTGGATAATGTGGTAAAGATCGCTGGTAAGCTTCTCAAATTGTCTGCTACAAGAGAATTGGTTGTTGAACATGTTGACAAGCTGAGCAAATGACCCAATAGATCCTGGTGGTTGACGAATCAACCATTTCAAAGCTGGTCCTAGCAATGTTGAGCCGAACCCTTTGCACAAGCAAGCTTCTCTGATTAGAAGAGGTACTAGGACAATCTCCATCTTCTCCTGATAATGGGCGACGTGTTCCTCAGGATCAGTGCTTCCATCGTACAGCTTCATGGTCGGAATGTTGAAGCCTTTGGGGATGTCTACTTGTGCAATAGCCGGTACGAAGCGTGATTGATTGTAACATGTTGGGGAGACCTGCTGGATAGGTGGAATTACACCGGGTACATTCATGACCAAATCCCTTAGTTCTTGAAGCTGACTCGCTATGTAATTACCTGCAAAAGGATTAATAGTACGAGTAGTATTATCAAAAATATTTGCAAAATTAAAGTTACCGAACGGATTGGTATTATCAGCTGAAGATGTAACAATCTTGCTGCCAGTGAAGATGGGTCCTCCTTGAGATGTTCCGGAGATGTTAAGGGTAGGAGACGGAACAGAGGTGTTTCTTTCTATGGGTAACTCAAAGACACTAGAAGCAAAAGGTGTCGTCATCATTGGAGATGTCGACATCATTGGAGATGTCACGATCCCTGCATAAGTTGCTGAAGCCATAGGGATGAATTCATTGAAGACCTGTGAACTGCCCCCAAGATCGAAATTGAGAACTTTGGGGCGAATCGGGGAGACATCATCCATCCTTTCAGTTAACATCTTCTGCTCCTTCTGCATCTTCACTAAGGCGTCAGCGATCAGAATGGTGCTATCTTGTTGTCTATCAAGCTGGTTCTTCATCTGGATGAGCATGTTCTTGATGTCGACATCATGAGTCGAAGACGACTTCTTCTTTCCAGTTCCCACAGGTGGAGGAGGTGGCAATACGCTAGAACCACCCGTTGATGTTCTAGGACTGATGCCCCCAGACGGCGGGATAACACCACTGATTGAAGTGGTTGACTTGTTGGTGCCGGAAATCATGGATTGAGTAGACATCTTGAATCGGTAGCAATTCAATAGATTAAAAAACCAAGTGCCCCTCGGTGGGCGCCAAATTGTTTTGGCAAAAAACAATGAAATCCAATTTGGATTGATAATCAAAATTAAGGAGGGACGAATGGAATTAAAGCTATAGAATTGCAGAATTCAAGATTGCACAAGGATGTAACGAGGAAAGCCCTTGAGAGAATAATCTCGCCGGCACAAAACCTCGGGAGGTGATTAAGAGCACCTTCCTTCCCAAACGGTAGTATTAATGTTTTTGAACTGTGGAGGAGTACAAAGTGTTGTGTGAGTATGTGTGATGGTGTGCCTCCAAGCTCGATTTAAATACAAATAAGAACCCTATCTAAAAGAGTAACAAACTATCCTAAAAACTCGGGCTCTATCTTGATGAATCTTTGACTTGGTCTTCTTTTCTGTTGAGAGTAGGCCTTGTAGCACGTTTTACTTAGCTGTAGATAAATAAAATTAGTTAGGATAATTATGATTAATTTATTGATAATTCTGCCAGAGGTGAAGATGTCTGCATCTTGGTCAAGATGTCACCATCTTGAAACTATATCCATAACCAACTGTCCTATAATCTCGCATTCTATCTTCAAGAAGAGGAGACGTGGTCAATGATGCCGTTGATGGTTGTTTTAATGCTTATCCACACGTGCTTTTTTGTTATTAACACCTGCAAACATTATTACTAAAATAGGATATAATTAATAATGTTAAATATACCTGCTGCTTAAAACGTTGCAATCTTGAAGGTAAGTGAAGATGGGTACAACTTGAAATTTCACCCACAACACTTTGATAATTAAATGTTTTTACTATCACAACTTTGTACAACTTTGTAATCATAAAGAAGGTATATTTATGAGTCAGTCAATGCTAAAAAAATTAAGTAATATCAAAACAACAAGTATTTTGAGACAAACTTAAATTCTTTAATCTACAAGTATTTTTAAGTATTTTCAGGCGGAGCTATTACTAAATTTGTAAATAGAAATAATTTAATGAAATATGGCAAGAAAGAAAATCATATGATGATTTCAAACAAGAGTATACAAACACGATTTTTTTTTCTAAAATCTTGTGTACAAAGTCGGCGAGATCTTTAAGATGTCTTCTCAACCATTTGATTAATACTACGGAGTACTATATATGAAATCTAGTGTCTTTAATAGTTACTAAAATTTTGAGGCCAAGTATTAATATTTTTAAAAGTTCGAAGCGAAAGCCTCATCGACTTTGCCACTGGGGCTAAGAGCTTAAAATTAGACTTACAAAATTTGACAGCGTCTATAGTTATGAACAGTGTTTTAGGTTCGGCTTAAGCTCCCTAGTTTCGTTTAAATTAATGATACTTGGCGTTGATAGCGTCATTTAGACGGATTTTGAACTGCTTCACCAAGCAGTTAGCTCCACCCCGGTCCACCCAATGGTGGAGATTAGAGTCACCTCATTTTTTTTTGTTCGACGGATGAGATGTGTCTGAGCTCGGTAGGACTCACAAAAAATTGAAATCATTTTAGCCGCACAGATGATGAGCACGCCTACAGAGCCGTTGGGTGGAGGGGTAGAGTTAATTTGGGTGGGGCGGTTCCGGGTCCCATTTAGACGGCTTGGCAACTGCCGAGATCCGCCAAGTAGTTACTCCCTCCTTCTCGGAGTAAGAGTCTCACCCCTCATTTGCACGCTTATTAATAAATATTGGATGTGATGTAAATGTTGTGAGTGTAAAAGTAAAGTATGAGAGAGAATGAGTGGGAGAGAATAGTGAATTGATTGGTGTTGTGAGTATAAAAGTAAAATAGGAGAGAGAATGAGTGGGGTGAATAGTAAAGATTCTTTGCCATTTTAAGAATGGGACTCTTACTCTCGGACGGATCAAAAAGGAAAATGAAACTCTTACTCTGGAATGGAAGGAGTATTATTTTTTATTTTATTTTTTTAAAAAAATATCCACTTATGAAACGGCGCCAATATGTAAAGCAAGGGGCCTTGTACTAAGTTCAAATCACTAATTTTTGACTTCCTTCACCACTTGCCCATTTTTGTTTTTGGTGATTGCAGAGTATTTTACTTTATATAAACTTTTCCGAGTAAACTCCTTTTCCGCCCCTCGTACTATGGTCCCAACATCAATTTGACACTCGTACTATTGAAACAACAAATGTATGATGCGTACTATAGTTTTATTAGCAAAATTAACCAATTTACTATTTATTTGTTAACTTTTTTTAACGAACATTATTTTTTTAACGGGCATTAATTTATTTTAACAAAACTAACTTTTGGGGCGATTTTTGAGTTTTTCGCCGGATTTGCGCCGTCGGCCATATCTCCGGTACCGCTGATTATTTTACTGATCCCAACGGTCAATATGAGCGCCTGAGTGATGCGAACATACCCCAGAAATTTGACGACGATCCAACGGTTAATGAAGCGGGAATTTGATTTTTAATATAGCGAATTTTTGGAGATTTTCGCCAGTTTTCGCCGCCGGCCATTTCTCCCTCTCCGGCAATTATTTGGAAGATCCCAACGGTCATCATGTGCGCCTAGGGGATGCGACCAAAGCCCAGAAGTTTCACGACGATCCAACGGTTAACGAAGTCGGAATTCGATTTTTACATATGCAATTTGGTTTTGATGGAGATAACAAAAGTTAGTTATAAATTAATGCTCGTTAAAAAAATAACGTGTGCTAAAAAAAGTTAACGACTGAATAGTAAATTAGTTAATTTTGCTAATAAAACTATAGTACGCATCATACATTTGTTGTTTCAATAGTACGAGTGTCAAATTGATGTTGGGGCCATAGTACGAGGGGCGGAAAAGTAGTTTACTCAAACTTTTCCTAAGAAAGAGACTCATTTTAAATGTTGATGCACTTTAGTAAAGAACAAGAGCATTCTACGGGCATAAAATAAAATTTACAAAATGATGGATACAAAATGAGGTGGCGATATTTTATTGAGTGCATCGATTGTGGACCCGACACATTCTAACAAAAAAACGCCAACTAACTTTTGACACATCATTTGTAAGCCACATTTTGTGGCACTTTTTTTGACTTTATATTTACCCAAAGAGCAATGCTAGGAGCACAAAATCTTGCTCACAAAATGAGGTAGCGATATTTTATTGGTTGCATCGATAATGAACCCGTCACACTCTAATTAAAAACACAATAGAATCATTACAATTAGTATTTTGTGAGCAAGTTTTTGTGACTTTTTTGTGTTCTAGTATTATTCTAAGTAAAACTACAATCTGAATTGAATATTTAATTACTCAATACCATTGTACTCCCTCTGTCCCACAATAAATGTTTTAGTTGATAAGTCAATGTTTTTAAAATTTTAGTTTTGTTTCTTTAATTGCCTCAATCTATTCATATGGGTAACGTGACACCTTCTATAGCATTGCAATGCTTGTGCCAATTAGAATGGATAGTATAGAAAAATCACTAAACTTCATACTCTAGTTTTAATAAAATAACACTTATTTTAGTTATTTTAGGACAAACAAAAATAAAAAGTACTACCTATGTCCCTAAATGAGTATCCAAATTTCATTTTAAGGGACATTGAAAATCTCAACTTTGTACAATTTGGTAGCAAAGATTCATATATAATCTTGTAATCTCATTTCCAAACATTTAGTTTTGCACGTATAAAAAAACCGGTGAAATTTTTTTTGAAAAAAAAAACATTTAGGGACAAAGTTATGTTAAAAAAAGATACTCATTTTGGGACAAAGATTTTTTGAAAATGAACACTCATTTAAGGACAGAGGGAGTAAGATATTTATTCCGCCGTGAGTATGTCAAAATCAAGGAGGTAAAAATCAAGAAGGTAAAAAATTGGCGTGACATGTGATTCTTGAGAGGCTCCTTCACGCTTATTAGGGTGAGTTTGCGGGCCCATGGCGTGACGGAAAAGTGATGATGTCCGGCGTTACTCAACCCTTGACCCCGCCACCGCTTTTCGTGCAAAGTGCAATCAACTGATATTTGCGGACCCTATTTTGTTTATCAACCGGGAGTCAACTTGAGACTCGAGAGAGAAGTTAACGATGAACTCGGTTGTGAGACCATCCCATCTCATATACTACCTCCGTCCCAACTCAATATGCACCTTTACTGTTTGGCACAATATTTAATGAGAGATTATTTATATTCAAAAGTATTGTGAGTGGAGAATAATGAGTGGTTGGGAGGAAGAAAGAGAATGAGTGGAGAATAATGAGTGGTTGAGAGGAAGAAAGAGAATGAGTGGAGAATAATGAGTGGTTGGGAGGAAGAGAGAGAATGAGTGGAAGATTATAAAAATAATAAAAAAACTTTCCTTTTTTGGATTGTGCACATATCAACGACACCCACTTAAAAGATAAGTGTGCACATTGAGCTGGGACAGAGGTAGTATGATAGATGGGTCTCAATTACGGAGGAAACAGGTTTACACCGCTCCACTCATATATTAAATGTGGTGTGTCCAATTTAATATAAGAGCTCAAAGTTGATGGGTAAATTGGGGAAATGGGTATGTATCCTAAAGAGAATTGCAAAAAGTAATTCTTTCATTGATTTCAACATGCATATATACACAAGAGATAAGTGATAACATAATCTAAAGATTTATACAATCAACTATTTTTTTCAAGATATTGACAAGGATTTAAACTAGCTAATAATAAGTACAAAATAATAACAAGATATTATCTAGATTGTGGAGATGTAGCCGAGTGAGTGGGATGAGGCTGAGTCGGTTGAGGAGACTCAGTCTTATGCTTATCACGCCCCCGCAAGTCGGACGATCCCATGGTGAGACCGATCTTGGAGATTAACGAAGAGAACCGGGCACGAGATAGAGGTTTCGTGAGAGCATCAGCAAGCTGGTCGGTACCCAAAATATGTTGAACCCGAATAGTTCCCAGCGTAACCTGTTCATGAACAAAGTGGAAATCCAAAGCAAGATGCTTCATTCGAGAATGAAAGACAGGATTGGCCGAGTAGGTGGTTGCACCGAGGTTCTCACAATAGATAACAGGAGGAGAGGAAGAAGTGAGGCCGAGTTCTGACAGTAAGTTAGTAACCCAAAGAAGTTCAGCAGTGGTGGCTGCAACTGCCTGAAACTCAACTTCAGTAGAGGAGCGAGCAATAGCCCGTTGTTTCTTGGAGGACCAAGTGATGAGGTTTCGTCCAAGATAGACTAGAAAGCCAGTGGTGGAGATGAAGTCATCTTTGTCGCCGGCCCAATCGGCGTCACAGAAAGCATGGAGAGTAGGGGGAGATGTGTTGAAAATCTGAAGACTGAGGTGGATAGTACCCTGAAGATAACGGAGAAGCCATTTGAGAGTAACCCAATGAGACTCTTGGGGATGGTGGAGAAATTGAGCAAGTTTGTTGACCGTAAAGGCAATGTCAGGCCGAGTGAGGGAGAGATATTGGAGACTACCAATGAGTGCTCGGTAGTCAGAGGGGTTACAGATAGGGGTGCGGGGAGTGGCCGAGAAAGGAGGGTAGGTGGCCATGGGGGTGGGGGAGGGTTTGGAGTAGAGCATATTGTGACGGGTCAAAATATCGGTGATATATTTGGATTGGGTGAGTAAAAGGCCTTGAGGATTGGGAGTGACTTCGACACCGAGGAAGTAGGAGAGGGGACCAAGGTCTTTAAGAGAAAACTTAGAGGCAAGATGTTCAATGAAAGAGGTAAGAAGAGAAGCGGAAAGACCGGTGATGATGATATCGTCAACATAGACAAGGAGAAGTATACGGTGAGATTGATGATTATAGAGAAAAAGAGAGGGATCAGCGAGAGAGGTTGTGAAGATGAAGGAAAGAAGAGTTTTAAGAGCGTTATACCAGGCACGGGGTGCTTGTTTGAGGCCATATATAGCTTTGGAGAGACGAAAAACAGGAGAGGGGTGAGCAGTACTTTCAAATCCGGGTGGTTGGGACATATATACGGTTTCAGAGAGCGTGCCTTGAAGAAAGGCGTTGTTGACATCAAGCTGACGAAGTGACCAACCTTGGTTAACGGTGAGAGAGAGGATAAGACGAATGGTGACAGGTTTGACAACGGGAGAGAAAGTTTCAGAGAAGTCGAGGCAGGGGCGTTGGTGAAAGCCTTTGGCGACGAGTCGGGCTTTGTATTTGTGAATAGAGTTGTCAGGGTTGTATATAATCCGGAAAACCCACTTGCACTCGACAATGTTAGGGGCTTCATGGGAGGGAATAAGAGACCATGTATTTTTACGAAGAAGGGCGTTGTACTCATCAAACATGGCGGTATGCCAATGGGGAGTTGAAAGAGCTTGTTTGGTGGAGGTGGGAAGAGCATGTGGGGAGGAGACAGTGGCTAGTTGAGCATATTGGTAGGCTTAGTCGCACGCCTACTAAATTAGACCTAAACTCGTCCACTAATAATGTAATTAGGGTAAGTCAGGGTCGATCCATGAAGAACGATGATTATTTACGTACTAGTCACTTAACCAGATTGGGGGTTGATTTTGATTCTAACTAATTCCTAGACGGGAAATTAAACTAAATGTGATTAAAACAATGAATTAAAAAGCACTTCAGATTGATCCCTATCCCCGTCCTCTATTTCAATTTCATTGGTACTTCTTTTTCTCCGTTAATCATATTCACTTGATCACGAGATGTTTTTCAATGTCTCTTCTTACAGTATAGTCTATAGCAGTGGCACACTCACTATAAACCCTAATTAAAATTAAAACTAGACTGGCACATAAAATATTTATATATTAATTGATTCAATTTAACAGACTTAGATCAAGAACGCTTTATAGGTTTACTAGATAATCACTTAATTTTGCCTACTTCCCGAATTGCTATGGCACATACACAATTCGTGAAGATGCTACGGTGAAAACCCTAATTCTGGCACAGAACAGAGAATTCTAGCATAGATTCATAAAAAGAACTAGTGAATTGGCCAAATCCACAAACCCTAGTTATAAATCTAAAATCAGAACAAGCAAAATTATGAATATATTAAACGAGAGATTAAGAAAATTACCTTAATTGAAATAAATTGGGTTCAAGCTTACAATCCAAAGCTATTGAGTTAGTTCTCCATTAAAGGGTTACAAAGCTCCAGAGAAAAGAAAGAACGTAGTGTTTTTCTAAAAATGAAAAGAATACCTAATCTCCTAAAATTCTCTACCCTTAATGACTATTCAAAAATCAAATTAATTAAAGAATAAAAATAATAATAAAAGAAAAGAAAAGGAAAAAGGAATAATATCCCTCTGCCAATCCTCCGACCTCCATGTGCCTGAACCAACTTCTTCAATTTTTGCAATTCAGTCCCTGGAGTCTTCACCATTTCTAGTTCAGTCCTCAAACTTTCAATAATCGCAGAACAGTACCTCAACTTCCAGAAATTGCAGTTTGGTCCTATACTCCTCCGCTCCGGTTGACTTTGACTTTGCCTTGACTTTGACTTTGACTTGATCCTCGAGACATGACTTTGAAGCTCACCAAAAATTACATCCGGAAAAATAAATAAATAAAAACGACTATTCTACCCCCGGATTACAATAAAGGCCAAATGATAAAATAATGCCCCAAGTACATCAAAACTAGTCTAAGTACATCAAAATGAAGGATAATAAATAGGAAAATAAGGGAAATAATATATACAAAATCCGCCACATCAAATTCCCCCACGCTTAGACCGTTACTCGTCCCTGAGTAACATCCTAACCCCACTCTAAACTCCGGTCTATCAACGTAGCATGGGAGAAAATGACCCCTAGTCCCCTCTAATCCTCCAAGTCAAAATCAACAAACTGTATTGGAGTATAAGAAACTCCGTCCCCATAACACCAAACAAATAAAAGTCAATGGTCTTAGCCCGATACAACTCCATATAATGCAACAAAAACGTACCCGAACTAAGACCCACTCATAAAATCTAGGGGGAACTAAACATGTCCTATGTATCCCCCACGCTTATCTCTCACTACTATCTCCCTCATAAAAATAAAGTTTATGCCCGGGAAGTGATCCCGAACCGTACTTACCTCGTGAAAGCACCAACTCCCCCTTATTACTCCAATAAAGAACGAGGGTTTCTATCCTAATAACCTCTAACCGAGCCTCCTACACCAAGTATGACAATCCTAACCCGAGACTCGAAACCCCCCCCCCACTTAGCCTAAGCGCCCTTTCGGGTTTTCACTTAGCCTCTCTTTTCTTTTTTTTTCTCTTTTTTTTTTAATAAGACAATAAGAAAAATAAGTACTATACACAATACAAAACCCCCTATGCTTAAACTACACAGTGTCCTCAATGTGTGTGAAACAGTATAAATATAGGATAGTAAA
Source organism: Campanula takesimana (assembly GCA_026119855.1). Lineage (NCBI taxonomy): Eukaryota > Viridiplantae > Streptophyta > Magnoliopsida > Asterales > Campanulaceae > Campanula > Campanula takesimana. The sequence goes on along the minus strand of JAOWBW010000780.1, from coordinate 316,019 downwards.
AGCGTAAGAAAAAAGGGTACCCTCACTGTGGCCACTGCCACTGCCAGTAGGCCTGGGAGTAATACTAAGGCTGCTGTGGATACTGAGGATGAGGCGGGTCCTGAGACTGTGAACTGGAGCCCTCTCCCTGATGTGGGATCCGTCTGGATGCACGCCTCTGTTCCTGAGCCTCTGCCCGGGATGCCATCATGGCGTAGTACTCATCCTCCACTGGTACATACTGCGGAGGCCCCTGCTGCTGCATCATCCATGACTCCATCTGCTGATGTCTCCGGGCCATAGTAGCCTGTTGGTCCTCAACCCCATCTATTCTATCTACAAGCTCCTCCTAGCACCTATTCTCAAAGGCATACCTATTCTGATGCATCTGATCCTCATATGTGTGCCAGAACTGCACAATAGATAGCATCACATGGTGTTGGCCCTTTAAGAAGGACCACATCTGTGACCAGTTCCCAAAAGCATCAGAACCGCCCTGCTGGTGCGCCATCTCCTGCATCTCCTCATCATCATCCTCATCCTGCTCTTCATCTTCCTCTTCCTCTTCCTCATCATCATTAACATCAACATTGGCATTCTGCACCCACCGTCTACTCCCGACGTCATCCATACCCGGCATCCTCCAATCTCTAGGCGTGGGACCCGACGGAAAGATAACCCCTGGCTTACACAACACCGTACGACCATCCTCATAATGAAATTTCAGATAATAGCCACAAACGGCCGAAATCATCATACCGAGCCAAGTAATAAAAGTCATAGACCGACGGGCCACCAACCTTCTCTACCACATCGAGGTGATTCTGGACAAAGTTCTCTACCAGTAAAGTGATCATACCCCCCATCGAGATATTACCACACCCTCGGCCCACACACGCCGTACATCGAATGAAAAACACATCAACCCAATCTGGAAGGATAGGGGAATTTGGCATTGCCGTCTTCAATAACGCCACATCCAGATGATTCAGTTGTCCCGGATCAACTTTCCCCAGAAGTGTCATCGACAAGCCCCTATAAAACAGTTGCCAAGAGGGATGATTAAGGTTGGTGGCGACATTATCTAACTTGGCAAAGAACTTGCCCGTAAACTCATAAAAGAATTGAGATGCCATTTGTTCATTCTCCTCAAATTGTTTCACCGAATCTGCCACCCCAAATATCCTCCTAACTTCACCATATGACAAAGTTTTGACTTGGTCATTAAGGTGGAACTTAACACTGGGCATACCCTTTACTTCTACTCGCTCAAAAGTAGATAGAAATCCAAGCGTTTAACGCTTATACACTGCCGCTTGCTTACCCAAAAAACAACTCAAGCCCCGTCTGCCTCATAAGTTTTCATTCTAACACTTCCAACCCCAACAAATTCAAATCATCCGCATCTAAAAATTTTGTGGTTTGCAGCTTTCGATTATGCTTATCTAAGAACCTCCATTTTTTTTTTTGATTCATTCAACCTTTTCAAACCCATAAAGTTATCCCCCTCAGGAGGATTTGGAAGAAGCATACTTTGCTTAGCCTTTTTGGGGGCTTTACTACTCTCACCACTACCTTCTCCACCCTTCTTCTTCCTCATAATTCTCAAATTCAATTAACCACAACAACGCTCACAATCACTCACCAATCAACAATAATTAACAATACACACACTCAATCAACCAAATCAACACAATAAGATCCCTTCAACAATCCCACAATAGCCACCACGCCACAATACACAAATTAAAATTCGAAGGAAGATGAGAATTATTACCTCCGAAGGCTCTATTAGTGCCCAAAATTATCCTTGTTCTTCCAAATTTTCTCCAAGAGAGATGAATCAAAAAGCCCCAAAAATTGAAAATTTAAGGTTCTTGAATTATGCTTTGAAACTCAGAATTGATGGTCAATGGTGGTGGATTGGGTCGTATGTAAGGTTTAGAGGGTGATTTATGGTGAAAGAATGGGGGTAATTCGAAGCAAATTGGTGAAATTGTGGTTTAGGGTTTAGAGAGAGAAAGTGGGTGAATATGGTGTTTGGTGATGATTTAGGGGAGAGGATGGAGTTAGGGAGGAAGGAGATGAGGAGGGGGAGAGATTTTAATGGAGGGAGGAAGGATTTTTAGCGGAGATATGGTGAGGGAAAAGGGTGGGGCGGCGTAGGGAGAAGAAGGTGTGAGTGGAAAAGGCGAGTTGTGAGAGGGAGGAATAAGGCGTGCTGCTGTTCTGTCCGCCCAGGTATTGGAATTCGCCACGTGCACGAGTCGTACGGGCACGAGTCGTACCAAGAAATGGAACTCGTGCGCACAGCTGGTATCACACGTACAGGTTCTTGCCTCTCCCCTTCATCATCTTGTGCGCACGCTAGGCTCCACACGGGCATGTACCAGCACGAGTCGTGCTATATTGCACTAGTCGTGCACCGCCTGCTCTTCAATTTTTTATTTATTTTTTACCTCAGGCCTGCCCCGCTTGACCAAGTGTGCCCCAATGCTATGATTTCCTGCACCCACACAAACAAAAAGATATCCTTTAGTAGCACCAATTCAATATAAAAATTAAAATTAAAAGCATAATTTATACAATAACCAACAAAGTAAACAAATAAATTCCGGGTTGCCTCCCGGTTAGCCGCCCTTCTTTACCGTCTTTAGCTAGACCCAATGCCGGGAAAGAACCCGGCATGCATCAAAGTTCAAAGTCTTTGACAAGACTCGGACCCAAAGTTATCAAACATATACCGGGTTCTGGAGATTAATCACCTCCAAATCTGCGGTATTCACGACTTCATTCTCAAAATACGGTTTTAACCGTTGACCATTAACTTTGAATCCTTTATCCTCATTAGGACTAGAGATTACCACCGTCCCAAGCGGGGACACCTCCCTCACCACATAAGGGCCGGTCCACCGAGACCGTAACTTGCCCGGAAACAAACGAAAACGGGAATTAAAAAGAAGGACCTTTTGACCAACCTTAAAGTCCTTTCTAATTATCATCTTATCATGCCATATCTTCGCTCGTTCCTTGTAAAGAAGATTATTCTCATAGGCATCTCTCCTAATCTCATCCAACTCACTCAAGTGCAACTTTGTTTCCTCACCGGAACCCTCTAAGTTCAAGTTGAACTTTTTGACCGCCCAATAGGCTTTGTGTTCAAGCTCCACCGATAAATGGAAAGGTTTACCAAACACCAATCGATATGGTGACATACCAATCGATGTCTTATATGCCGTCCGGTAAGCCCACAACACATCATCAAGCCTTTGACTCCAGTCCTTCCTATTCGGGTTCACAGTTTTTTCAAGGATGGATTTTATCTCTCTATTGGATACCTCGGGTTGGCCATTTGTTTGGGGATGATAAGCAGTCGATACCTTATGGGCGATGTGATATTTCTTGACTAGAACTTCGACTGTCTTATTGCAAAAATGAGTCCCCATATCGCTAATAATGGCACTTGGCATCCCAAACTGACATAAGATGTTGCTTCTAAGGAAATTGACCACTACTTTTGAATCATCAGTGCGGGTAGGGATGGCTTCCACCCATTTGGACACATAGTCAACCGCAAGTAAAATGTACATAAACTCACAAGAATTAGGGAACGGACCCATAAAGTCTATCCCCCACACATCAAATATTTCACAATTCACAATGAGGGTTTGTGCCATTTCATCACGGCGCCCAATATTACCAACCCTTTGGCACCTATCACAAGACTTACAAAAAGTGACCGCATCCCGGAACAAATTTGGCCAAAAGAAGCCACAATCCAAGACTTTCCTCGCGGTCTTTTTTGCACCAAAATGACCACCACACGCATACTCATGACACAACTTAAGAATAGAGGCCACCTCACTATCGGGAATACACCTACGAATGACTTGGTCGGCATAATGCCTCCACAAGTTAGGCTCATCCCACACATAATACTTGGCATCACTACGGACTTTGTCTCTTTTAGATTTTGACATCCCCAGAGGGAATTTATTAGAGACAAGAAAATTGACCAAGTCCGCATACCATGGGGAAACTGAATTAACTGCCCGAAGAACCTCATTAGGAAACTCACCCCGAATTGGGGCTTGTTTATAAGGCTTATCCTCCTCTACTACAAGGCGACTCAAATGATCGGCAACTAAATTTTCAGCCCCCTTTTTATCCTTAACCTCTATATCAAACTCACTCAACAAGAGAATCCACCGAATGAGTCTCGGTTTAGCCTCTTTTTTAGACATCAAGTACTTAAGAGCAGCGTGGTCGGTGTAAACAATGATTTTAGTATCCAACAAGTAGGACCTAAATTTCTCTAGTGCAAAGACTACCGCCAACATCTCTTTTTCAGTAGTGGAGTAATTTCTCTGTGCCCCATTTAAGGTCATAGACGCATAATAAATCACATGCGAGGCATGGTCCACTTTTTGACCCAAAACCGCCCCCACGGCATAATTACTAGCATCACACATGATCTCAAAGGGACGAGACCAATCGGGTTCTTGAATAATGGGGGTAGTTGTCAACCTAGACTTCAACTCATTAAAAGATTGCTTGCAATTATCATCAAAATTAAAATCAACCTCTTTTTGCAACAGGGTGCATAGAGGTGAAGCAATCTTTGAAAAGTCCTTAATGAACCACCAGTAAAACCCGGCATGACCAAGGAAAAACCAGACTTCATGCACATTGGTGGGGTAAGGAAGTGACGAAATGACATCAATCTTAGCTTTGTCAACTTCGATACCCTTTTTAGACACAACATGACCCAAAACAATGCCTTACTCAACCATAAAGTGACATTATTCAAAATTTAGGACCAAATTAGTTTCAATGCACCTATCCAACACTAGTCCTAAATGAGCAAGGCATTCATCAAACAAGTCTCCATAGACAGTGAAGTCATTCATGAAAACTTCCATAAACTTTTCCACATACTCAGAGAAAATGCAAATCATGCACATTTGAAAAGTTCCAGGTGCATTACACAGACCAAATGGCATTCTCCGATAGGCAAAGGTGCCGAAGGGGCAAGTAAATGTAGTTTTTTGTTGGTCTTCCGAGGCAATAGGTATTTGAAAATATCCAGAAAAACCATTGAGAAAACAAAAATATGCCCTTCCGGCTAACCTTTCCAACATCTACTCAATAAAGGGGAGGGGAAAATGGTCTTTACGAGTTACCTCATTTAACCTCCGGAGGTCAATGCACACACGAATCCCCATTTGCTCCCGGGTTGGAACCATTTCTCCCTTCTGATTATGGGAGAGCGTGATCCTGCCCCTCTTGGGCACACACTGTGTGGGGCTCACCTACTTACTGTCGGAGATGGGATAGATGATCCCTGACACGCCCCCAAGTCCCGGGATTCCCTAATAGAACCTCTAACCTGGTGTGCATGACTAACAAGAAACGAGAAACTGAATGACATCTGCTTATATCAAACTGACATCATATATATACTCAAGAGGAACGAGCTAAGATAGCTCACAACGAGTTCTATACCAAGAAATTTAAACCAAATGGTTGTACACAGTGGAAAACACGCCTAGCACATACGCTGGCAATACAAGAACACTATACAAGTCTACCCAATATACTGAGTCTAAACAACTGATACAAGATCGTCCTCACCAAATACTGGAAAGGATAACAATCCCCAAACAAGAACAACCTGCCAAGTAGGCCCCTGCTAAGTCGAGCCTCACAACGTATTACCACTTGCTTTCCTGGGGGGGGGGAAACAAATAAACAAGGAACGGGGTGAGATAAATCTCAGTAAGTTACTAGATAAAAGTACATAGCATATTATCATGTAATCATACAAATCAAGAAAATTATCAAGTAATCATGCTCAAGATGTCATCAAGTAACAAGTATATGAGAGGCTAAGCCAACTCATCAAGTAGCTAACACATAAAGCTAAACTATCACGTTACAAAGGATATTCCAACCTTATTCCTCCCAAGTAAACCATTGTTTTCATTGCTTATTGCAGTTGACAAATCACGATCAATCAAGTTGCTGCTGTGCAGTACACAAGAGGACCCGGTAACCAGTATCACTCACAAGAACAAGATTCACGAGGTGTTCATGAGTTTAGCGTTCACTTTTATCAGGCGTATTGCTCTAATAAAGGAAGCTATGCCCTTACTATGGCCTGTAGTAAGGGGTCAAGTGCAAATACATAGGCACCCGATTATCACTTTGGCCCCAGCCTCATGATAAGCGTGAACCTATACATCTCCGAGCAAGCAAGGTGACCGGCTGGACTCACACAAGAATGCACAATTAGGTGTTTACTTGAACTACAAGAGTATAGAACTAAGTCCAAAAGTAGTAGACTAGCTCTTCAGGAACCATGTAATCATATGCTCACCAAATACAAATAAACGCACTCAATAATTGCGAATACAAATCAGTATAGCAATGGCACGTAATGTATCCACGTAACACAATCAAGCCAAATTAGAGTCTATTAATAACAGACCCCAACCAAGTAGTAGGGTATGTCATTTTATGTCACTTTGTCATATGCCAAATTTGCACGTACATATTCATATAACATTTAACACACTAATGTGTCTATCACGATACCCTTACTATCAAGTAGAGCCCAACATCTTAGACTCTAAGCACGTAGTCGAATAGGTCGTATTTGTTGGTGTTGGTGCCCTAGGCACGTTTGTTAAACGTTGTATGAGTTATCATTTATTCATAATGATAAAGAGATAATAAGATTATTATTATGGCTCGTGTTTGCTTATAATAATCTCCGTCCCTAGAGCTTGTTAAGAACTAGTATAAAGGCTAAATGATCATGGGATGATCACGTTAGATTTATGGGTACTTGTTTGGAACAAGGTACTGGACATGACTCGCAGTATGAGATTTATGTCATGGTCGATGTCATATATAAATCTCATATTAGTTATGTCATTTGAATCCTTAGACATGAAGTTATTATAGTCTTCCACTTGATGAACATTATGTTTGACATATTCAAACGCTACCTTAACACGGTAGTTATAAAGGGTATGATTGGCATAATCGGATTCACGTAGGGAAGAATAATAAGCTAAATGGATTTGTCCCTCTTCGGAGAGATGTCAAGCTTGGGCCCCTCGAAGGAATGATGTTGATGAAATGTTTGGCCAAACTCAAATGGATTGATTGGATCAATGTCATTTGGATTATCAACATATTCGGAATCGAGAAAGTATTGTACAATACAAGTTGACTTGTTGACCATGACTTGTGTTCAATGACATCATGGACAAAGGGATTATGACATGTTCTAAAAGGAATGCGAACTTGTATCTAGTTATACTATTTGGGTAGGTATGACGGTTTGCTAGAACCTAATCATATCTTTTGGTTTCATGTTTGAACCCATTGCCAACTTAGTATAATCCTAGAGGGTCACACACAATAGAACGAATCCTAAATAAGGACTATATTGGAAATTTGGAAAAATTGGATTTTTCTGGGCCTTTGGACGACCGCCCAAATGGGCTGGGCGACCGCACAAGAACTTGGGCGGCCGCACACCTCAGTTTGGGCGGCCGCACAGTGCTGTCGGGGGCAGATTCCTAATTTGACTCGGAATCGAATTTTGGACGGGTTTTAACACAAGTTTCCTATTTGGTATAGGTCTTACTTGTGTATAAACATCATAATTCGGCCATAACTCAGACCTAATGTTTTGTGCAAGCCTCCAAAGAGTTTGAGAGGGTTTTATTTTGTTCTAAGAAATCCTAGATTGAAGAACAAAATTATACACAAAGAAAATTCCATATAGTTCATATTAATTGTAAAAACGTGTTTCATAATTTGGTCTAGCAAGCAAGATCAAGTGTTCTTGATATTCGTTCGTGGTGTGGATACCGCTAGAGGGTGAAATTTATCATCTTCAAAGTTCGTGATTATTGCTATGATCGTGATCAAGTTTTCAAGTCTCTATCGAATTCAAGGTTGCAAAATCAAAGGCATCAAGGGTTAGTATTCTAGTATTCATATTGTTGTATTTGACTTAATCATATGAATGGATCTATGGGCTTTGGGTTTCATTAAATTTTAAATGCTTAATTCCGCTGCGCATGTTGCTGTGAAACCCAACAGTGGTATCAGAGTCCCGTTCATGTTGATTAATTCAATACTAGATCATATTGTGTGTATATAAATTGTTTATGTGCCTTGCATGATATGAATATTGGGATATATGATGTTTATGTGTTATGTGATTTATGTGCTTTATTGTTTTACAACTTTAATCGCACGATTCAATCGCAATAAATATTATGATGGATTCTGAATTGTTTGATTATTAATTCTGATTGGATCATGGTATTAATAATCGGGGAAAAACAATTTTGAGACAAATTTTCGAACTGAAAAATTACCCTCTGATCTCACCGTGCGACCGCACAAAATTACCCGGGCGACCGCCCAAGGTTGGGCGACCGCACAGTAATTTTTGGGCGGCCGCACATACTGATCAGATTGTCTGATTTTTGTTCAAATCAGAATTTGGAATTTTCGAGAGGTCCAACAAAACCAGTAACAGAACTAGTCCAGACCTGCTGATCTGGAATGGGTTTTGGGTAGTTGGTTTGGGTGTGGATCTTGGGGTTTGATTTTCCTATTTGTTTTAGTCTTGTGATTCCAAGATTGGTTCAAGGTTTGGATGGCTAGTCTACGTTCATCGAGATTGTGTTTCCCAAACTTGATCGCAATCAAAGTTTCAAAGATAAAACGAAGTTAGAATTATGAAGAGTTCATAATTGCTAAAATTAAGAAACAAAGTTCTTGATTCAATGATTGGAGATTCATGTGGAATTGTGGATGCAATTGGCCTACGTTTATCGAGACCATCTATTGCTTAGTTTCGGCCACATGGACTACTTTCTTGGTTTCTTGAATTATTGCGGGATTGTGGTTGCCTAATGGCTTAGTTCGACCGCACTTCTTGTTGTCTTGATTTGGAGATAATAACCAAAGTTGAAATAGTCTTATCCTCATAATTATAGAGAAACTAATGACACATAAATGTTATGCTTAAATTAATGATGATTAATTTAGTGGCTAAACTTGATGCGTAACATGTTTATCTTGTGTGCTCATAAATGTGTTGTATGCTATATGGTGATGAACCTTCAAGAAAGTTTTAAGTCCTCTTGCCATGCCATGATTAAGACACTTGTTAATACATGGGTGACTTTAATGTGGGTTCGCCTCCGCGAGGTGCATTAATTTTATTCATGAATGAGCAAGATGAGGTTCATTAATTTAATGTGGGTTCGCCTCCGCGAGGTGCATTAAATTGAATGGTTCCTATACGTTTAAAATGGTTGGACTTAATAAGGCGTCAAAACAGTTTTCGGCCTAGGCAAAGATGAGATTAAACATGCTTTTGAAATTGGATCCCTAAGAATCATATTGGATATGATTGACAAGAAATTGTCTACCTAATTAATTTGATTTTGAGCAGTCCGCCTCCGTGGACTCAAAATTAAATTAAAGATGGATCTTAGCCCAAATTTAAAAGAATCTCAGAAAAGGATCTAAGAGTCATATGGGATATGATTGACAGGGTTGTCTACCTAATTAATTTAGTTTTGAGCGGTCCGCCTCCGTGGACTCAAAATTAAATTAAAATTGGATCTTAGCCCATTTAAATTATATTATACATTGGATGTATAAGAAGGTTATATAATTTAGTGGGAGTATTTTTGGAAAATACATTATTTATCTCTTTAATGAGATTGGTACTTGTAAAATTTTGGAAATTTTGCATGAGTTGTAGATAATGAAAACTAACTTCGTTGCGATCAATCCTTTAGAAGGATGAGCTTCATAGAGAATGGTACAAACTTCATGGATTGGATCCTGAGCCTAAGAATTGTTCTAAGGCAAGAAGATGGGTTGTACATTCTTGATGGGCCTATTCCTAAAGAACCTAATGCCGGAGTAGACAATCACAAGAATCATGATTATGATTCTAGGAATGTGAGTTGTCTTATGCTCACGATTATGTGCTCTTAAACTCCAACAAAGTTTGGAACTTGTGGAAGCCTATTAAATAGGCATGGAGTTGAGTTACATGTTTCAAAGAGCAATCTATGCAAGAGAGGTATAAAACCATTATTGCATTCACTTCTTGCAAAAGGAGTAAAGGGTAATAAGTGGAACCTCACATGCTTAAGATAATGGCTACAAAGAGCATCTTGAGAAACTTGGGAGTCGAATTGGATTGGAGCTAGCCATGGATCTTATTCTTAATTCATTGACTAAGAGTTATAATCAGTTTGTGATGGACTATAACATGTTTAGAATGAATAAGAATTTCTTCGAATTGCATTAACATGCTAAAAACTGCGAAGATGAAGATATTGGAGAATGGTTCTCCAGAGCTCATGGTTCATAAGGAAAAGGGCCAAGTGCCAAAAGAAAGGCAAGACCAGAGTTGTCAAACCTAAAAGAAATAATTATGGTTAAAATAATAACTCTAATTGATGCAATTTGGTAAAAATGGTAATTGGATTGACCATTTAGAATTGTAGTAAAAAATCTGGATGATCAATAAAAGGAATGGTAGTGGGACTACCACTTGTGAATTTTATGTTATAAATTATTCTTTCTAAATTTAATTATTGGGTATTAGATACCAGAATAATTAGTAAAATGAAAGACTACTTATAGTAAAGTTTTATCTACAAACGGTAATGATGCAATGGTTGCAACATTGTTTGTAGAACACATGTAAAGTGACTTTACTGATGAAGTAGAAAACATTATTTTGTTAAAAGATAATGAAGGATATTAACTTCTTGTTTGGAATAAGAAAAGTGCTTTATTTATTATGATTTACTTCATTGTGTTATCATATAAATAAATCTTATATCCTAAATCTTGAAGAACAAAGTAATAAAGGCTATAACATAAATAATTAAAATTCTTTATGCATTATTGTCTTGATCAAATAAATAAAAGATGCATATCTAAATTCCATGGGACGGAGTTTTAAGTCATATGATTTGGAATCACATGATTTATGCAAATCTTATTTACTTGGACCAAGACATCCTTTACTATGATTGGTAAAAGGCTAATATCTTAATTGACCTAATACATTTTGATGTGTATGGTGCATTAAGAAGCAATGCTAAAAGAATTTTTTTTATTATACTTGGTAAAACTATTCAAAGATTCTGATTGGATCATGATGACGAATAATTGAACCAAGAATTTGACAGTCATCATTAAAGTTGTGAAATGGTTTCACAAATTAACTTCACTAAGAACATCATTTTAAATGATGTGTCTGCATGGAAGTATAAGAACCTTATTGGATATGGTTAATTGGATGACTAAGTCAAATAGATATTCCGTTATTTGTTTTGGGGTTATGTATTTGAAACCGCTATGATTATACTAATCTGAATTCCATCAAGAGAGGTTAAATAATGAAAGAAAACTCGGTTTGTCTTTCATAAAGATTTAAGACGGTGAGACCTTTTGGAAAGGAGCTGTCTGAGACACACTCACATTTAAATCTAATAAATATACTTTCATAGGATATCCTAAAGAAACTTGAGGATAAAATTTTACTCATAAGAAACAAATGGTTTGTTGATTATGATGATACTTTTCTAGATAAATGGTTTATCTCTAAAAGAATCAGTGAGAGTAAAATGTATCTCGAATGGTTTGAGACCTAGAAAATATATATTTTAACCTAAGATGGAAGTTGAACAAGTTTTCACAAGGAGTCGTGAAAAGTCCGTTCAAAAGATATACAAGAACTTGCGTATGTGATAGGACACAATCTATTGCAAGAAATATTGAATATTTCGAAATAGAAAGTGTTGAGGTAAAGTTCATTTGGAATGAAGTATTTACCATCTATCAAAGATGCAATGTCAACTCCACATATTTAGATTAATGACTTGGAGTCATGAAATCTAAAAGGCAACCCATGTGTAATAATCAAGTTTGGAACTTGATCATTCTAACCTAAGGTGTAAAACCAAAGGAGAGGAATGAGTTTTCTTGGAGAAAATTTTACATGGATAGTATAGAAATTTACTAGAATTCTCGTAGTCACATGTTCATATTTGGAATATGAAAATTGACAAAATGATGTCAAAACAAGTGTTCCTCAACGGGAACTCACTTAAGGATGTATTGGATACAACCTAAAGGTTTTGACAGTCAAAGAAAATTCTGATAAATTATGAAAGTTGCAGAAATCCATTGGATGGATTAAAGCAAACTTGTGGGAGTTGGAATCTCTGTTTTGATAAATCAAAAGAGTTTGACTTGATCAATAACGAAGATGAACCTTGTATATACAAGAAGATTAGTGGGAGCATAGTTATATTCCTTAAATTAAATATGTGGATGACATATTGCTCATTGGAAACGAAATTCATATACGTTAGTCTGCAAAGACTTTGTTAAGAAAGTGTTTCGCAATAAAGAATATGGATGAAACTGCATATGTCCTTGGCATTAAGATCTATAGAGATAGATGAAGAAGCTAATTGATTAAGCCAAAGTACACACATTGACAAAGTCATTAGAAGATTCCGCAAAGAAAATTCTAAGAGAGGACGGTTGTTAATGTTACATGGAGTTTTCTATGCAAAGACTCAAATGTCCTGAGACAAATGATGAGCATGAGAAGAATGAATGGGATGCCATTTGCTTCGGCAATTGGATCCATCATACCATGATAAGTACTAAGCCGGATATATCTAAATGCTTGGAGCATGACGAGTAGATATTAATCCGACAACCGGTGAGAATCACTGGATGGCTGTGAAACAATTCTTAAAGTACTTAAGAAGGACTAAAGAATTGTTATGATCTATGGAGGGATGGAAGATGATCTCGATGTATATGGATACACGGATGCATGCTTCCAAACCGACAAAAATTGTAGAAATCGCAATCGAGTTTTATAAATAATAGTGAAGCTGTAAGTTGGAATGGTTCCAAGAAGAGTACAGTCACTAATTCTGCGACTAAAATCTAAGTATATTGCTGCATTAGATGCTGCAAAGGAAGTTGTTTGGATTAAGAAGTTCATTGGTGAACTTAAGATGGTTCCTAGTATTGCTAATTCAATAGACTTTATTAGTGATAATAGTCGTGCTATTGATCAAGCAAAGGAACCAAGGGCACATCCTAAATCCAAACACATACTTAGGCGTTTTCTTATCGTTCGAGAAATCATTGATAAGAAAGACGTATATATATATGCAAAGTACCTTACTAATGATAACGTTACAGACACGCCAGACAATGGGACTTCCACAAAGCTAAACATGATGGTCATGTTAGGTCCATGGGTATTGGAAACCTAGGGAATTGGGCCTAGGGCAAGTGGGAGATTGTTGGTGTTGGTGCCCTAGGCACGTTTGTTAAACGTTGTATGAGTTATCATTTATTCATAATGATAAAGAGATAATAAGATTATTATTATTGCTCGTGTTTGCTTATAATAATCTCCGTCCCTAGAGCTTGTTAAGCACTAGTATAAAGGCTAAATGATCATGGGATGATCATGTTAGATTTATGGGTACTTGTTTGGAACAAGGTACTGGACATGACCCGCGGTATGAGATTTATGTTATGGTCGATGTCATATATAAATCTCATATTAGTTATGTCATTTGAATCCTTAGACATGAAGTTATTATAGTCTTCCACTTGATGAACATTATGTTTGACATATTCAAACGCTACCTTAACACGGTAGTTATAAAGGGTATGATTGGCATAATCGGATTCACGTAGGGAAGAATAATAAGCTAAATGGATTTGTCCCTCTTCGGAGAGATGTCAAGCTTGGGCCCCTCGAAGGAATGATGTTGATGAAATGTTTGGCCAAACTCAAATGGATTGATTGGATCAATGTCATTTGGATTATCAACATATTCGGAATCGAGAAAGTATTGAACAATACAAGTTGACTTGTTGACCATGACTTGTGTTCAATGACATCATGGACAAAGGGATTATGACATGTTCTAAAAGGAATGCGAACTTGTATCTAGTTATACTATTTGGGTAGGTATGACGGTTTGCTAGAACCTAATCATATCTTATGGTTTCATGTTTGAACCCATTGCCAACTTAGTATAATCCTAGAGGGTCACACACAATAGAACGAATCCTAAATAAGGACTATATTGGAAATTTGGAAAAATTGGATTTTTCTGGGCCTTTGGACGACCGCCCAAATGGGCTGGGCGACCGCACAAGAACTTGGGCGGCCGCACACCTCAGTTTGGGCGGCCGCACAGTGCTGTCGGGGGCAGATTCCTAATTTGACTCGGAATCGAATTTTGGACGGGTTTTAACACAAGTTTCCTATTTGGAATAGGTCTTACTTGTGTATAAACATCAGAATTCGGCCATAACTCAGACCTAATGTTTTGTGCAAGCCTCCAAAGAGTTTGAGAGGGTTTTATTTTGTTCTAAGAAATCCTAGATTGAAGAACAAAATTATACACAAAGAAAATTCCATATAGTTCATATTAATTGTAAAAACGTGTTTCATAATTTGGTCTAGCAACCAAGATCAAGTGTTCTTGATATTCGTTCGTGGTGTGGATACCACTAGAGGGTGAAATTTATCATCTTCAAAGTTCGTGATTATTGCTATGATCGTGATCAAGTTTTCAAGTCTCTATCGAATTCAAGGTTGCAAAATCAAAGGCATCAAGGGTTAGTATTCTAGTATTCATATTGTTGTATTTGACTTAATCATATGAATGGATCTATGGGCTTTGGGTTTCATTAAATTTTAAATGCTTAATTCCGCTGCGCATGTTGCTGTGAAACCCAACAATATTGTACCTAGTCACAATCATATCTTGCGTATATGTATCGCTAATCATCGAATACATTTTCCAACACATTTTGTGTTCTATATTCATTGTTTTATGAATTATCTTCATATTACACTAGTCCCTCTTTCTTTAGGAACTCATCCCAAGAACAAGATATCTTCTTTATACTTTATATACTTCATTGAGTATATGCACGATTAAAACCAATTACTAGCACATTAATGCTTGTTCATAGCACTTTCAATACACACGTATTAGATTCGAGTATGTAGTAGAGTTGTTCATTTTCTATCTAGTTCCATATTCTAACTCTTTGGTTATTAATACCAAGTATCAAGTAGTCAACAAGCCACATTCTATCAAGTAATTATGTACAAGATTTGCACATACACATCAAGGATAGTTCTAACACGTTAGTTCTTGTTCATAGCACTTTCAAGTTCATTACCATACACATGTATTGATTTCAAGTCATGTACAAGATTTTATCATCTTACATTCAAGTTCTCAATCCAATTCTTTGGATGTTCAAGACATGTGCAAGAATTAATTATCTTATACTCAAGTTATTATTCCAATCTTTGGATATTCAAGTCATGTACAAGATTTAATTGTCTTATACTTCAAGTTCAAGCTACGTAGATGAGTTATACATCTCATACTTACAAGTTCTTAATCCTATACTTTGGATGTTCAAGCTCAAGACATTGTTCTAGTGCCCCTTAGGTACACAAACATTTGTTTCAAGACACATATAACACATTAGTGCTTGTTCTTAGCACTTTCAAGACAATTAAAAGAGTTCTTACTCTTAGGCTCAAATTCTCTATTCAAATCATTGAATAATCATGTTCAAGACTCACTTCTGATGCCCCTAAGGTACACAACAGTTACTAGGACATCTTATACTAAAGCTATATACCTTAATTGGGATTATTTCCAACTTATACATACTTTAAACAAGCTTTTTATTTTTCAGGGCACCCAGGCGGGTGCTCAAAATGGACCGGGCGGCCGCACACTAGCAGGTGAATCCTTTGAAAAACATTTCAGAAAGATGGGCGGTCGCCCAATAAATTTTGTGCGGTCGCACACTGCACATTTCCGGCCAATGCTCATTTCTTTTCCAGGTTGAATAATTCTCCGTCCCAAGCGTAGGAGTATACTTTCACTAACTCATAGGCCATACCCAGGACATACAAACAAGCTCAAAACATTACTTTCAAGTTTATTTCATTCTTTTTACCGTCCCAGAAATAATAGGATAATTTTCTTTTATTCCATTTAAATATTTCACCGTCCCAAAAGTATAAGTATAATTTTCTAATATACTACTATACTCATTTAGGGATACTTTCATTAATTTAATTTCACCGTCCCACAAGTATAAGTATAATTTTTCTAATATAATTGTATAAATATTTAATCAAGTTAATATTTCAACGTCTCACAAGTAGGAGTATAATTTTACTAATACTCAATAACATAATCCTTAGAGTAAAGTGTTACTCATTTCAAATTCATATCCCCAGTATACTGATACTCCCCTTGTCCCAAATTTACAAGTATCACAAAACTCATTCAAATCACGAAATTAACAAGCACAAGTATCAAGAATAACACATAGGCATGTTATTACAAGCAAGGGGGAGCTAGTGACATACCTAGTCCGAAATCAAATTCACCCAAACTAATTTCTGTTCGGCAGGAAATGCTCTACTCACCGCCCTGATCATTTATGTGAAGTCGGATTTTCGATCAGAGGCATAATTAAGCGAGAGGAGTCGAGAATAGGGTAAACCCTAACTTTTCTTCTGAGACAGAAGAACGTACGAGAGAAATTGAGAAAGTGATCTTTCTCAGACAAACAAAGATGGTGATAAACTTAACAACTTTCAAGAATTGCAACTAGGCCCCTCATGTTTCACTTTTGACAAAAGGCCCTTCAAGTTTCAATTTGAGCATTTTAGCCCCTAAACTTTAATTTTCACAAATGACCCTAATGTTCCAACTTTGAACACTTTGGACTTAAACTTGCTCAATTAGTTAAATAATTAACTCAAATAAAATAGCATATAATTATGCAAGACAAGAATTTAATAGGAATTAGGATGGGCGTTACATCCTCCCCTCTTTAAAGAAAATTCGTCCTCGAATTTTACTCATAGAAACTATAACACATATAATCAACAAATAGAACTCAGGAATAGCAAGAATATGGTATACCACACCATATTATCAATTACCTGCGAGTATTATTCTCACATAACCTTCTCGATACCGCGACTTTCCCATGAACTTTCACAAGAAGCATTCGTGCTCAAGACAAGAATCAAGTATCCATGCAAGCAATTACCCATATACTAAGTAATTCGTGTGATGGAATTTCCACTAAATAGCAAACTCATACAATAGCCACAAGAAAATCCACTTCACATGCTCGTAACATATGATCAAGAAGCAATCTCGGTTAAATATCCAGAGTGCTCAGAAAAATTATCATAATCAAGATGTAAAACAAGGTGTAGAACAAGATGTAGAACAAGAATCCCTGTCATATATTATATCCACAGATATCCCAAGTAATCAAGATGTATCGATCATAACATCACAACACATAAAGTCAAGCAGATTTGATTAATCAATCCACTATAACCAAACATCATCGGGACTTATCTATTAAATGATAATCCTTCCACGAAATCCATCGCAATATATTCATATATTCACAAATCTCGAAGGATGATAACAAATCAAACGATCTATGATATTCTGCTTTCAAATAATCGCAATTCAAGGATTTAGTTGAATACTCAAAAATTTTCTCCCATTCAGTACCATCAATCATGAAATACAAGTCTTTATGTTCAATGAATCTGCTAATACAATAACCGTAGGATCACAATCAGTTTCAAGTCATGAGTAGAATTATTCTATTCATAAAGATTCAATCTCCTCAAAGCATATACAAGTACGTTACCATTTTGAATTAACACACGTTTTATCTCTTGTTCGAGCTTCACTATGCATAATGAATTTATCATATCCACTATATCGGTGAATCTTGACACCTGCACGAGAAAATAGTAACACTGGTCATATCCTCCAAATAACCATCATACTAGTCGAATCCACTAGGCAAGGTCAAATACTGAAGTTATGGTCATCCATCATTTCAATATTTAAAAAAATTGGCTTCACGTTCATTAATCCATCGGAAAGTGTAGCTCTCTGTCTCAAATAGTTAATGATAGAGCTACCTTCGAAATTCATTAATGAATCTCTAACAAGATCAAGAAAATCTCAAGAATAATCGTACCTCGGTTATTTCCACTTGTACATGTCAATAAAGATACTTACTTCAGGCATCCACTTCAAGGTAATAGATCCTCTATCTCTTGCTAGCTTTTGGGAAACAATTGTTTCTCTCGAGAAATTCCAATACAATCAATTCTCAGCCTGCGACTTTGTATACACCAACAGGTCATTAATCAATTCATCGCAAAAAATCAAATTATGGTTTGAAGATATCATTCATCAAATCCATCAATACTGCTAGATCATATATCAATCGAAATAGCATAATCACGAATTCATAACAAGCATACCTGATATGAGAAGATGTCTTCAGTATATCCTCATAGTTGACTTTCCAAATAATGGTAGCCACTTATCAATCAAACACTGAATAGACCACTGATTAACTTCAAGGATCAAATAATTCATCCATACACGATAACAAGTACTGGTTCATTATAGTCACCTGGTTGAACTCTTTGCATTCAATATGAAATCGCAAAGTACCATATCTCTCCATGCCAATCAATACAGATACACCCCACGCAGATATACTAAGCTGGGTGAATCCTCTATTAAGAAATTTCTCAAGTTGAACCTTCAACTCTTTTACTCAACCGATGTCATGAACATTGATTTAGATATCAGCACTATATTTGTATCGTAGAAAATCAAGATAACTCAAGGTTCTCATCATGTATCATGTGTACTACTCAGTAGAAATTATATCTGAGATCTCACAAAGAATGGATACATCCTTCAATTTTGGTGTAGATATTCTTCCATCAACCACATATGCTAAATATTCAGCACAACCTTGATAATAATTTTCGAGCTTTCAATCCAGAACATGAATATTATACATAATTATATCATGCTCATAAAAATAGTCAAGCATAATAGCATAAAAATATTCACCATCTATTGTGGCAAACAAGAAAGGCCTAACACATAAAAAGCCAAGCCATAACACGTATCACATCAATGTCCCATATAGGTAACATGACCAAGTCAACTTATAACGTATAGGGTGTTATCACCCACACTTCTATCAAGCTCTTATAAATAACGATATCAAGCATGTAGTCTCTTACTAGAGCATACGCCTCCACGTAAATCAAGAAATAAGGACAAGCATGCATATATAGCACGAAACAATGTCCACTTCACAAGATAGATACGCCTAAGTCTTTAAAGACTCGTGCTTTTGATTCTCAAACCATCTAGTCCCCACTAGATCAACACTATCAACACCAGTCCTATGCCTGGTATAACAATAAGTAACGAAGCACTCGATGTCAAAAACACACCCAAGACTAACCCAACCTAGGCCATAGACCCTATCCAGGCTTAGAGCTAAACCATAGCTCTGATACCAACCCTAACACGCCCCCAAGTCCTGGGATTCCCTAATAGAACCTCGAACCTGGTGCGCGTGACTAACAAGAAACGAGAAACTGAATGACATCTGCTTATATCAAACTGACATCATATATATACTCAAGAGGAACGAGCTAAGATAGCTCACAACGAGTTCTATACCAAGAAATTTAAACCAAATGGTTGTACACAGCGGAAAACATGCCTAGCACATACGCTGGCATTACAAGAACACTATACAAGTCTACCCAATATACTAAGTCTAAACAACTGATATAAGATCGTCCTCACCAAATACTTGAAAGGATAACAATCCCCAAACAAGAACAACCTGCCAAGTAGGCCCCTGCTAAGTCGAGCCTCACAACGTATTACCACTTGCTTTCCTGGAGGGGGAAATAAATAAACAAGGAACGGGGTGAGATAAATCTCAGTAAGTTACTAGATACAAGTACATAGCATGTTATCATGTAATCATGCAAATCAAGAAAATTATCAAGTAAACAAGCTCAAGATGTCATCAAGTAACAAGTATATGAGAGGCTAAGCCAACTCATCAAGTAGCTAACACATAAAGCCAAACTATCACGTTATAAAGGATATTCCAACCTTATTCCTCCCATGTAAACCATTGTTGTCGTTGCTTATTGCAGTTGACAAATCACGATCAATCAAGTTGCTGCTGTGTAGTACACAAGAGGACCTGGTAACCAGTATCACTCACAAGAACAAGATTCACGAGGTGTTCACGAGTTTAGCGTTCACTTTTATCATGCGTATTGCTCTAATAAAGGAAGCTATGCCCTTACCCAGCCTCATGATAAGCGTAAACCTATACATCTCCGAGCAAGCAAGGTGACTAGCTGGACTCACACAAGAATGCACAAGTAGGTGTTTACTTTAACTACAAGAGTATAGAACTAAGTCCAAAAGTAGTGGACTAGATCTTCAGGAACCATGTAATCATGTGCTCACCAAATACAAGTACACGCACTCAATAATTCCGAATACAAATCAGTATAACAATGGCACGTAATGTGTCCACGTAACACAATCAAGCCAAATTAGAGTCTATTAATAACAGACCCCAACCAAATAGTAGGGTATGTCATTTTATGTCACTTTATCATATGCCAAATTTGCACGTACATATTCATATAACCTTTAACAAACTAATGTGTCTATCACGATACCCTTACTATCAAGTAGAGCCCAACATCTTAGACTCTAAGCACATAGTCGAATAGGTCGTATTGTACCTAGTCACAATCATATCTCGCGTATATGTATCGCTAATAATCGAATACATTTTCCAACACATTTTGTGTTCTATATTCATTGTTTTATGAATTATCTTCATATTACACTAGTCCCTCTTTCTTTAGGAACTCATCCCAAGAACAAGATATCTTCTTTATACTTTATATACTTAATTGAGTATATGCACGATTAAAACCAATTACTAGCACATTAATGCTTGTTCATAGCACTTTCAATACACACGTATTAGATCCGAGTATGTAGTAGAGTTGTTTATTTTCTATCTAGTTCCATATTCTAACTCTTTGGTTATTAATACCAAGTATCAAGTAGTCAACAAGCCACATTCTATCAAGTAATTATGTGCAAGATTTGCACATACACATCAAGGATAGTTCTAACACGTTAGTGCTTGTTCATAGCACTTTCAAGTTCATTACCATACACAAGTATTGGTTTCAAGTCATGTACAAAATTTTATCATCTTACATTCAAGTTCTCAATCCAATTCTTTGGATGTTCAAGACATGTACAAGAATTAATTATCTTATACTCAAGTTATTATTCCAATCTTTGGATATTCAAGTCATGTACAAGATTTAATTGTCTTATACTTCAAGTTCAAGCTACGTAGATGAGTTATACATCTCATACTTACAAGTTCTTAATCCTATACTTTGGATGTTCAAGCTCAAGATATTGTTCTAGTGCCCCTAAGGTACACAAACATTGGTTTCAAGACACATATAACACATTAGTGCTTGTTCTTAGCACTTTCAAGACAATTAAAAGAGTTCTTACTCTTAGGCTCAAATTCTCTATTCAAATCATTGAATAATCATGTTCAAGACTCACTTCTGATGCCCCTAAGATACACAACACTTACTAGGACATCTTATACTAAGGCTATATAACTTAATTGGGATTATTTCCAACTTATACAAACTTTAAACAAGCTTTTTATTTTTCAGGGCACCCGGGCAGGCGCTCAAAATGGACCGGGCTGCCGCACACTAGCAGGTGAATCCTTTGAAAAACATTTCAGAAAGATGGGCGGTCGCCCAATAAATTTTTTGCGGTCGCACACTGCACATTTCCGGCCAATGCTCATTTCTTTTCCAGGTTGAATAATTCTCCGTCCCAAGCGTAGGAGTATACTTTCACTAACTCATAGGCCATACCCAGGACATACAAACAAGTTCAAAACATTACTTTCAAGTTTATTTCATTCTTTTTACAGTCCCACAAATAATAAGATAATTTTTTTTATTCCATTTAAATATTTCACCGTCGCAAAAGTATAAGTATAATTTTCTAATATACTACAAACAAGTTCAAAACATTACTTTCAAGTTTATCGGCGGGTTAAGCCTTCTCTGTGGTTGCCTCACCGGCTTCGCATCCTCCTCTAGGTTGATCCGGTGCATACATAAAGATGGACTAATGCCCTTGAGATCGGCAATAGTCCAACCAATCGCAGATTTCCTCTCCCGGATCACCTCAATCAACCTCTTCTCTTGATCCTCTGTCAACTTGCCGGATATCACTGCCGGAAGCGTCTCTCCATCACCTAGATAGACATACTTAAGGTACTCAGGGAGGACCTTCAACTCAAGCTTCGGTTCCTTCTCTATAGATGGGACAAGTTTCTCCATCGGAACCTCTAACTTCATGTGACCATGACCCGGCATGGTAGCAAACATGGAACTCTCTGTAAGACCCATCACTGCTTCTTTCATCGAATCTGAGATGTCAAACTCCAAATATGCATACCCTAAAGCATTCTCTAATGTGGTCTTGAGATCATCATCTCAATTAGACACCTTAAATACCTCCTCCACCAATGGCCCGATCACATCCACAAAACAAAGTGACTCGGTATCCTTAGGGTGTTTTATAGAGTCAAAGATGTTGAACTCCATTACTTGCCCATCAAAATCCATGGTTAGGGAACCATTAGCCGTATCGAGCTTGGTCCGAGCAGTCGACATAAAAGGCCTCCCCAACAGTATAGGAGCCTTAGGATCAGTCTCCATCTCAAGCACATAAAAATCCGTGGGAAATATCATCTTCCCCACTCTAACAAGAACATCCTCTACCAATCCTTTCGGGTAGGCATTCGACCTATCCGCCAACTGTATCACAACTCTGGTGTCCTGCAGTGGTCCCAACTTAAGAGTTTCAAACAACGCATAGGGCATGACGTTGATTGAAGCCCCCAAATCTAACACCACCTTATGCTCAGAAGCACCCCCTAGATTAACTGGAATCACAAACATCCTTGGGTCATTTTACTTCTTAGGCAACTTCCTCTGATACACTGCAGAAACGTGCTCATTAACCTTAAATTTTTTCTTACTCCTCTCCTTCTGATTCCTCTTCATAGTACAAAACTCCTTCAAAAACTTTGCATACCTCGGAACAGTCTTAAAAAGGTCCAAGAAGGGGATATTCACCTCCAACCTCTTGAAAGTATCAAAAATGGCCTTGTCAGGCTCCAGTTTTCGATGTTCTTTCAAGGCCTCCGGGAATGGAACCTTAGGCTCATATACAGGAGCCTTAACCTCTGGTGAAACTTCTGTCTGATCTGGTGCCTTCTGTACTGGCTTTGCAATATCAACCTCTACCTCTGGTTCTTCAGCTATAACCCTATCCTTCAACTCCTTACCATTGCGAAGAGTGATCGCACATGCATTCTGCTTGGGATTCGGTTCAGTTTGAGATGGTAACTTCCTCGAATCCCTAGCCTCTATCCGTCCCACGGCATCAGCTACCTAACCCATCTATTTCTCCAGGTTACCAATGCTCGCATCTATACGCTGCTGATACTGATAAAAATTCTGGTTCATGGTGCTAACACTCTATGCCAAAGAATTCAGCAGTGTCTCTGTAGACTGTCCCGGAGAATTCTACTGCGGCTGCTACTGCTGCCCATATGGTGGTCTATAAGAGTTGAACTGATTACCCTGGTACTACTGCTGCTGCTGATAACCCTGTTGATTACCGAACTGTTGGTCCCAAAGGGTAACAAGGGTATGAAAAATAGCTAGAGGGGGGGTGAATAGCTGTTTTAAAATTATTTTCGTACCCTTGATAAACTCAATTGAAAATGCGCACTTTATCAAATAAGCGTTATGATATGCGCCTATGTGAGTGAGTGAAATGCACAGCGGAAGTAAGTTAAGTAAATAGGCGCAAAGGTGATAAAGGGGGCGCACACACACTCTAAGTATTTTGGCTCAAAGTGGGTGAAAAAGGAACTAAGGCAAATGATATAACAAACACAACACAGTTCAATCAATCAATCTACAATGAATAAACAAGCAAGTAATTAGATATGATATGAACTTATAAGGAAATAGCAAGATATGAACAAGAGCTATTTGGAGAGGTTCGATCGGTAAAATGATCTACGTCCTCTACCAAGATGGTTAGTCTTGGATTTTCTAATGAAGATCTTATTATGAGCGAGTGTTACAAAATACAATCGTTTGAGCTTATACACTAACTCAAGATCTAATATTCTAGAAAGAACAAATCCTAGACAAAACCAGTGTATCTCTAAAAGAAAGATCTAAGTGATCAAACTTAAAGAGGTGCGTGTGTGATTTAGTATTAAGGCTCTTTAGATCTTTGAGATTGAGAGCACAAGAAGACTAAAGTGTTTTTGCTTGAGGATCTGGGCTCAGGATGAAGTTATGAAGATGTTCTAGAGAATTCTGGAAATAACAAAGGCAGTCTTCAAATCTTCAACAAATGCTTGAGAGAGAAATTCTTGAAAATCTTAGCAAAACTCAGCAACTTCAAAATTTTGAAGTTATGGGGTATTTATAGTGAAATCCCAAAAACTAGCCGTT
The DNA here is from genome assembly GCA_026119855.1 of Campanula takesimana. Lineage (NCBI taxonomy): Eukaryota > Viridiplantae > Streptophyta > Magnoliopsida > Asterales > Campanulaceae > Campanula > Campanula takesimana. The sequence continues at coordinate 291,385 of JAOWBW010000780.1, read as the reverse complement.
GGAAATTCATGATGATTCTGAGCGCACACGTGTTATTTAACCATCGTTTGAATCATTGGTGTAGTTTGAATTCTCTTCAAGTCTTTGAATTTTCATTTAAATCACTGAGTGTTAAACACACTACATTGAGGCGCGTGAGCTAGAGAGGCGCATGAGCCAATGGGGCGCATGAGATGATGCTAGGTGCATAAGTATAAATACTTCTTACATGTGGGTCTAAATTCCATGAAATAAAACTTAGGTGATGGATCAATCAAATCTAATCAATCCTATTACATTGAAACTGAGATATATGTGGGCATACCCAACAATCTCCCCCTATTTGATTGATGCCATTACCTACTATATCAAGGACAAACATTATACTTGATAATAACATGTCCAAATAAATGATATTGGTAAATCATGTCTCAAGTTAATGCACACACTAGTCCAAGATATAGATTTCTAATCTATTCCAATAAGGATAAAACATTACAAATGGAAAGATAGAAACAACATTTTATAACACATTCAAAATGATATGAGTTTCAGTTTTGAAATGTGTTTAAACAAAGTTTAAACTCAATGCATGAAAGTATGAAACAATTCAAATATGATGCATATGATTTTTAAAACAATAAATTCATTGTTCTACAAACAAGAAGTTTGAGTGAACAAGGTTTGAAACAAAAGTGATGCATTGTTCTCATTAAAACTTGGAGTGTAGGAGTTACAGATTACAAGTTTGAACAGAACAAAAAGGTTCTAAAACAAGTAAGCACTGAATCACTAAGACAAAAGATAGATTCTATCACAAGGATTCTAATAACATACAATCAAGATAGAAACTAAAGGTTTTGAGTCGCGTCGTCATCCTTCAATCCTTCTTCTATTTCAGAAACGGAGCGCTGGATTTGTTTGGAAATTTGATAGGCGCGGTTGACATTAGCATGAGTGTCAGTGACAAGAGTATGAGTTTCAGTGACACCGTCTCTGATGTAGCGCAAATGATCCACATTGATGCTTTGATACTCATCAATGGAGCGCTGAGTAATTTGATGTTGCTGAGAAACATTTTCTTCTAAAATTTGAAGATGTGCTTCAATAGCATTTTGAGCAGTGATAATGTCAGAGGAAATGTGATCTGCGCGTCTATCAGAACTGGAGTGAGCAGCAGTGAAGTGAGTGACAATCATTTCTTTCAAAACATCCAACTTTGATACTAGAACATTCATGTTGGACTGAGATGCAGCAGACTGAGGTATGAAGGTAGGCGCAGAAGATGAGGTGTGCGCCTGATCAGGTTGAGCTTGTACCTGAGTCTGCGCCGGAGGAGTAGGAGCAGAAAGTTTGTCCTTGATTAAAGTCATCTCCCCCTTAATGGCAGCGATCTCTTCAGATTGATCAGTCAGCATGGAAGTGAGGAGCTCAAATTAAGACGCAATCTGAGTCTGACCTTGTTCTAACTTAGCTTGCCCCTGCTGCAAAGATTTAAGAATAGAAAGTACCTCACTCAAATCTAAAGGAGCAGATGGAGGAGGCGCAGGGGAGGATAGGGGCGCATGAGAAGGGGAAAGAGTTGATGGAATATCTTGCTCCCCCTCACTTGAATCATCATCTCTAAATAATTCTTTTCTGAGATCTTGCCTGAATTTTTGTTGAGTGGGAGATATAGGAATTGTAGGAACTAGAGAGGGCGCAGCAGTTGTAGATGGAACTGGAGACACATGGGGAACGGGGGCGCGTTGAGGTGGCGCGAGTTGAGTAGGCGCGGGATCGACTGTGCCTTTCTCAACATCTGCGCTTGAACCAGCGCCTTTCTTGCGTTCCTTCTTTTCTAACTCAGCTGCTTTCTTGGCTCGAAAATCTTCATCTCGTTTCCTTTGAGCCTCAAGTCTGCTAGCTTCTTGCGCAATCCTTAGATCTCTATCCTCATCAGATTCAAATCTAGTGCGCTTGATAGCAGCTCTAGGAGGGTCATCAATAATCCTTTTGCCCTTGCTCTTTTCTGCGCCTGCCACGGTTTCTGCGCGTTGACTGGCGCCTTCGGAATCTGCGCTCTTCTTTGTTGGTGCGCCTTTAGGAACTGGCGCATCATCTGATAAAGTATCTTCATCAACTAACCCTTCAATAGATTTGATCCGAATTCCCATTGTGCGCTTCACAGGCTTCTTCCTGCGCTTTTTAAGATCCAAGTTGGCTTTTCTAAAAATTGGAACGTCATCAGATTTGTACACAGGGTTCTCACTCAAAAACTTGACTAACTCAGGATAAGTTAGGAAAATTTTAGTAAGGATTCTGCAGTGAGTTTTGAATTTGGTTCTCCCATCAGCCTTGTTTTTGTTGTATTTATCAATCTGGTCAGACAAGGTTTTGAACAAAATCTGAGGCCAATTTAATCTAGTCTTTCCCATGATGGCAGTAGTATATTCCCACTGCTCCACAGTGAATCTATTCACATTCCCGGTCTTGAACACGATCGAAGTATCAACAAGATGCGCTATATGAGCGAGCAGATCTCCACCATCTCTTATCTCAACGTTTTTTATGTTGTTTAGAAGAGTAGGAATTTGGAGATAGGTACGCGCTACAGCATTCTGATCTGCAACTGAGTAAGAGTTTGGTTGACCAGAAACACCCTGAGGGCCAGTAGTGCTGAAACTCACGATGTTCTTGATTGTGCCCGTAGAGATAGTTATAGCCACATTCTGAACGGTGGCGCATATCCTGTAGCACACATATCCATCAGCTGGAGTCTCAACTAGAGAAGCGGTTGAGAAGAATTCATCAATGAGGAGTGGAGAATAGAATGGTTGATCCAGCGTGAATAGAGGAGTGAGTCCAGCGATGTGAAGGGTTGAAAGGATTTCAAGCCCCATTGGATCAAGTGAGAGCTCAGCGAGATCAATCGTTTCACCGGGTCTGAAATTTGCAGGATCCTGAAAACATAACAATGATTTAAGTTAGGAGTGTATAAAGCGCATAGAATCATAAAATGAGCTAAGTATAGAGTAGGCGCATGACAATATATAGGCGCATAAGAAATAGCATGCGTATACTATTATTAGGCGCATATATGTTGTAGGAGCATACAAATACGAGGCGCATATTATGGTTCTATGAAATATACTAAGTAAAAATTAAACATAAGAATTTGACTAAGTAAAATTTAGGCGCGTAAGATTTTAGGCGCATAAGGACTTTAGGCGCATGAATGATTGAGGCGCATAACATTTGTTGGCGCAAACAATTGTTAGGCTCATGAATCAATAGAGGCGCATAAGGTCATAGGGCGCATAACCACCTAGGCGCATAAATCAACACTTAGGCGCATATTTATGTAAAATTCATACTAAGTATAAAAACACACGAAAACACATAAACACATATCAAACATGCATATGCAATTTTTAAGAATCAAAATATGAAAATTTTGAAAAAACAAGTTTTAAAAATTTTGAAACCCAAGTCATGCGAAAATAACGAAGAACACGAAGAACATGTCTTGAGTGCTCGAAGAACACCAAGAACACATAAAACGTGCAACTTCACCAAATCAAGCACACAATATATCAAAATGACCGCAATAAGACAAGGATCACAAATATGTAAACCAAAACTAGAACAAATCAACAACGAATCCAGAAAATGGATTCAAAGACCCGAAAATTTGAAAAGTTTGAAAATACAAAAACTTCAGATTCGCAACAAATAGCGAATTGATCATTGAAATGTTTAGTTTAAAGGATTCGAAATCACAAAACAAACATAACCTAACAAACTATTTCAAAAACGGATAACCCAAACAAGATTTATCAAGAAAAACTCATCCGGGTTTTTCGAAAAACGACGAACACACAGAAATGACGAAAACTGTGAAGAAAATGCAGAAATTTAGAGATATAAGGATAGAGATTCATACCATTTCGTCTTGATTGGATTTAGTTGATCTTTTAGGACCCGTATATGAAATTTAAAAAAAAGAAGTATATATAGAGAGAAAGAGAGAAAACGAGAGAGAGAGACTGAGAGCAGAGAGAGAGAGACGGGAGAGAGAGTGTAGGGGTGAGTGAATATATATATAGGTAAGTAATGATTATAAAAGGGGTTTAGGGTTTCTTGGATGGGAGGTGAAGAGATGGGCATTTATGAGGGATATGAAGGAGGGGGTGGGCATTAATGGTGGAATGACACAAAGTACATCGATGTGACATTTTGGGTAAGAGAAAAACTGCTCCACTTTTCCTATAAGTGTATGAGCAATTTTGACTAATTTTTGCACAAACCCCAAAAACATCGGTTTTGGTGTAAGTTTGGGGATCAAGAAATATATCCCCAGAAAATAAGATTTTTCAAAAAACGTAAAACGAGGGAAAAATTTAATTGCACAAGTACCCTTGAACAATTATGGAATGTCAAAAGACAGAAATTCCTATAATAAATGAATAGAATAAACGTACCTGGTACTTGTGAAACTTTAATACGCTCAATCATTGAAATAATAAATTTGAAGCATTGAATACCCGTTTGCAATAAATGTGCACGTGAATTTGCATTTATGGCGCGCTAGATTGCTTGGGGGCGCGCAGAGTATGATAGGCGCAGTACTCATCTAGGCGCGTAATGAGAGAGAGGCTCGCATTGATGTTGGGCGCGCAGAATGAGGGGCGCGCAGGGGAGTGAGGTGCACACAGATTTTGGGGCGCATAGAATGTCAGGCGCGCATGAGAATGTGAGTTGGGCGCGCATACAGTTTCCTTGAAACTTTGAAATTGATCTATCCTTTTTAATACCTAGTATACTCATGTAACTCAACAAAACATAAAATCATTAGTATTGACAAAACTGTATTGAATTTTAGTTGATTTCAAGCATACCCATTTCACCTCTCAAAAAGATGAACCGTTTCGCGTCAAGTGCTTTCGTTAGAATGTCGGCGACTTGATAGTCGGTTCCCACGTGTTCTAAATGAATATTGCCTTTCTCCACGTGGTCTTTGAGGAAGTGATACTTGATGTCGATGTGCTTGGTTTTTGAGTGCATGCCAGGATTTTCAGAAATGGCAATTGTTGATGTATTGTCACAGTAGATGGGACAATTTTTTTCGATGATATCATAGTCCACCAATTGCTGCTTCATCCATAGTATTTGATAGCAACAACTTCCCGCAGCTATATATTCGGCTTCGGTTGTTGATACAGATACTGAAGCTTGTTTCTTACTCGCCCATGACATAAGTCGATATCCGAGGAAATGACAAGTGCCACTCGTGCTTTTCCTATCAATTGTGCACGCTGCATAATCCGCATCTGAATAACCTACATGTTCAAAATTCGAATCTTTGGTGTACCAAAGTCCAAGGTTAACAGTGCCGGAGAGATATCTTATAATACGTTTCACAGCAATTAAGTGTGCTTCTCTAGGGTCAGATTGATAACGAGCACAAACACAAACACTAAACATAATATCGGGCCTACTAGCAGTAAGATAAAGGAGCGAGCCAATCATACCTCGATAGAGCGTTTGATCAACACGTTTACCTTTTAAATCTTTGTCGAGATTGTTGCTGGTGGCCATTGGAGTATCATATGCTTTGGCATTATTAAGTCCAAATTTCTTGATTAAGTCCTTTGTGTATTTGGCTTGATTGATAAATATGCCTTCATTCATTTGCTTGATTTGAAGCCCGAGGAAGAATGTGAGTTCTCCCATCATGCTCATTTCAAACTTTCTCTTCATTAGTGTTGGTCCCAGAGGGCAACAAGGGTATAGAACCGCTAGAGGGGGGGTGAATAGCGGTCCAAAACTTTTTCGAAAATACCCTTAAAATCAACCGAGTACTTATCAGTTTGGCCAACTGCGGTTCAAAGCACAAGAACCGAACTGATAAAATGCACAGCGGAGTTTGCGGTTTGGCCAAATAGGTTAGTTAAAGAGTTGGGAGGTTTGACTCAGGTTGAGAAAACACTATGATGCAACTGAATAGTTAAACTTAAAGTTTAAAGGAAAACACAATTCATCTTTCAAGTCATTTCGTATATGGAGACAAGTTAAAGACCACAAACAAGAAAGATAAATACCAAGACAGAAAATAAAGATCAAACACACAAATTGAAGAGGTTCGTTCTTAAATGAACTACGTCCTCTACCTAGATGGTTATTCTAGGATTTTCTAATAGCTACTAGACTTGTATTAATTTAGAGGAGGTTTTACAAGATGAATCTAAACTCTAAACAATAAGTCTAACCTAAGCTATAATAACAACAGGTGTTTTCGAAGTATGTAATCTATGTGATCATATAAATTGGGTGTGTGTGTGAAAAGAAATCAAATGCTCTAAGTATCTAAATGATGGTTGAGCAAATGGAAGTCTTTTGGTGTAAAGGCTAAGTATGAAAGGTTGTTAGGCTTGAAGCTTTGATGAAGAAAAACTGGGTTTGCTAAGGAGATGGTTTGAAGATATGAATATCTGGGTTTGAATCTTCAAAGCAAACTTGAACACTTGGGAATGAATCTCTTGAAGCTCAGCAACCTTCATTGTTGAATAATGGAGGCTATTTATAGGCAGAGCACCCTTGTGACCGTTGGGTAAAGATTTGAATCAAATCTGAAGGGTACAGTGCTGTCGATATCCCATTAGTTGAGCTATCATTTTCGTCCTTGGTTTTGTCTTGTAGTCCTAGGTAGTTGTTGCACCACTACCTGACATTTGTCCTTTGTTGCAGAAAGGACTAACGGTAAACAATTCAAACTGATAGAAAAACCGACATTCCTTGCAGAAACTCCAAGTTAACTTAGAGTTATTTTGACATGACATAACAACATCCTTTTACGTTTAAAAAGGGAATGTTTGTCTAAGGAATAAATGACATATCTTTAATTCATCAATAACTTCTTTGCGGTTTCACCAAGCATAGGGGCGGTTTGAAGAATGATCTTGATGGGCGGTTTCATCAAACATGCAAACTGCAGTTTGATGAAAACTGAAGGGCTCCATGCTAGCGGTCTCAAGATGACGGCTTGAAGCACTAAACCGCTAATGATACAACCGAACTATACTCAGCCTAGACAATCAAAAATCTAGAAATGGACTTATCTAAAAATTGAAGTAGAACTTCATTACATGCGGTCCTAAAGTCCATAAAAAGACACGTGGCATGGATCAATCAAATTAAGGAGGGTGTACAAACAATGAATCCTAACAATCTTCCCCTATTTGATTGATGCCATTACCACACTATGATAATAGCAAAACATTGTACTTGGTAAGAACATGTCCGAAATAAATTTCATGAAATTGCATGTCCCAAGTCAATGCACACACTATGCTAGATCATAGATTTCTAATCTATCAAAAACAAAGGAAATGAAGAAAAGATAGAAAAGAAATACATTCAGATGCATATAGAATGATATGATTTTGAGAATCAGAAATGCATGTTTAAACTGAATGTTTAAAACACAATGCACATAAAAGTATTTTCATGATGAATATAGTGCATGAGGTTTTAAGAAATGCAAGCATTGTTTCACAAACAAGCAGTTTGAATAAAAAAAGTTTTGGAAATAGAATGCTATGCAGTCATTCTCATTATAATTCAACCATAAAGGATAGTAACTTACAATGTATGAATTACAAGAGACATCAAAAATAAAGACTAAGAAATGAAATCTAGTCTACTTCATCTGCAACAGAACCCCTTGCAGCAACAACAGTATCTGTGGTTTGGTTCTGATCGGTTTGAGCGTCTGGAGCAGCTTGTTCTTCTGCGGCTTGAGCATTAACAGCAGGGGCGGTTTGATCATCATTCCTAGAACTGGAGCCACGGGCGGCTTTAAAAACAAAGTCAGCTGCACGAAGCCGAACTTCAGTCGGTTCATCAATCTTTAATTCAATTGCAGCGGCTTGCTTGACAAGTTTCCCGGTTCTATGTAGGATAAGCTCAGAAGAATCAAACGCATGCTGGGCCAAAATGTCAAGTTTCTCAACAACAGATTGAAGTGTTGCATCAACGGCTTGAAACTTTAAGTTGCAAAGATCATTGTTGGTTCTGACAAGATCTTGAAGAGCCAGTTGATTTTCGAAAATGAAGTTCAATTTCTCATCTAATTGTTGTTGTCTTGATCTATCATCAAATCTCTCATTCACTATCTCCCCCTTAATGGCATCAAGATCAGACTGAATAGAGAAGAGATGAGTGTCAAACCGAGAAGTGGCAGCTTGCTGATGAAACTGAATGTTTCTAACCGCATCTATCAAATCAGCGGTCGAGGCACGAAGTGGTAAAACCAGATAGGAAGAAAATTAAGGAGGAGGTTCATTAGAAGGAGTGTAGTCTGGCACAGACTCATCATCGGAAGAAAGAGAGATGGTATCATCGGTTTGATGGGAAGGAGAAGAATGCAGTTTAGATTTGCCTTTCAGGAGAGTATGTGCATCTTCTAAGGTTTCACCCATAGGCACCCTAATGGCGGTTTCAAATTCTATGGGGTCAAAAGGAAGGGAAAAATAGTAAGGAATAACTTCGGTTTGAGGAGGGGGAGGAACATCATATCTCATATAGTCATCATAGAGAAAGATGGAAGGAGAAGGCACAATGAATAATCTATAGAGATTGGGAATGCAAAGACAATTAAAGAACAGAAAGAATTGGGAGGCAAGAGTGGGATCATTCATAACCTGATAGGCTATTTCAGCCAAGAGCTGTTCTGCAGCGGCTAGAATGATTTGGTCCACAACAGCTTCCATATCATCTTTGGGAAAAATTGCATAAGGGTTGGGGCGGCCTGACTTGAGAAACCTTTCTTCGGCTTTAGCAGCGGCACGAGCACAAGCCCCATCCCTTCTATCCCTTGAAGTCTCTGATTTGAACCGCTTTAAGTAGGAAGCCAGTTCAGCAGCACTCTTCCTTTTCCTTGATTTCGGTTTGATAATTAAAACCGTTGTCTGAGCCGACGGAGAAGCAGTAGATGGAACCGACGGTTGAACTTCAGTTAAAGCTAGCGGTTGAACCGACGAAGATGGTTGAGCCGAAAATGTAGAAACCGAAGGTTGAGCAGTTGAGAGAACTGGTGATGGTTGAACCGCTGAAGCATATGGTAAGTATGGAGATGAAGATGGAGTATATTCTGGTGAATCAAAGTTCAGTTTTCTCTTGAGTGTTGGAGGTGAGTCCTCAATCATCATAGGATCGATGCCTGCCTTCCTCATTTCAGCCCTTTTCCTTAGCTCCTTAGCAAATGAGCCTTCATGAGGTGAATGATCTCTTTTGTAATCAGCCTCACTGAAGTCTACAGCTCATGGTGGCCTCGACTGTCAATGTTCCACAAAATCACTTTTCTTTACTAACCTTCCTCTTTTCTTCGGCGGTTGAACCTCAAGGATTTCAATGTCTTGCTCAGGTTCACCAAGTGCCTCAGACACATCAGTCTGCTCAGGCATAGCCGCAGCCTCAAATACTTCAGTTTGCTCAGGCTGTACCGCAACCTCAGACACTTCGGTCTGCTCAGGCTCGGTTTGAAAAGACGGTTTAAGGTTTGGAAGGGAATTATAAATGGCAGCCAACTGTTCATCAGTGAACTGAACAGAGGGCGGTTTTGATGTTGGAGGTTTAGGAAGAGAAGATATAGGGAGTAAAAGATGAGGTGAAGGAATGAGTTCTGGAATGGATTTGGCTTTGGCAGCTTTGAGAGAGGAGGCATCCATAGCAAAGTTAAGGGATTTCTCCACATTTTTATGTAATGGAGAGAGGGGTTTAATTTGAGGTTTGGGAATTGGAGGTTTTGAAAAGGTAGGGGAAAGTTTAATTGGAGGGAATAAAGATGAAGGTTTAGAGAGCGGTTTGGATGAGGGTTTAGAGGGAGGTTTGGCTAGGTCTGCCTTAGTAATAATTGAAGGGATTTGAGTGGTTCCCTTTCTCTTCATTATAGCAGCGGTTTCCTTGGGACGAGCCGCAGGTTTAGACCGAACTGCAGGCTCCCCCTCAACCGCAGACTCCCCCTTAGCCTGTGCCGCGGTCTGGGCAAGATGGCTTAAACCTAATCTGTTCAAAGTAGCCGTCTGACCTTCATTTCTTAACATCGTAGCATCGGCCTGATCAGCAATAGCACCAGCATACGGTTTCCCAGACTTGTTGAGCCGAGCCTCAGGAAATGGTCCACGTTCGGCTTCAGGAAGAGGGTCCTCATTCCAAACTGCCTGTGCATACCGCCATCCAAATGCGGTTCTGAAGGCATCAAGCTTTGATAATCCAAAAATAGATTTCTCAATTGGATCCAACCAATAGTCTTTGTTATCTGAACTGAATTTGAAGATATCCACATCTTGATGCAAGAACTTGGTCAGAAGCCTGCAGTGGGTCCTGATCTTAGACTTCCCAGCGGCTTTAGCGACATGGAGGCGGTTTAGGGCATTCATGATCTCCTTCATCAAAACTTTGGGCCAGTGCAGTTTCTTCCCTTTAAGAATTGCCACGCAGTAAGCATACTGTTCACTTGTAAAGTTATTGTGGTTCCCATTTTTGCACATGACTCCAGAATCAACTAATTCACATAGATGAGCCATTACTTCTCCAAAGTCCTTTTTGGAGGAATTCTTGGTGGAGAAAGAATTAACTCCAATTAACTTCATAATGTTTAATTCCCAAAACACCAGAATTCTCAAGTCCTGCTAGGACTGCAATTTTGGAAGCGGTTAAGATCACTTCTTTGCCACAGACGGTGGACTTGATAGCATCCTCATACTTCACCTGACCTGTTTCTAGGTCTCTGATTTGTTCTCCCCTTACATCTAACAAAGCTTAATTAGTAGCAATCCCATTTTCAAAGAATTCAGCGCAGATGATTGTAACAAGCTGCGGTTCATCCATAAGGAACAGAGGGAGCAGCTTCGAATCACTCAGCAGTTTGAGGAGCTTCCTTCCAACTGCATCTTGTTTAAATTCCTCTTCTAGTATCCTAGAGCCGGGTACAAAGTTTGAAGGATCCTGAAAAAATATTCTAAGTCAGAAATAGCTTAAAGAATGATAGTTTGAATCCTTAAGCAAACCGCGGTTTGATTAAGTCTTACAAACTATAACAAGGAATCCTAACAATGAAAACATGCGGTTCAAGGAGAGTAAGGGTAAAAATGTAAAAACAAAAAAATGAGTGAACAATAAAGATAAAACGGATCAAAGAGGGAAAATTTTTGAAAAAGATTTTGAATGCACGAAGAACACGAAGAACAGAGTATGAATATGCAAAACAAAATCTTAACCAAAATGTGAAAGAATTATACCAAAACGATCACAAAGGGCAGATCCTAACAAAGTTATTAATAAGCTAAGGCAAATAACAACACTAGAACCCAGAATCTGCAAATATGCGCAAGAACACCAAATAACCCAAAAATCGATTTTGCCCAAGAATTGAACACAAATCACAACATAAAGTAATCAAACAGTATATATATGACAATGCGAGTTCAGGCCAACCAAAAATTCGAAGAAAAAGCATAAAATGATCAAATGAAGATGAACAAGCTTTTAAGCTTCAACAATGGCGGACAAAAGAAATAAACTGAGTTAGGGTTCAGAAATTCATACCATATCAGGCTTCGAAGGTTTGGAAGATGTAGAAGTAGAAGCAAGATCGATTGATTTCTTTGGTGCCATTAAAAAAAATTTGTTTAAGTAAGAAAATTTTGAGTGAGAACAGAGAGTGGAGAGTGCGTGCAGAGGAGAGAGAAAGGGTTTTTGCTAAAAAGAGTAAGAAGGTAAAAAGTTAAATTAAAATTTAGCTTGTCTTTTATACTCAATTAACCACCTCGGGTAGTGGAGCGGGCATGACGGCTGAAGGAAACTCAACCGTCAGAGTACCTGTCAATTTGCATTTAATGCGGCAGAGATAATTTCATAAAGATCCTTAAGGAATGAAGTGACATAAAGTAGGGACTAAAATGAAATATCATACCTGAGCGGTTTGAGTAAACCGACTTACCTTTTCCTCATTCTCGGTTTTGATGAAACCGATATCTTTCAGATCTGTCTTCGGTTTTAGTAGAGAAAACCGAGTCTTTGCTTTGACAATTCGGTTTGGATCAAACTGAAGTTGTTCTTCTTTACTCTTCGATTTGAGTGGAATCTTTAGCCGAACCATTATTGTCGCGGTTTAGTCGATTGAACCGCAAGCTATTTGCATTTTCTTAATAGAGCCAAAATACTTAACAAAAATCATTAGAACAAAAAATAAATAGGCATGAATTATATTAAGTAAGTTCCAGCATACCCATTTCTCCTCGTAAATGAAAGAACCTAGAATTTTCAAGCGGTTTGGTGAGAATATCTGCAATTTGATCATCGGTTCCCACCTTTGCTAGAAAAATGTTCTTCTTTTCAACATGATCTTTGAGGAAATGATATCTTATGTCAATGTGCTTGGTTTTTGAATGTTGTACTGGATTGTTGGAGATTGATATTGCTGCGGTACAATCACAGTAGATAGGGCAGTTTTTCTCAAATACTTCATAGTCTTCCAACTGCTGTTTCATCCAGAGAATTTGAGAGCAACAGCTTCCAGCTGCTATGTATTCAGCTTTAGCGGTTGAGACTGAAACCGATGCTTGTTTCTTGCTGGACCATGATACAAGCCGAGATCTAAGGAACTGACATGTACCACTAGTGCTCTTTCTATCAATCTTACATGCTACAAAGTCAGCATCTAAATAACCTAACAAATCAAATGAAGATTCTTTGGAGTACCAAAGTCCAAGGTTAACAGAGCCACATAAATATCTAATAATACGTTTAACAGCTATAAGATGAGATTCTCTATGGTCAGCTTGAAATCTAGCACAAACACACACACTGAACATTATATCTGGCCTACTTGCAGTTAAGTAAAGAAGAGAGCCAATCATACCTCGGTAGAGTGTCTGATTCACTTTCTTACCTTGTTCATCTCGATCCAAACTGCAGGCCTTTTTGCATTGGGGTATCAACTGGCTTAGCGGTTTCAAGCCCAAATTTCTTGATCAAGTCTTTGGTATATTTGGCTTGGTTGATAAAGATTCCATCATGACATTGCTTGATTTGGAGTCCAAGAAAGAATGTTAACTCTCCCATCATACTCATCTCAAATTTACCTTTCATGAGCTTCTCAAACTTAACACACGTAGTTTCATTAGTAGAACCAAAAATAATATCATCAACATATATTTGAACTAATAATGAATGACTTTTGTGTTTAGCAATAAATAGGGTTGTATCAATTTTACCTCTAGAGAAGCCTTGTTCAATAAGAAATTTAGATAGAGTGTCATACCATGCTCTTGGAGCTTGTTTGAGTGCATACAAGGCCTTCTTGAGCTTGAAGACATGATTAGGATATTTGTTGTCTTCAAATCCTGGCGGTTGAGCTACATAAACTTCTTCTTGTAGTTCACCATTCAGAAATGCACTCTTCACATCCATTTGATATAACTTGAATTTCTTGAAGGAGGCATAGGCCAGGAACAATCTAATGGCTTCAAGTCTGGCTACAGGGGCAAAGGTTTCATCATAATCAATTCCTTCTTCTTGCCTATAACCTTGAGCAACCAACCTTGCTTTGTTTCTTGTTATAGTACCATTTTCATCCATCTTATTTCTGTATACCCCTTTTGTTCCAATTACAGTGTGATCTCTGGGCCTTGGAACTAGAGTCCAAACTCTGCATCTTTCAAACTGATTAAGCTCTTCTTGCATTGCAGCTACCCAACTTGGATCACTTAGAGCTTCATCTACCTTCTTCGGTTCCATCTGAGATAACAGTGCGGTTGAGAACAAACTGTAGTTATCTCTATGAGTTAAGCTTCCTCTTGTTTGAACACCAGAACTGATAGGACCTATAACATTGGTTGTTGGATGGTCTCTATGCTCATTGATTTCTGGAGGGAGGTCTTCATGAACCACTATTTCTTAAAGATTTTCTAGAGGAGGCTCTTCTTGATAATCATTGAAATCTTCATTGAAGGTGATGTTTGGAACTGGATCAATGGTTTGAATGGGATCAGAAGAGTGAGGTTCTACAGAAACACCTTCGGTTTGGTTTGGAGCGGCTGGAGAACCTGATGGAGCGGTTTGAGTAGGTTGGTCATTTGTGGTTGCATGATTAGGGTAAAATGTACCTGTCTCAAAACCACTAAAATCATCAGCAACATTTGGAGCCATATGTGGCTCAAGAAGATCATGTTCATCAAATGTAACATGGACTGACTCTACAATTTTTAATGAAGTTTTATTGAAACAACGAAAAGCTTTAGAGTGTTTTGAATAACCAACAAAAATACCTTCATCGGCTTTAGCATCAAATTTACCTCGATGCTCTCTGCCATTGTATAAGATGTAGCATTTGCATCCAAATATTTTAAAGAAGGCAATGTTGGGTGATCTGCCTCTCCACAATTCATAAGGAGTCTTGTTATGAACTTTGATGATTAGGGAGCGGTTCTGGGTGAAACATGCGGTATTGGCAGCTTCGGCCCAGAAGTATTTGGGAAGCTTTGCTTCTGCAATCATGGTCTTCCCGGCTTCAATCAAAGTCCTGTTCTTTCTTTCTACAACTCCATTCTGTCGTGGAACCCCAGCGGCAGATAAGTTATGATCAATTCCATGATCATCACAATATTGGGCAACACCATTGTTTGTAAATTCGGTTCCATTATCTGAACTTACAGCAACAATGTCATCCAATTTCTGAGTTTGGAGCTGTCTAAATAGAGCGGTTACGATGCCATAAGTATCATCTTTTGAGGCCATCATTTCCACCCATGTATATCTTGAAAAGTCATCAACAACCACCAAAGTATAGCGGTTCCATCCTATACTGGCGGTTGGGAAGGTCCAAATAAATCCATGTGAAGCAGTTGTAAGCAGCGGTTCGTTTAAGAAGCGGTTTTGCTTGGAAATGACTGTTTGGGCTGCTTACCAAGCTGGCATGCTTTACATTTCTTATCATGATGGTCAGCCACTTTGGGTAGTCCTTTGACAAGACCATCCCTTTGTAGTTTTGCTAGATACTTGAAGTTCAAGTGGCTGAGCCGCTTATGTCATAACCAGCTGCTTTCACTAACATTTTTTGCTACAAAACAGAGGTCAGCAATAGAAACAACATCACTCAAATCTATCATATATACATCACCTGTTCTGTTGCCAGTCAGTAGAGTAACTCCGGAAGTTTCATCTTTGATGAAACAATTAGTTGAACTAAAGTTGCAGTTCATTCCTTTGTCACAAAACTGAGATATGGAGAGAAGGTTGTGCTTGAGTCCTTCTACTAGTGACATATTTTCAATTGTCACTTTTCCACGTTTGATTGCCCCATATCCTATTGTTTATCCTTTCTTGTTATTTCCAAACACTACTGGGGGGGCCTCTCATACTTATGAAATCACAAAGAAGTTCATTATCTCCGGTCATGTGTCGTGAGCAACCACTATCCAAGTACCAAAGATCCTTATTCTTCTTTGCGGTTCCAGCCATAAAGCATAAGATCTGAAAAATAAACATTAAAGATTTTGGTCCCCCTTATTCTTTTGGGTCCTAGGGTTAGCAGCTTTTTGGGACCCACACCTGTTTGACCTTAGGATTTTTACGTCCCTTGGCATTGGGTGTGAACCTTAAAAGACAATGACCAGCACCATGACCATAATCAGCACAAATAGCACAATGAATAAATCCAGGTTTTGGTTGCGGTTTTACAAACCCTTTACTGACCTTCGGTTTCTCATGTTTTACTGGGTCAGCGGTTTTGGCTTTAACAAAGATTAACTTCCTGAGCTCAACCTTCCTCTTAGGTGTGGCTTTAGGGAAAATGATAGGAATTTCCTTAAACCGACTAGGATCGGTTTCATCACTCAATACTTATTTGGTTGCCTCAGCCGCTATGGATTTCTCTTTCCACTTTAAATCTCTCCCAGTCTGGTTTTTAGGATACTCAAAGAAATAATTTTGCCTTTTAATTTCTTGTTTTGAGCCCTTTTTACCGGCATGATTAACCTTAGGAATTTCTTTGGTTTGTTCAGTAGGTTTCACACCACCTTCGGCACAGAGACAAGGACACTTATACCCATCATCGGTTTTAAACCCCAATCCACTTTTATCCGAAGTAGGAATTTGTGAATTTAGGATTTGTTACACGGTGACACCAGACTTAGTCCATACATTGGTCACTTTTTGAAGGTCATCCCTTTGTACGGTAAGCTCATGAATTTGGGTGAGAAGTACCTCGGTTCTGTCGTTCAGATAGAGGTTTTCATCCACAATAGTAGATATCCCAGAAATTTGGAGCTTGAGGTTTTCAATTTCCTCCTTGTGGGATTTACATACACGTTGGGATTCTTCAAGTTCCGCAGCCATTAGATTATATGCCTTTTTAAGCACAGTGTGTTGTTGACATATAATATTAGCACGTTCTAGTACCTGGTCATCATGACTTTGGTTTGCTTGAACCTCAGGAGTGTAGTTTGGTGTTGTAGGAGCTTTGCTTAATCTAGCCTCAGGAGTCTTCTGTGAAACTGACTTCATTTGTTGATTTGGCAGTGGAAGGCTTTCATCAATTTCAATTCTTTCTTTAAATCCCATGAGGCAGAGATTTGCAGTTTCTTCATCATCACTTTCATCTGAGTCTGAACCCATCCATGTCAACGGTTGATCTCCTTGGTCAGCTACCATTCCTCTTCTTTTCACGAACTTCTTGTTGAATGGTTTCTTTGCTGGCGCGGCTTCATAACGCGGTTTGGGACAACTTGAAGCAAAATGACCTGGTTGTCTGCAGTTATAACAGACCAAGTCATCCCTTGTCTTGGGATCTGCAGTTTTGTTGAATCTGGTTGGAGGGACAAACTTTGCTGGGCTTTTGGATGGAAATTGAGATCTATTGTTTTTCCTGAACTTGGTGTATTTCTTCATATACAAAGCAAATTATTCATCATCCATTTCATTAAAATCAACTTGAGTATAACTTGAGGATTGTGATTCTACACTCTGAGCATAAGAACTTTGAGGAGGAGTGTAAGGTTGATGAGACTGCTGATAAGATTGATAAGGTTGAGGATATGGTTGATGTGATTGAGGATAGGATTGGTGAGACTGCTGGTAATACTCAGGAGGTGCGGTTTGAGGATTAAATCTAGGAGCATTTTGGTCAGGAGGAGCGGTTTGCAAGTGGAGGTTGACACGCCCCCAGGTCCCGGGATCCCCTAATAGAACCTCGAACCTGGATGGAGTGCCTAACGGGAAACAAGAAACTTAACAAGAAACTTAATGACATTTGTTTAACAAACTGACATGATATATATACTCTAGAGTAAGGAGCTATACTAGCTCACAACACGAGTTCTAGACAAGAAAATTCAAAACCAAACTTAATACATACACAGCGGAAACATGCCTAGCACATAAGCTGGCATTAAGAGTACTATACAAGATGTCTAGTGACAACAAGAACTAAACAAGACTGTCTACCCCAAAATAAGGAGTTACAAAACCCAATACATCGTCCTCACCAAGTGTAAAAGGACACAAGCCCCAAAATAATCACGACCTGCGAAGCAAGCTGCCAACTATGTCGAGCCTCACTGCGCACTATCCTTCCTTTCCTGGGGGGGAAAGCAAATAAAGGGTGAGATAAATCTCAGTAAGCTATTAGATGCAACTACATGACATGCTATCATGCAATTCAAGTAGATACTCAAGTAATTATATATCAAGTATCATCAAGTAACAAGTATATGAGAGGATAATCCACTCATCAAATAGCACATAAGGCTAAACAAGCAAGTTATAAGGATATTGCTTCCTTCCTTATTCCTCCCAAGAATACCATTGTTGTCGAAGCTTGTATTACTTTGACATCACGATCAATAACAGGAACTGATTATTCAGTATATATCAGAAGACCCGGTAACCAGTGTCATTCTCAATATCAGTACTCATGATTATTCATGAGGTGTTCGGGACGGGAATTTAGCATTCACTTAAGTCAGGCTTATTGCTCCAACTAAGGAAGCTATGCCCTTACTATGGCCGGTAGTAAGGGGTCGGGCGGAAATACATAGGGACCCGATTGTCACTTAAACCCCAGCTCTCGCGACAAGCGTGAACCTATACATTTTCGAACAAGCAAGGAGAACCAGCTGGACTCACACAAGAAAGTACAAGTAGATATTTACTTGAACAACGGGAGAAGAACTAATCCAAATGTAGTGGACTAGCTCAACAAGGAACATGCTTCAAGTAATCAAGAAGTCACCTTGTATCAAGAAAATGTATGCAATGTTTGCATATACACAACAAGAACATGTCTCATACACGTTAGTGCTTACTTATAGCACTTGCTAGTTCACTACCATACATATGTATTGGTGTCAAGCCATGTACAAGATTTTATTATCTTATATTCAAGTCTTAATCCATTTCTATGGATATTCAAATCACGTACAAGCTTTTAAGGCCTTATACTTCAAGTTATAACTTCCAATCTTTGGACATTCAAACAAGTATAAGAGTTATACATTTACTCTTAACAAATCCCACTCCTATTCTTAGGATGTTCAAGTCTAAGACCTTAGGCTAATGCCTCTAAGGTGCACAATCATTGGATTCACAACAAGTATAACACATTAGTGCTTGTTCATAGCACTTTCAAGACATAAAGAAGAGATACTACTCTTATACCTATGTTCTCATTTTAATTCGATGAGTATACATGTTTAAGACCAAGTCTGATGCCCCTAAAGTATCACAACACTTGCTAGGACATCATATATTAAGGTTATATACCTTAACTAGGGTTACTTCCAACTTATACAAACTTTAAACAAAATCTTGGTTTTTCCAGATAACTGTGCGGTCGCCCACAATGGACTGTGCGGCCGCACACAAGCATGTCAATTTCTTTGAAAAATCCTTCAGAAAGATGTGCGGTCGCACACTCAATTTTGTGCGGTCGCACAGTGTACTAAAATGCGAAATTTTCATTTCTTTCCCAGTTTAAGAATTGTCCGTCCCAAAACGTAGGAGTAACTTTCTAGTAACAATTGCAACAACTCTAAAATGTAAACCAAACTAAATTTCCCATTTCAGGTTACTTTTGCTTTCTTACACAGAGGGTTTCATACTCCCTTTGTCCCAAATTTACAAATACCACAAAAATCATCCCAAACACAAAATTAACAATCACAAGTATCGAGAATAACATTTATGCATGTTATTACAAGTAAGGGGGAGCTAATAACTTACCTAGTCAAAATTCAAGTTGACCCAAACTTATTTCTGTTCGGCCTGGAACGCTCTATTCAACGCCACGAATATTAATCCGGGATCGGAAGCAAGAACAGAGGGATAATTAAACTCGAGGAGTCGGGAATAGGGAAAAATTTTAACCCTAGCTTTGAAACAGAGGGAGTGTACGTAAAGCAATTTGGGGAAGAAATGATTCTCCCAGGCAAACACAAGATATACTTGGCAACTTTTGGAAAATGACAACTAGGCCCCTCAAGTTTCACTTTTAACAAAAAGACCCCTAAAGTCCAATTTTCACAAATGACCCAAAAGTCAAAACTAAACATTTAACCACCTTAATATTCTAAAGCAGTTAAAACTTTAACCCAAGTAAAACTAACACATAATATACAGGTTCAAGAATTTAACGAGTATGTCAAATATTTAACGATAATAAGGATGGGCGTTACATCCTCCCCACCTTAAAGAAAATTCGCCCACGAATTTTACTTACCAAAGTTTTCAAATAGGCTCGGGTATTTATCTCGCATCTCTTTCTCGGTTTCCCAAGTAGCTTCTTCAATTTCATGATTCCTCCAAAGGACCTTCACAATAGGAATCCTTTTGGTACGCAATACTTGCTCTTTCCAGTCAAGAATTTCTACAGGTTGTTCCTCATAAGACAAATCAGGCTGAAATGGAATAGCCTCATACTCAAGAACATGTGATTCATCTGCCATATACTTGCGAAGCATAGATACATGGAATACATCATGAATACCAGATAAAGAAGGAGGTAAAGCCACTCTATAAGCCAACTTCCCAACTCTTTCAAGAATCTCAAATGGACCGATATAACGAGGAGATAACTTTCCTTTCTTCCCAAATCTCTTTATACCTCTACGAGGAGAGACCTTCAAGAATACAAAGTCACCTACCTGAAATTCAAGATCCCTTCTACGATGATCTGCATAACTCTTTTGTCTACTCTGAGCTGTGCGCAATCTATCTCGAATGAGTTTCACACTTTCAACTGACTGTTGAACCATTTCAGGACCCAAGAGTCTAGCTTCTACCACTTCATCCCAGCATATAGGAGATCGACATTTTCTGCCATAAAGAGCCTCATATGGAGCCATTTCAATGCTAGACTGAAAACTGTTATTATAAGCAAACTCAGCCAAAGGAAGATGAGTATCCCAACTGCCTTTGAAATCAATGACACAAGCACGTAACATATCCTCAAGAATCTGTATAAGTCTCTCAGATTGCCCATCAGATTGAGGATGAAAAGCAGTACTGAAATTCAATTTAGTACCCATAGCACCCTGAAGAGCCTGCCAGAATCGAGAAGTAAAACGAGGATCTCTGTCAGATACAATACTCACAGGAACCCCATGCAGTCGGATAATCTCCTGAACATACAAAGATGCCAATTGAGACAATGAATATCCCATGGAAACAGACAAGAAGTGAGCTGATTTAGTCAACCTGTCCACAATAACCCAAACAGCATCATGGCCTCGTCTGGTACGTGGCAAATCAGTCACAAAATCCATAGTAATATGTTCCCATTTCCACTCCGGAATTTCCAATGGTTGCAACAAACCTGCTGGACGTTGATGTTCCACTTTTACTTGTTGACAAGTCAAACATTTGGATACATACTCAGCAATTTCTCTTTTCATATTGTTCCACCAGAAATGTTTCTTCAAGTCTTGGTACATTTTAGTACTTCCAGGATGAATAGTATACTTGGCTTTGTGAGCCACTTCAAGAACTTTCTTCTTTATCTCAGGATCAACTGGAATACAAACTCGACTTCGGAAGGTAAGAATTCCATCACTATTAAAAGAAAAATCTGGTTGCTTTCCTTCATTCATTCCACTAATGATTTTCTGCAATTCAGAATCAACTACCTGAGCTTCTTTGATCTGTTGGAGTAAATCTGAAGTAGCTTTTATATTAGCAAACATAACTCCATGATTTGATTCACAAGGACTCCAATCACACAAGTCTTCAAACATCTTCCATTCACGAATCATCAAGCAAGAAATATAAGTCTTTCGGCTCAGTGCATCTGCCACAACATTTGCTTTTCCTGGATGATAAAGGATAGTACAATCATGATCCTTCAATTTCTCCATCCATCTACGCTGCCTCATGTTAAGCTCTTTTTGAGAAAACAAGTACTTCAAACTTTTATGATCAGTAAAGACTTCAAATTTGGTTCCATACAAGTAATGCCTCCATTTATGCAAAGCAAAAATAATCGCAGCCAACTCTAAATCATGAGTAGGATAATTCTTTTCATAAGGAGATAATTTTCGAGAAGCATAAGCTATTACCTTGCCATCTTGCATTAGAACACAACCCAATCCTTCTTTAGAAGCATCAGTATAAACCATGAAATGCTCAGAACCATTAGGCAACGCCAAGACTGGAGCTGTAGTCAAACGCCTTTTCAACTCCTGAAAACTTGCTTCACATTTGTCATTCCACTCAAAAGAAATAGCTTTTCGAGTCATATTAGTCAATGGAGTAGCAATCTTGGAGAATCCCTCAATGAACCTCCGATAATAACTAGCTAAGCCCAAGAAACTACGGATTTCAGTCACTGTAGTTGGCCTTTTCCAGTTAACAACTGCTTCAACTTTGGAAGGATCTACTGCAATACCAGTAGCAGACACAACATGCCCCAAGAATGAAACTTCTTCTAACCAGAAAGCACATTTGCTGAATTTTGCAAATAGTTGTTTCTCACGAAGAACTTGTAATACTACTCTGAGATGTTGTTCATGCTCAGCCCGTGACTTAGAATACACAAGAATGTCATCAATGAATACCACCACAAAACAATCAAGATATGGCTTGAATATACGGTTCATCAAATCCATAAATACAGCTGGAGCATTTGTCAAACCGAATGGCATAACAATAAACTCATAATGCCCATACCTGGTACGGAAAGCTGTCTTTGGTATATCCTCAGATCTGATTTTTAACTGATGATAACCACTTCTCAAGTCAAGCTTCGAATACACTACTGAACCCTGAAGCTGATCAAACAAGTCATCAATATGAGGTAACGGATATTTGTTCTTGATAGTTACCTGATTAAGATCTCTGTGCCTTCTTTGCTTCATTTGGAACTAAATGATCACAATACCTGGCCAATTCTGTGAACTTGGTTGAGTATTGCCCCACGGTCAGACTTCCCTGCTCCAGATTAAGAAATTCCATCTCTTTCCTATCTTGGACCACTGTTGGAATGAACTGCGACTTAAAAGCTTTAAGAAAATTCTCCCATGTCTGTGGTATACCTTCCAGTTCCCAGCTTTTACTCAACACTTGCCACCAATGTTCAGCGGCTTTCTCAAGTTTAAAGGTTGCAAAGGTTACCTTATCACCACCTGCACATCTCAAGGCTGTAAAGATCTTCTCAATACTTTCAATCCACTCCTCTGCCTTTTTAGCATCAAATTCCCCGTCAAAACTGCGAGGTTTCAGCTTCAAGAACCTTGTAAGACGATTAGGATAATCCCAGTCAACATTATCAACCATTTCTTCTTGAGGAGTTATAGATCTCAGCTGATTACTACCACTAGTACCTTCAGAACTCATTGTACCTGTAGGTAAACACTCAGCGTTATTAATAACACCCCAAGACTCACCCATACCTAGGCCATAGACCCTATCCAGACTTAGAGCAAACCAAGGTAGCTAAACATAGTAGCTAAACCAGGGTAGCTCTGATACCAACCTGACACGCCCCCAGGTCCCGGGATCCCCTAATAGAACCTCGAACCTGGATGGAGTGCCTAACGGGAAACAAGAAACTTAACAAGAAACTTAATGACATTTGTTTAACAAACTGACATGATATATATACTCTAGAGTAAGGAGCTATACTAGCTCACAACACGAGTTCTAGACAAGAAAATTCAAAACCAAACTTAATACATACACAGCGGAAACATGCCTAGCACATAAGCTGGCATTAAGAGTACTATACAAGATGTCTAGTGACAACAAGAACTAAACAAGACTGTCTACCCCAAAATAAGGAGTTACAAAACCCAATACATCGTCCTCACCAAGTGTAAAAGGACACAAGCCCCAAAATAATCACGACCTGCGAAGCAAGCTCCCAACTATGTCGAGCCTCACTGCGCACTATCCTTCCTTTCCTGGGGGGGGGGGAAAGCAAATAAAGGGTGAGATAAATCTCAGTAAGCTATTAGATGCAACTACATGACATGCTATCATGCAATTCAAGTAGATACTCAAGTAATTATATATCAAGTATCATCAAGTAACAAGTATATGAGAGGATAATCCACTCATCAAATAGCACATAAGGCTAAACAAGCAAGTTATAAGGATATTGATTCCTTCCTTATTCCTCCCAAGAATACCATTGTTGTCGAAGCTTGTATTACTTTGACATCACGATCAATAACAGGAACTGATTATTCAGTATATATCAGAAGACCCGGTAACCAGTGTCATTCTCAATATCAGTACTCATGATTATTCATGAGGTGTTCGGGACGGGAATTTAGCATTCACTTAAGTCAGGCTTATTGCTCTAACTAAGGAAGCTATGCCCTTACTATGGCCGGTAGTAAGGGGTCGGGCGGAAATACATAGGGACCCGATTGTCACTTAAACCCCAGCTCTCGCGACAAGCGTGAACCTATACATTTTCGAACAAGCAAGGAGAACCAGCTGGACTCACACAAGAAAGTACAAGTAGATATTTACTTGAACAACGGGAGAAGAACTAATCCAAATGTAGTGGACTAGCTCAACAAGGAACATGCTTCAAGTAATCAAGAAGTCACCTTGTATCAAGAAAATGTATGCAATGTTTGCATATACACAACAAGAACATGTCTCATACACGTTAGTGCTTACTTATAGCACTTGCTAGTTCACTACCATACATATGTATTGGTGTCAAGCCATGTACAAGATTTTATTATCTTATATTCAAGTCTTAATCCATTTCTATGGATATTCAAATCACGTACAAGCTTTTAAGGCCTTATACTTCAAGTTATAACTTCCAATCTTTGGACATTCAAACAAGTATAAGAGTTATACATTTACTCTTAACAAATCCCACTCCTATTCTTAGGATGTTCAAGTCTAAGACCTTAGGCTAATGCCTCTAAGGTGCACAATCATTGGATTCACAACAAGTATAACACATTAGTGCTTGTTCATAGCACTTTCAAGACATAAAGAAGAGATACTACTCTTATACCTATGTTCTCATTTTAATTCGATGAGTATACATGTTTAAGACCAAGTCTGATGCCCCTAAAGTATCACAACACTTTCTAGGACATCATATATTAAGGTTATATACCTTAACTAGGGTTACTTCCAACTTATACAAACTTTAAACAAAATCTTGGTTTTTCCAGATAACTGTGCGGTCGCCCACAATGGACTGTGCGGCCGCACACAAGCATGTCAATTTCTTTGAAAAATCCTTCAGAAAGATGTGCGGTCGCACACTCAATTTTGTGCGGTCGCACAGTGTACTAAAATGCGAAATTTTCATTTCTTTCCCAGTTTAAGAATTGTCCGTCCCAAAACGTAGGAGTAACTTTCTAGTAACAATTGCAACAACTCTAAAATGTAAACCAAACTAA
The DNA here is from genome assembly GCA_026119855.1 of Campanula takesimana. Lineage (NCBI taxonomy): Eukaryota > Viridiplantae > Streptophyta > Magnoliopsida > Asterales > Campanulaceae > Campanula > Campanula takesimana. The sequence goes on along the minus strand of JAOWBW010000780.1, from coordinate 266,495 downwards.
ATTTCCCATTTCAGGTTACTTTTGCTTTCTTACACAGAGGGTTTCATACTCCCTTTGTCCCAAATTTACAAATACCACAAAAATCATCCCAAACACAAAATTAACAATCACAAGTATCGAGAATAACATTTATGCATGTTATTACAAGTAAGGGGGAGCTAATAACTTACCTAGTCAAAATTCAAGTTGACCCAAACTTATTTCTGTTCGGCCTGGAACGCTCTATTCAACGCCACGAATATTAATCCGGGATCGGAAGCAAGAACGGAGGGATAATTAAACTCGAGGAGTCGGGAATAGGGAAAACTTTTAACCCTAGCTTTGAAACAGAGGGAGTGTACGTAAAGCAATTTGGGGAAGAAATGATTCTCCCAGGCAAACACAAGATATACTTGGCAACTTTTGGAAAATGACAACTAGGCCCCTCAAGTTTCACTTTTAACAAAAAGACCCCTAAAGTCCAATTTTCACAAATGACCCAAAAGTCAAAACTAAACATTTAACCACCTTAATATTCTAAAGAAGTTAAAACTTTAACCCAAGTAAAACTAACACATAATATACAGGTTCAAGAATTTAACGAGTATGTCAAATATTTAACGATAATAAGGATGGGCGTTACAGAGGTGAGGAGCGGTTTGATGATGGTCTGGATTGTAGATGGAAGATGAGGTATTATTGAATGCAGCTAGAGAGAGTGTCTTAAATCTGCTTTCGGTTTCATGGACCTCTTCAAGCTTGAATTCAAAAACCTTCAGCATGGCATACAAGTGTCGAAGATCAAGAGCTTCCAAGTCCTTGTTGTCTTCAATGTTAGTAGTTTTGATCATCCATTTGCTACCAAGTGCTTGCATGAATCTCATGTTCAAATCTGTATTAGAATAGACATGTCCAAGAGAAAAACACACATTAACAATATCAATAAACCTCTCATAGCCTTGTCTAAGAGATTCCTTAGGATCTTTAACAAAATAGTCAAAGAGTCTTCTCTGTTGATAGAGGCGGTTCTTCTTGGTATCTGAATCTCCTTCCAGAAAGTCAACTATAGCATCCCAGGTAGCCTTTGCGGTTTTGCAGTGAAGCACCTTAGAATGATTCCTCAAGTCAATAGCTGACACTACCATGGACATAGCTCTTCCATCAAAATCCACATCGATGCGGTCTGCATCAGTCCATTCACTTTCTAACTTCTTAACTTCAGCTTCTTCTCCTGCGGTTCCTGCACGTGGATTAGCTTTCATAGGAACATATGGTCCATCAGTAACCGCGGTCCACAGTCTACGATCACATGAAATCATGTGTTTCATCATCCTATCTTTCCAAAAGATAAAACTATCTTCATCCAGAATCGGTAAGTGATTCGAATTGGATGTTTGCATCATATGAGTGTTTGTGTTTGCCATTGGATCAGCACCCAAGCGGTTAAGCTTGTAAAAACAAGTTTGGTGGATATGCTCTGATACCACTTGTTGGTCCTAGAGGGCAACAAGGGTATAGAACCGCTAGAGTGGGGGGTGAATAGCGGTCCAAAACTTTTTCAAAAATACCCTTAAAATCAACCGAGTACTTATCAGTTTGGCCAACTGTGGTTCAAAGCACAAGAACCGAACTGATAAAATGCACAGCGGAGTTTGCGGTTTGGCCAAATAGGTTAGTTAAAGAGTTGGGAGGTTTGACTCAGGTTGAGAAAACACTATGATGCAACTGAATAGTTAAACTTAAAGTTTAAAGGAAAACACAATTCATCTTTCAAGTCATTTCGTATATGGAGACAAGTTAAAGACCACAAACAAGAAAGATAAATACCAAGACAGAAAATAAAGATCAAACACACAAATTGAAGAGGTTCATTCTTAAATGAACTACGTCCTCTACCTAGATGGTTAGTCTAGGATTTTCTAATAGCTACTAGACTTGTATTAATTTAGAGGAGGTTTTACAAGATGAATCTAAACTCTAAACAATAAGTCTAACCTAAGCTATAATAACAACCGGTGTTTTCGAAGTATGTAATCTATGTGATCATATAAATTGGGTGTGTGTGTGAAAAGAAATCAAATGCTCTAAGTATCTAAATGATGGTGAAGCAAATGGAAATCTTTTGGTGTAAAGGCTAAGTATGAAAGGTTGTTAGGCTTGAAGCTTTGATGAAGAAAAACTGGGTTTGCTAAGGAGATGGTTTGAAGATATGAATATCTGGGTTTGAATCTTCAAAGCAAACTTGAACACTTGGGAATGAATCTCTTGAAGCTCAGCAACCTTCATTGTTGAATAATGGAGGCTATTTATAGGCAGAGCACCCTTGTGACCGTTGGGTAAAGATTTGAATCAAATCTGAAGGGTACAGTGCTGTCGATATCCCATTGGTTGAGCTGTCATTTTCGTCCTTGGTTTTGTCTTGTAATCCTAGGTAGTTGTTGCACCACTACCTGACATTTGTCCTTTGTTGCAGAAAGGACTAACGGTAAACAATTCAAACTGATAGACAAACCGACATTCCTTGCAGAAACTCCAAGTTAACTTAGAGTTATTTTGACATGACATAACAACATCATTTTACGGTTAAAAAGGGAATGTTTGTCTAAGGAATAAATGACATATCTTTAATTCATCAATAACTTCTTTGCGGTTTCACCAAGCATAGGGGCGGTTTGAAGAATGATCTTGATGGGCGGTTTCATCAAACATGCAAACTGCAGTTTGATGAAAACTGAAGGGCTCCATGCTAGCGGTCTCAAGATGACGGCTTGAAGCACTAAACCGCTAATGATACAACCGAACTATACTCAGCCTAGACAATCAAAAATCTAGAAATGGACTTATCTAAAAATTGAAGTAGAACTTCATTACATGCGGTCCTAAAGTCCATAAAAAGACACGTGGCATGGATCAATCAAATTAAGGAGGGTGTACAAACAATGAATCCTAACAATTAGTTTCTCCAAGCGATTGCACAACAATTCATTAGTAGAACCAAATATAATATCATCAACATAAATTTGAACAAGTAATTTATGACCATTATGTTTGGCAATGAAAAGAGTTGTATTGATTTTACCGCGAGTGAAGCCTTTTTCAATGAAAAACTTGGATAGTGTATCGTACCATGCTCTTGGTGCTTGCTTGAGCCCATACAAAGCTTTCTGGAGTTTGTACACATGATTTGGAAATTGTGAATCTTCAAACCCAGGTGGTTGAGCAACGTAGACTTGTTCTTGGAGTTCACCATTTATAAACGCGCTCTTCACATCCATTTGATATAACTTGAAGTTCTTGTGAGCTGCGTAAGCTAGAAATAATCTGATAGCTTCAAGTCTTGCTACGGGCGCGAAAGTTTCATCGTAATCAATTCCTTCTTCTTGCCTATAGCCTTGTGCAACCAATCTTGTTTTGTTTCTTGTGATGGTTCCATTCTCATCCATCTTGTTTCTGAACACCCATTTCGTACCAATCACTCCTTGATCATTTGGTCTTGGAACAAGAGTCCAAACCTTACATCGTTCAAATTGATTGAGTTCTTCTTGCATAGCAACAACCCAATTAGGATCTTGAAGCGCTTCATCATCCTTCTTCAGTTCAATTTGAGAGATAAATACAGTGTAAGCATCAAAGTTTGTAGCTCTCCTTGTACGAACCCCAACGTTTAGATCACCAATGATATTATTGATTGGGTGACCTCTAACTTCACGAATTTTAGGAGGTAAGTTAGGTTGAGTCGTAGTAACTTGAAGGTCTTCAATTGGTACATCTTCACCAGATTCTAAATCATCAAAATTTAGGGGTTGAACTGGTTCAGAATTGAAACTTGGGTGAACACCAGATGCAGTAGATGATATAGGCGCATGAGAGGAATCAGGAGGCGCAACATGTGAGTGAGGCGCAGCTGATGACTCATGGGGTGCGCCATATGAGGAGTTAGGCGCAACTGATGTGGATGGATTTCCTTGAGTTGATGGATTCTGATTTTGAGTGGGCGCAACATAAATAGGAGCACCTGTATCATTAAGCTCAATAGAATCATCAGCAACATTTGGAGCCAAATGTGGCTCAAGGAGAGAATGTTCATCAAATGTAACATGTACAGATTCTACTATCACTAATGTAGTTCGATTAAAAACGCGAAAAGCTTTAGAATGTTTGGCATACCCAACAAAAATACCTTCGTCGGATTTGGCATCGAATTTACCTCTATGTTCGTTTCCATTGTAGAGGATATAACATTTGTAACCAAAGATCTTGAAGAATGCAATGTTGGGAGTTCTACCACGCCAAAGTTCATACGGAGTCTTGTTGTGAAGTTTGTTGATGAGGGAACGATTTTGAGTAAAACATGCTGTGTTGATAGCTTCTTTCCAAAAGTACTTAGGCAATTTCACTTCAGCTATCATCGTCTTTCCCGCTTCAATCAACGTTCTATTCTTTCTTTCCACAACCCCATTTTGTTGAGGGACTCCAGCGGTTGAGAAGTTGTGATCTATTCCATGATCGTCGCAATATCGAGCAACACCGTTGTTCTTGAATTCTGTTCCATTATCGGATCGAACACTAACGATGTCATCCTCTTTTTGGGTTTGGAGCAGTCTGAATAAGGAGGTCAAAATATCGTAACAATCGTCTTTTGAGATCATCATTTCCACCCATGTATATCTTGAATAATCATCCACCACAACTAGAGTATACTTGTTCTTTCGAATACTTTCAGTGGTGACTGGTCCAAATAGATCAATGTGGAGCAGTTGCAAACATCTAGAAGTTGAAGGATTGGTCTTGCTGGAGAAAGATTTCTTCGGTTGTTTGCCAAGTTGACACGCGGCGCACTTCTTGTCATGATGATCAGCAACCTTGGGAAGTCCTTTGACAAGGTTATTCCTGCTGAGTTTAGATAGATATTTGAAGTTCAAGTGACTTAAGCGCTTGTGCCACAGCCAACTATTTTCACTCACACTTTTAGCTACAAAACAAAGATTAGTACTAGAGTTCATACTATGGAAATCAATAATGTAAATATTTGTCTTACGATATCCCGTGAGTAATGTAGCTCCAGTTTTGCCATTCTTGATAAGACATTGAGTTGAGGTGAAATGGCATTCTAATCCTTTGTCGCAGAATTGAGATATGGATAATAAATTGTGCTTGAGTCCTTCGACGAGAGAGACTCTTTCAATGCACACTTTGTCTTTCTTGAGCTTTCCATATGCAACAACTTGACCTGTGTTATTATCACCAAATGTTACTGAGGGACCTCTTTCTTCATGGACATCTTCTAATAAGGATTCATCTCCAGTCATGTGTCTTGAACACCCACTATCGAGAATCCATTCATAATTTCTAGCTTTTGAAGATCCAGCCATGAAACAAAGAACCTGAAATATAGACATTTAAGCAGGTCCCCCTTATTCCTTTTGGGTCCTCGGGTTAGCAACTTTTGACAACTCACTCTTGCTTGACCTTAGGGTTTTTATGTCCTTTGGCAATGGGAGTGAATCGCAAAAGGCATTCTACGGCCTTGTGTCCAGAACAATCACAAATGGAACAATGATGAAAGCCACCAATCACATGAGTTTTCACAGACTCTTTACTTTTCTTTGGGATAACATTCTTCTTTGGGTCAGATGGACTAGCCTTAACAAAATCCTTCTTTTAAAATTTTGGAGCGCTTGATCTAGGAGGGCGCATAGGGCTAGGAGGCGCACGGCGATGAGGCGCGTGGCTCCTAGGCGCATAATGAGCAATCGGAGAAGGAGCGCGCTTTGTTTCAAGAGGGATTTTGCTAGAGGATGATTCATCTGTAGCTATATCTTTCCCATTAGCTTTCCCAAATTGCTTCGTTGGGTAGACATAATGGAATGTTTGTCTCTTGACTTTTTCCTGTCCTTAACCCATTGAATTAGAATGTTTTTCCTTGGGAATTTCAAAAGTTTGTTGGTTTGTAAATTCACCATCTCTTTCAGCACAGATATCACATTTAAATTTGTCACTAGTTGGTGAGAATCCCAAGCCACTTTTATCACCACTGACTTTTTGGGACTCAAATATATTCTCCATAGTGACACGAGAATTGGATCACTCATTTGTAATCTTTTTAAGATCAGTAATTTGAGCAACCAATTCTTCGTTTTGAACTTTAAGAAGTGAGTTCTGTTCTGTTAGAAAAGTGTTTTTGACAATAAGAGGAGTCATGCTCTTTATCTGCTCCTTAAGGAGGGTGAGTTCAGATTTAAGTAGAGATTTCTCAGTCTTAAGCTGGGAAATTTCATCACATGATAGTGCTAAAGCTTCCTTCATATTATCAAATCTAGTGATTACCTTTTCAGCCTTTTTTAACATTTTTTCTTGTTCAGCAATCACTTCATCATCATTGATTTTAGAGATTGGAGCAGTTGGTTCAACTTGAGGTCTGATGTAAGCTCCTTTTCTCAACTTGTTCCTTGCACTTAGATCACATCCTGAGAATAACAATCCACCATCGCTTTGAGCCGGAGTGAGGAATCCTTGTTCAACGAGCTCGCTGATGGTTGGTCCTTTCTTCCTTTTTTCTTCTTGAAATCCTGCAGATTTCTTGATAGGTTTATTCAAGACATTCATATCAGGAGCATCCTTGGAGAAGTCATCATCAGAATCATAAGTATTAACTTCATCATCATTTACCACCAAACAAACGAGTCCATCATCGGAATCTTCATCACTCTCATCTGAGTCTGTTTCAATCCAAGTGTTCTGCTCATTTGCTGGTGATTCTTCTTCATCAACCATTCCCTTGTGACGAGTGAATTTGGGAGTAAACTTGGGAGTATGGCTGCTCTTCTTCTGCATATATTCAAATTTTGGAGTTGGGCAGCTTGAAGCAAAGTGTCCTGGTTTCCTGCAATTAAAACAAACAAGGTCTTCTTTTCTTTTTGAATCACTGCTCCTCATGAACTTTGGAGGAGCTCTGCTGGTAGATCCTTAAAATTTGCTGGTTGAGCCGGGTCTTGAGAATTTTCTGAACTTTTGAAATTTCTTCACAAATAAAGCGAAGTCTTCATCATCCATGTCTAGTAGCTCAGAGGTAGAAATTTTGGGATCGGAACTTTTCTCTTCTTGAACCGGCGCAGGCGAATGGGCTTCTTCTCTATGCGCCACCATTGCTATGGATTTTGACTTTCCTTCAGTTTCACTGATTCGTTGGAGTTTGAGCTCATAAACTTTGAGATTTGCATAAAGGTTCCTTAAAGTCCATACATCTAAAGTTCCGACGTCTTCAAGAGCGCTGGATTTATGTAGGTATCTTGATCCAAAAGCTTGGAGAAAATTGACATTCAAATCCTTGTTAGAAAACTTAATGCCAAGTGAAATACATAGATTTATAATTTCACAGTAGCGTTCATAAGTTTGTCTTAAGGTTTCACCGGGGATTTGAGAGAAATTGTTGAATCTCTTTTGCACTTCATATTTCTTGTTCTCCTTACAAACAGTATCTCCTTCTATATGATCTTCAATAGCGTCCCATAGCTCATTAGCAGTAGCACAATGCATGACTTGTTGTTTTATAGCCGTGCTTAGAGTGCTTAGGAGAATGTTTCTAGCTTTGCCATCATTTGCAACTCTTCTTGTTTCTTCCTCAGTCCATTCTTACTTTGGTTTCTTGACGGTTGGTTGAACAGCATTTGTCGCGACCCCGAACCCCGCGGTCCGAGATCGCGAGCTGGACGTCGACTTAGAACCAAAACTCTAAAATATAGAAATTAAAAATTCCATTTTGAATCAAAAGATGATAACACAAGGCTTTACAAATCCAAGTTTAAATCAATAAAGTGCATCTAACATAAGCTCCACAGCTTATACCAAAAAGAATAAAATATACAATTCTTAATGACGTCAATAAAGGTAAAACTATCCCCAAAAGGTTATACATTTAAATAATGTAAACCGATCCATAACAACCTGCCCCAAAATCTCAAACCTCTCGACGTCCTCCTCGATCCGCGAATCCTAATCCTTTTCCTCCTGGGGGGGGGGGGGTTAAGGAAAACAAAGATGGAAATAAACGGGGTGAGATAAAATCTCAGTAAGTTACTAATGCAACTACATGACATGCTAATATGCAATGACCAATAGCAATTAACATAAGACAGATAGCAGCGGAATAATAAGTGACATGCTGTCAAACAGTAATATCCAATAATCAATCATATAAATAAACATGTAACAACAAATGAGAGGCTCCCTATCGCCAACCGTCCCATACCGGTTGGAAATAACGACCAGCTCATCATGCAACACATAAAGCTGAAATAAACACTCATAAGTGGATACATAGCCAAGGTTTTCCAAACTGGAACATCCAAATAAAGGATTGCTGCGCAGCTTCAATAATCAACAATCAACATCTTCATAGCAGCATGAAAGCTCGAAGAGAAAACCCCGGTACCGGAACCAAATCATAAAAGTGTCACAAGGGACAAGGACCATGACACAAAGTCATGCCCGTTAGCCAGATGCATTCACAAAGGAACGCTGACTTATCCTTTCCAAGGCCAATCTGGAGAAGGGGTATAGTAAGGGCAAAACAATGGTCAACATTATAATGGACTTGGCTTTGCCATTATAATCCTTCCCATCGCCCGATGCAACAAATATGCCAGCTGGGCTTCGAATTAAATGCTAAGTAATAATATTTTAGCATGAACAACAACTTAAGGTTCCAAAGTAGGGAACCACACCAATTAATCACCATAAAGGTGCAAACGATTACTCATAAAGAGTTCAAGAACAACGAACACAAGGAGTTTCTCATAAAAGAGCACAACAACGATAAACGGAATTTCTCATAAAGAGCACAACAACAATGATTATTAGAGTACCGTAATTTCATAAAGAGAAACCATACCAGATACATTCCAAAGATGATACCCACGAGTTAATCATAAAGATCACAACCCAAACGGTCGCTCACAAATAGTACAACGACTATAACCCAAAATTATCCTAAACGTTTACTCATAAAGATGTACTAGGACAATGAACTCAACCATCTCATCACACCTGAAATTCCAAAGTAGGAATCAGAATGAATACACTTTAAGGTTAATCAAAGCGCAAGTACCCAAACGAATCCAAAATGTTACCCTTATTAGAACATGATCACGACTGGACTAAACCCTACACTTTAGTGTTCAATAACAACCCTCTAGGTACTATGGGACATCGCTTAAAACCTAGACCAAGTCTTACTCGAAAATCGATTCGATTGGAACAACCACGAACACATTATAAGATGCCCAAACACCCAATAAAATCCCGAAGTATAAAACTTATAACTTAACGGAACAACCTATACCATCTTGTAGTACTCTAAGATAGATTCGAAACGATAGCTTACACGCCTAAAACGGAGTCCGGATGAGAAAGTTATGGAGGAAACAGTTTTAGAAGAAAAGGGAAGAATATATCAGAATTCTAGCTTGGCACGACCGTGCCTAAGAAAGTGGCACGACCGTGCCAAACATTTCGAGAGGAAAGGCAATTTTGGCATATTGGCACGACCGTGCCTAAGAAAATGGCACGACCGTGCCAACCAAGACGGGAGAAAAGGGAATTGTGGCACGACTGTGCCAAATAAAAGAGCACGACCGTGCCAAACCTTTCGAGAGGGAAAGTGAATTGTGGCACGACCGTGCCAAATAAAGGAGCACGACCGTGCCAGATGAACAAAGCCCAGATTCATCCAAGGTTCACCATTTTCGGGCCAAAACTCACCCAAAACACCAAATACTCAAAATCAACACTCCCAACAAGGTTTCTAAGGTACCCAAACATCTTTTAACTAGAAAGGGGATCTAAATACACCATTTATAAACTAAAACCAAGAATCAAAACCAACATTTCAAAATCACCATTTTTGACCAAAAACCCAAATAAATTCCAAATAAATTGCAAACTCATCCAAACTTCCAATATAACAATAAAAGCATTATATGAACATGATATGAACATTTTAGCATTAAAATGGGGGAAAAGTAACTTACTTGCAAATTCTCAAAGTTGATGGATTTCGATTCTTTTTGGCTTCCTACGATCCTATCGACGATCTAAACATGGTTCATGTTTTAAGAAATGAGAGAAGATGAGAGGAAGAAGGAGAAAATGAAGAGAGAAGAAGGAGAAGAAAACTTACCACTTTTGCTTAGAGAGAGAGAGGAATGGCTGGGAGAAGAAGAATGGGGGTGGAGTGTGAGGGTGAAAGAGGAGGAGTAGGGAGGGAGTAGGGGGAATTATTTCAAAATATTACACTCGGGCCCCTCCCCCATCTACTAGCACAAATAATTACACTCCCTACTAACTATTAAGACCCAACACTTCCACACTAGCCCAATTAACTCAAACACACAGCTAGGCATAATTATTATGAAACATAATATGCACACATAAATATTTAAATAAATAATAATTTAAATAAATAAATAAGCAAATAAATAAATCATAATTATTTATTACTAATAAAATAGAGCCTAGTTTCCGGGTCGTGACATTCACTCCCCCTTAAAGAAAATTCGACCCGAATTTTTAACGAGACTTACCCGAAAGACCAAATAGCTATGGATACGATAGTTCCGCCATTTCTCAAATTCCTCAATTGTCCATTCTAAACCACCACGTAGTAACCCTAAATAATGTTCACAATACCACGACCTCTCGCACATAACTTCCTTCAATCATAACCTTCACTACTAATTAGAATCCACAATCAAAATTGGAGAATCCCAATTGCTCCCAAACATAACTCTCGAGATATCCCAATCTCACCTTATTCATAACCTTAATTACACTGCGAAGGTGTTTCCTCTTTGTAAATCGCATACTTAGTAGTATTCCCCAGAAATTCGAAACATCGCCATCCCGAGTCTAATTAGCTTTTAAAATATAAAAGGGCTAAAGAAATTTCTATTTCCACAATATTCATCGAAATGGCTATATCTCTATGGATTACCATTATAGTGTCTTCACTTTGAGTTAACACTTTAAATAAATAGTACCATACAAACCCCAAAGTTTCTCGTACAAAGTGTCCCCTTAAATCTATGTTATACTCTCATCCCTTCATTAATCTGGTCTTGAAGCCTAAACCATTCAACATACTCAATAGTCCGCAAAACAATCCAAAATTTATCTTCAAAAGGTTTTCTCTAACTCCCATTTAAGTCATAATCCGTGCTCATATACCCAAAGGAAATCAACGAACTCTAAACTCAATAGCTAACCCCGGTTAGTCTCCCACGCATACATTTATTGACTTAATGATATTTAAGCTCAATGGTACTACCAAAATCATAAACCAATTAGCTAACTTCATTCCAACAGATCCATTACCAAATGTACTTAGTCCTTTCTAACTTAACACGCTTATCACCATTAATGATCATAACTCCTACAACAAACTCATCATCCATAACAAATCGTACACCTCTCCATACTAATCCATTCCGATGCATTCACGGAGATGTACTAAAAGTAAACAAAATCTCCTATCCAGAAATCCTCAATTTGAATCCTCAACTCTTATAACCCAACCGATGCCATAAGGACATTGATCTAAATATTAGCACTACAACCTTGTACTATAACAACTCAATTTAACCCAAGGTTCTCCCCAATTACTAGGTACTACTCAGAAATAAAAATAGAAATTTTTACAAACGATAAATACACCCAACAATTGGTATAGACATCCATTGTCACCCATCGAAGCAAAATAGTCAGATTCCAAACAAGAAAAGATTTGCTTAACTCTACACAAAGGAACGGTCTCAAAACAATTTTAGGCAAAAGGGGAAGAGAGGATGTAACAATTTCCCTACAACCATCGACTAAAGCGTGACATTTCCCTTCTCAAAATGATATCAAAAATCTTATAATAGCAATATGACCAATTTAGCAGGTAAGTTATATCTACCTTTAAGCACAACATGAGCACATAAGACTCCATCAGACATCCTACACTCATCCCTAGGAGTAGACACTGACAACACATAAGTCAAAGACTCAAAAGAAATAAATGCAACTAAATGCACAGAAACACATAAATGCGATGATCCTAAAATGCACGCGCTCGCTCTCTCGACATAAAATTAATACCTCCTGATACTGATGAATCACCCGTTGCGCTGATTGATTGCCAATACTCTACCTGAAACCTTGGGCTTCCCCGAAGCATCCCTTTTCAGACCCTGTGATATTCCAGTTCCTGTCCCCGATGACTGAACTCTAAGCCTCGGACAATCTTTAACAAAGTGTCCCAACCGACCACACTTCACACATTTTCCCTGTTTCTTCCAACACTTGTCTTCTGAGTGTCCTATCCTTAGACAGAAGCTGCAGACTTTCCCATTTCGTGTACCCTTATTAGAGCCTTGATTTCCTACTGTTGGTTGCCCTTGAAGTTGCCCTCTGAATCGAGTTTGCACTCCAGAATTACCTCTGCTATCCGAATGTTGCTGTTGTGACTTACTCTGCCCTCCTTGCTTACCCGGGTTAACCCTCTCAGTCTTCCTTTTGTGTTCCCCAATATCCTGCTCAATCAAGTAGGCTCGATTCACTGCATCCTGAAAAGTCTGAATCCGTTGTGCTATAAACTGAGTCCGGATGGATGTCTTCAAACCCCTGATTAATCTCATCGCTTTCTGTTCCTCGGTCCGCACAAGGTATTCACAACACCTGACTAATTCTGCGAACTTAGCTGAGTACTGTGCTACTGACATCATGCCTTGCTCTAAGCTGAGGAACTCGATCTCTTTCCGGTTTTGATTCACTAGAGAGATAAAATGATCCTTGAATTTCCTCACGAACCATTCCCAAGGATATGGTACAAGATTCACATCCCAACTGGTCTTCAGTGCCTTCCACCAATGTTCCGCAGCACCAACTAACATATAAGCTGCAAACCGAACCCTATCCTTATCAGTGCAACCAAAGATCTCGTAGATTCTCTCCATCGATTCGATCCATAGCTCGGCCTTCTTCACATCAGGCTCACCGTCGTACTCACTTGGTTTCAACTTCAAGAACTGCTCCAACCCATATCGCGGAGGTGCTACATGTTCCTCCCTCGGTCCTTGGTCACGAATTGATTTCACGGCCGCTTCAAACCTGTACTGAAACATTGCACGGTTTTCTTCCTGTAGACCATTCTGATTCTGAGTCCCACTAGAACTTTCACCCGATCTTCTTCTAGCCATCACAAACAAATACCTGCATAAAATACTCATCGTTACTCACTTCGAACCCATCTACCCTCCTAGGTCATACTAGTCCACCTAGACTTATACTTAGAGCTAATGCCATAGCTCTGATACCAACTGTCGCGACCCCGAACCCCGCGGTCCGAGATCGCGAGCTGGACGTCGACTTAGAACCAAAACTCTAAAATATAGAAATTAAAAATTCCATTTTGAATCAAAAGATGATAACACAAGGCTTTACAAATCCAAGTTTAAATCAATAAAGTGCATCTAACATAAGCTCCACAGCTTATACCAAAAGAATAAAATATACAATTCTTAATGACGTCAATAAAGGTAAAACTATCCCCAAAAGGTTATACATTTAAATAATGTAAACCGATCCATAACAACCTGCCCCAAAATCTCAAACCTCTCGACGTCCTCCTCGATCCGCGAATCCTAATCCTTTTCCTCCTGGGGGGGGGGGTTAAGGAAAACAAAGATGGAAATAAACGGGGTGAGATAAAATCTCAGTAAGTTACTAATGCAACTACATGACATGCTAATATGCAATGACCAATAGCAATTAACATAAGACAGATAGCAGCGGAATAATAAGTGACATGCTGTCAAACAGTAATATCCAATAATCAATCATATAAATAAACATGTAACAACAAATGAGAGGCTCCCTATCGCCAACCGTCCCATACCGGTTGGAAATAACGACCAGCTCATCATGCAACACATAAAGCTGAAATAAACACTCATAAGTGGATACATAGCCAAGGTTTTCCAAACTGGAACATCCAAATAAAGGATCGCTGCGCAGCTTCAATAATCAACAATCAACATCTTCATAGCAGCATGAAAGCTCGAAGAGAAAACCCCGGTACCGGAACCAAATCATAAAAGTGTCACAAGGGACAAGGACCATGACACAAAGTCATGCCCGTTAGCCAGATGCATTCACAAAGGAACGCTGACTTATCCTTTCCAAGGCCAATCTGGAGAAGGGGTATAGTAAGGGCAAAACAATGGTCAACATTATAATGGACTTGGCTTTGCCATTATAATCCTTCCCATCGCCCGATGCAACAAATATGCCAGCTGGGCTTCGAATTAAATGCTAAGTAATAATATTTTAGCATGAACAACAACTTAAGGTTCCAAAGTAGGGAACCACACCAATTAATCACCATAAAGGTGCAAACGATTACTCATAAAGAGTTCAAGAACAACGAACACAAGGAGTTTCTCATAAAAGAGCACAACAACGATAAACGGAATTTCTCATAAAGAGCACAACAACAATGATTATTAGAGTACCGTAATTTCATAAAGAGAAACCATACCAGATACATTCCAAAGATGATACCCACGAGTTAATCATAAAGATCACAACCCAAACGGTCGCTCACAAATAGTACAACGACTATAACCCAAAATTATCCTAAACGTTTACTCATAAAGATGTACTAGGACTATGAACTCAACCATCTCATCACACCTGAAATTCCAAAGTAGGAATCAGAATGAATACACTTTAAAGTTAATCAAAGCGCAAGTACCCAAACGAATCCAAAATGTTACCCTTATTAGAACATGATCACGACTGGACTAAACCCTACACTTTAGTGTTCAATAACAACCCTCTAGGTACTATGGGACATCGCTTAAAACCTAGACCAAGTCTTACTCGAAAATCGATTCGATTGGAACAACCACGAACACATTATAAGATGCCCAAACACCCAATAAAATCCCGAAGTATAAAACTTATAACTTAACGGAACAACCTATACCATCTTGTAGTACTCTAAGAGAGATTCGAAACGATAGCTTACACGCCTAAAACGGAGTCCGGATGAGAAAGTTATGGAGGAAACAGTTTTAGAAGAAAAGGGAAGAATATATCAGAATTCTAGCTTGGCACGACCGTGCCTAAGAAAGTGGCACGACCGTGCCAAACATTTCGAGAGGAAAGGCAATTTTGGCATATTGGCACGACCGTGCCTAAGAAAATGGCACGACCGTGCCAACCAAGACGGGAGAAAAGGGAATTGTGGCACGACCGTGCCAAATAAAAGAGCACGACCGTGCCAAACCTTTCGAGAGGGAAAGTGAATTGTGGCACGACCGTGCCAAATAAAGGAGCACGACCGTGCCAGATGAACAAAGCCCAGATTCATCCAAGGTTCACCATTTTCGGGCCAAAACTCACCCAAAACACCAAATACTCAAAATCAACACTCCCAACAAGGTTTCTAAGGTACCCAAACATCTTTTAACTAGAAAGGGGATCTAAATACACCATTTATAAACTAAAACCAAGAATCAAAACCAACATTTCAAAATCACCATTTTTGACCAAAAACCAAATAAATTCCAAATAAATTGCAAACTCATCCAAACTTCTAATATAACAATAAAAGCATTATATGAACATGATATGAACATTTTAGCATTAAATGGGGAAAAGTAACTTACTTGCAAATTCTCAAAGTTGATGGATTTCGATTCTTTTTGGCTTCCTACGATCCTATCGACGATCTAAACATGGTTCATGTTTTAAGAAATGAGAGAAGATGAGAGGAAGAAGGAGAAAATGAAGAGAGAAGAAGGAGAAGAAAACTTACCACTTTTGCTTAGAGAGAGAGAGGAATGGCTGGGAGAAGAAGAATGGGGGTGGAGTGTGAGGGTGAAAGAGGAGGAGTAGGGAGGGAGTAGGGGGAATTATTTCAAAATATTACACTCGGGCCCTCCCCCATCTACTAGCACAAATAATTACACTCCCTACTAACTATTAAGACCCAACACTTCCACACTAGCCCAATTAACTCAAACACACAGCTAGGCATAATTATTATGAAACATAATATGCACACATAAATATTTAAATAAATAATAATTTAAATAAATAAATAAGCAAATAAATAAATCATAATTATTTATTACTAATAAAATAGAGCCTAGTTTCCGGGTCGTGACAGCATTGGTGCGCGGATTTGGATTCGCTTTCATAGGGATGTAAGGTCCATAAACCACGGTGTCATGAAGTCTTTCATTGATTGATTTGAGATGAGTTAAGATGCTGAATTTCCACCGTCAAAATGATTTTCATCAAAGACCGGAACGTGAGTGTAGTTTGCAGTTGCCATAGGTTTTGAGTTTGCCATTTAGAATCGGCACCCAAGCTGTTAAGATTGAAAAACAAAAGTGTTTTATAAAGGTGTTTGCTCTGATACCACTTGTTGGTCACAAAGGGCAACAAGGGTATGAAAAATAGCTAGAGGGGGGTGAATAGCTGTTTTAAAATTCTTTTCGTACCCTTGATAAACTCAATTGCAAATGCGCACTTTATCAAATAAGCGTTATGATATACGCCTATGTGAGTGAGTGAAATGCACAGCGGAAGTAAGTTAAGTAAATAGGCGCAAAGGTGATAAAGGGGGCGCACACACACTCTAAGTATTTTGGCTCAAAGTGGGTGAAAAAGGAACTAAGGCAAATGATATAACAAACACAACACAGTTCAATCAATCAATCTACAATGAATAAACAAGCAAGTAATTAGATATGATATGAACTTGTAAGGAAATAGCAAGATATGAACATGAGCTATTTGGAGAGGTTCGATCGGTAAAATGATCTACGTCCTCTACCAAGATGGTTAGTCTTGGATTTTCTAATGAAGATCTTATTATGAGCGAGTGTTACAAAATACAATCGTTTGAGCTTATACACTAACTCAAGATCTAATATTCTATGAAAGAACAAATCCTAGACAAAACCAGTGTATCTCTAAAAGAAAGATCTAAGTGATCAAAATTAAAGAGGTGCGTGTGTGATTTAGTATTAAGGCTCTTTATATCTTTGAGATTGAGAGCACAAGAAGACTAAAGTGTTTTTGGATGAGGATCTGGGCTAAGGATGAAGTTATGAAGATGTTCTTGAGAATTCTGGAAATAACAAAGGCAATCTTCAAATCTTCAACAAATGCTTGAGAGAGAAATTCTTGAAAATCTTAGCAAAACTCAGCAACTTCAAAATGTTGAAGTTATGGGGTATTTATAGTGAAATCCCAAAACTAGCCGTGGAAATTCATGATGATTCTGAGCAAAGGACAAATGTGATGTCGCTCATTGAGTGAGCACGTGTCCTTTTATAGCCGTTAGACACATAACACAATTGTGACCGTTGTGGACAGGTGTCCTCAATTTGGGCGCACACGTGTTATTTAACCATCGTTTGAATCATTGGCGTAGTTTGAATTCTCTTCAAGTCTTTGAATCTTCATTTAAATCACTGAGTGTTAAACACACTACGTTGAGGCGCGTGAGCTAGAGAGGCGCATGAGCCAATGGGGCGCATGAGATGATGCTAGGTGCATACTCATGCGCGCGCACCAAGGAGGCGCATGGCGCGTGGCTTGGAGGCTCATGGCGCATGGCTTGAAGGCGCATGGCGCATCGCTTGAATTCACACAGTGATTTTCTTGAATCTTGATCTTCTTGCCCTATTTCTAAGCCTATTCTATTACAATGGACAAAAAAAAATGAAGTATAAATACTTCTTACATGTGGGTCTAAAGTCCATGAAATAAAACTTAGGTGATGGATCAATCAAATCTAATCAATCCTATGACATTGAAACTGAGATATATGTGGGCATACCCAACACGAACTGTTGTCCCTGACCACCCGACTGATTCTGCTATTGACATGTACCCCATCTGAAATTAGGATGATTTTTCCAGTTGGGGTTATAAGTGTTACCCATCGGTCTCTGTCCCTGCTGCGCAAACCCAACTGCATTAACATCCTCCATCTCGTCCGTCTGCAGAGAAAGGCACAAATCTGTAGGGTGCGTGATGTCATAACAAATTCCACAAGGCTTCGGTGTCTGTCCCAGAACCATCTGCTTCACCGTACCCTTAAGATCCTCCATATCCATCTCGAACTTATTAGACACCCCACTACCTGAACACGCTGCATTAACCTGTCTCATATTTGATCTCTTCTTGTGGGTTCTTGTACTCTTAGCCAACTCCTCAATCAACTTCTTGGCCTCCTCGGTAGTCTTATTCAGAATGCTCCCCCCACAACACGAATCCACCAATCTCTTATCCTGGATAGTTAACCCTCCATGAAAATAGACTATCAGCTGGTCATCAGTAAACCCATGATACGGACAACTCCTACAAAGCTTGTGAAAGCTGTTGTAGTAGTCATATAAGGTCTCATCTGCCTTCTGCTCCATATTGAATGATGTCCCTCTTCATAACATTAATCTGATCCTAAGGGAAAAACTCTTCCAAGAATACCTCTTTCATTTGCTGCCATGTCGTTATGCTGTTAGGTGGCAAATGATAGTACCACCCATTTGCATTATCCTTCAGTGTGAAAGAAAATTCCCTCAATAGCAGATGCTCGATCGGAAGCGCTGCCAGCTTCATACTCTGGCAGATTTGCACAAACTGAGATATGTGATGATTAAGATCCTCTCCAGGCATACCTGAAAAGTGCGGTAGCTGGTTCAGTAGCCCCGACTTCAACTCAAAAGTCACTCCGGCGGGTAAGGCAGGGAATTGGACGGCATATGGTTGCTCATTCCAATTTGGGGCAGTTCTTTGCCTCAATGTCTGTAGTGGAACCACTCGTCTACCTCCTGCGCCACCACCACCTGCATTATTTCCATCAGCGCCACCCCCGACCAGATTATGATTATCTTCAATCTCTTCAGCTAACAATATCCCCTTGACTCTCCTGCTTTGTTGTCGTCCTTTCTTGAAAGATCTTTCGATTTCTAGATCAAACGGAACAAATCAAATCGTTAGTAGAACGGGTGTGGACCATACACGGTTCCACACTACAGGATAACAAGTTATGAATATAACTAAAGATATAGCAAATAAATAACTAAAATAAAAAGAAAAAGAAAAGAAAAGGAACGCAAACAATAACACCATTCCCCGACAACGGCGCTAAAATTTGGTAGGCTTAGTCGCACGCCTACTAAATTAGACCTAAACTCGTCCACTAATAATGTAATTAGGGTAAGTCAGGGTCGATCCACGAAAAACGATGATTATTTACGTACTAGTCACTTAACTATATTGGGGGTTGATTTTGATTGTAACTAATTCCTAGACGGGAAATTAAACTAAATGTGATTAAAACAATGAATTAAAAATCACTTCAGATTGATCCCTATCCCCGTCCTCTATTTCAATTTCATTGATACTTCTTTTTCTCCGTTAATCCTATTCACTTGATCACGAGATGTTTTTCAATCTCTGTCTCTTCTTACAGTATAGTCTATAGCAGTGGCACACTCACTATAGACCCTAATTAAAATTAAACCTAGACTGGCATAGAAAATATTTAAATATTAATTGATTCAATTTAAGAGACTAAGATCAAGAATGCTTTCTAGGTTTACTAGATAATCGCTTAATTTTGCCTAGTTCCCGAATTGCTATGGCACATACACAATTCGTGAAGATGCTACGGTGAAAACCCTAATTCTGCACAGAACAAAGAATTCTAGCATAGATTCATAAAAAGAACTAGTGAATTGGCCAAATCCACAAACCCTCTTATAAATTTAAAATCAGAACAAGCAAAATTATGAATATATTAAACGAGAGATTAAGAAAATTACCTCAATTGAAATAAATTGGGTTCAAGCTCACAATTCAAAGATATGGAATTAGTTCTCCATTAAAGGGTTACAAAGCTCCAGAGAAAAGAAAGAACATAGTGTTTTTCTAAAAATGAAAAGAATACCTAATCTCCTAAAATTCTTACCCTTA